>SJYT01053999.1:0-69709 GCA_006410635.1 Cephalophus harveyi
AAGGCTTTCTTATCTCTTCTTGCTATTCTTTGGAACTCTGCATTCAGGTGCATATATCTTTCCTTTTCTCCTTTGCTTTTCGCTTCTCTTCTTTTCACAGCTATTTGTAAGGCCTCCCCAGACAGCCATTTTGCTTTTTTGCATTTCTTTTCCATGGGGATGGTCTTGATCCCTGTCTCCTGTACAATGTCACGAACCTCTGTCCATAGTTCAGAAGGCACTCTATCATCAGATCTAGTCCCTTAAATCTATTTCTGGCTTCCACTGTATAATCATAAGGGATTTGATTTAGGTCATACCTGAATGGTCTAGTAGTTTTCCCTACTTTCTTCAATTTATGTCTGAATTTGGCAATAAGGAGTTCATGATCTGAGCCACAGTCAGCTCCTGGTCTTGTTGTTGTCAAAGGCTGGAGGGAAGGGGAAATGGGGAGTGACTGCCAATGGGCACAGGTTTTTCTCTTTAGGGTTATAAAAATAACTGGAATTAGTTAGTGGTGTTAGTTGCACAGTTTTGTGAATATTATTTTAAAAAATGGAATTGTTTACTTAGGTGGATTTTATGGCATGTGAATTATTATGTCTCATTTTTTTAATGACACAAAACATGACTGCTGCACTGAAGGTCAATCTGTCTAGGTGTAGTGATAAAAGGATTCATTTATTCAAGAGTCTGACATATACAAGCACTCTTATAGACATTTGGAAATACTTCCAAAGTATCTGCCTGCCTTTCTCTTCCTTTCCCCTACAGTTTATCAGAGCCATTGATGTAGTCTAGCAGAGGAACTGTCACTCCAGAATGAGATGTTGGGGATCCATGGTGGTTCAGAGCAGGATGTAAAGGGTACCTGTTGGGGGGCTTATGAGGGTAGCATGTTGGGTTCCAGATGGGGTGAGGCGGGCAGGCACACATGGAGAGGGGGTGGTAGCAGTACGATGCTGGTGATAAACAGGAAGACTGATCAAATAAGCAAGTACATAAAGAGCATGGGAGCCAGCTTCCCCTCTGCAGGAAAGAGTCACACATCTTGTAAGGGAGAATACTCCAGTGAGCCTTCCGAAGCGCCGTGTTGTCTAGGAAAGCTGTGTGGCAGGGGCACCTCAATAGTACGAGGAATGCCCTGCACCCAGATCTTGGTTTCTAAGTACCATTTTCCACTAGAAGGAACTACAAGCCTGGAATAATCCATTCTTGAAGGAGAGGCTATAACATGAGTGTGGGGAAGGGAAAGATGCATCTGGAACAACCCTAAGGTAAAAATCAAAGACGTGCTCAAAGAATGACCGGGGGGCATATAAAGGACAGCAGAAGCCAGATCAAAAGGGCTCCAAAGAGCCAAGTCTAGGACAATCTGAGCATCAGAATGAACATCAGGGATGATAACCTAGTGAATAAAACAGGAAAACATGAGTTTATACTAATGTTAACTGATTAATTGAAAGTTTGACATGGATGAGATTTTTACAGAATTTCAAAGTGTTTTCCCATAAAACACTCCTAACAAACAGGAAAAGTAATTTTACAAAAGGGAAGCCTGACAGACACCACTGATAAGTGACTTAAGAGAACCTCACCCGTAACAGGACAAGTCACACCGTTGCCATTCTAAATTATTCCTGTCGAAAGATGCAGAACCTAAATCTACAAGCGGAAACATAAGATAAACCCATCTGCCAGTGTTCTTCAGAAGGATCAAGGCTGAGTGAAAGTTGCAAGAAGATTGAGAAATTGTTCCAGATTGAAGGGGACTGAAGAAATAAGAAAACAAAAGTGTGATTCTGACCTGAATCCTTTTGGGACAATTGGCAAAATCTGAATGGTGTGTGAGAATTAGGTAGTAGTAATACAAATGTTAATTTTCTGATTTCCTCGAATCCCCATACCAGGTATATTGGGAAATAATTGACATGCATTACTGTATAAATTTAAGCGGGGAGAGCACAGTGGCTTGGTTAACACACTTTGTGAAATGATTGCTACAATAGGTTTAGTTAACATCCACCGTTTCATATGGATTCAATGGAAAGAAAAGGAAAACATTTCTCCTGTGATGAGAACGCTTAAGAGCAGTTTGTGTTTCTCATATATCAGTGTTAACTGAGGTCGTCATATAGTACATACACCCCTCGTATGTACTGATCTTACAACTAAAAGTTTACACCTTCTGACTGCGTTCATCCAGTTTCCCTTTCCCCTGTGCCCTGCATCTGGTAACCATAAATCCGAACTCTTTTTTCCTTTGAATTTGATGAGTTTTGTTTTTTACTTTTTTGAGAGTCCACAAACAAGTGAGATCATACAGTATTTGTCTCTGTTTGACTTACATCACTTAGTATAATACCCTTAAGCTTCATCCATCTTGTCACAAGTGGTAAGATTTCCTTGTTGTTGTTGTTGCTGTTTTAATGACTGAGTAATATGTGTTATTATGGATTCATTGGAAGGACTGATGCTGAAGCTGAAAGTCCAGTACTTTGGCCACCTGATGTGAAGAACTGCTGCTGCTGCTGCTGCTGCTGCTGCTGCTAAGTCACTTCAGTCGTGTCCGACTCTGTGTGATCCCATAGACCGCAGCTCACCAGGTTCCTCCCGTCCCTGGCATTCTCCAGGCAAGAACACTGGAGTGGGTTGCCATTTCCTTCTCCAATGCATGCAAGTGAAAAGTGAAAGTGAAGTCGCTCAGTCATGTCTGACTCTTAGCGACCTCATGGACTGCAGCTTACCAGGCTCCTCTGCCCATGGGATTTTCCAGGCAAGAGTACTGGAGTGGGGTGCCATGAGTCATTGGAAAAGATCCTGATGCTGGGAAAGACTAAAGGCGGGAGGAGAAGGGGATGACAGAAGATGAGATGGTTGGATGGCTTCACCGACTCAATGGACGTGAGTTTGAGTAATCTCCAGGAGTTGGTGATGGACAGGGAGGCCTGGTGTGCTGCAGTCCATGCGATCACAAAGAGTTGGAGGCGACTGAGAAACTGAATTGAACTGAATCTGCATTATATATGTGTATATCACAACATCTTTATCCATTTATCCACTGACAGACACTTGGGTTGTTTCCTTGGCTATTATAAATAATGTTGCTGTAAACATTGGGGTGCAAGCATCTTTTCAATTTAGTGTTTTTGTTCCCTTTAGATATACTCCTAGAAGTGGAATTGCCAGAGCTTATGGCAGTTCTGTTTTTAATTAGAGGATCCTCTATACTTGTTTCCATAGTGGCTACACCAATTCACATTCCTGCCAACAGTGTTCAAGAGTTCCCTTTGCTCTACATCCTCACCAACATTCGTTATTTCTTGTCTTTTTGATGATGGCCATTTTGATAGGTGATATCTTACTGTAGTTTTAATTTCCATTTCCCTAATGATTAGTGATGTTGAGCATCTTCTCATGTGTGTGTTGGCCATTCATGTATCTTTAAAGGAGAAAATGGGAAAATGTCTATTCAGATCCTATGCCCATTTAAAAATTGGCATATTTTTTTATTTTGCTATTGAGTTTTTTATGTATTTTGGATATTAGCCCTTTATCAGATATCTGGTTTGCAAATATTTTTCCCCATTACATAAGTTGTGTTTTCACTTCATTGATGGTTTCTTTTGCAGTACAAAAGCTTTTTAATTTGATGTAGTCCTACTTGTTTATTTTTTATTTTGTTGCTTAATTTCCTCTGATTTTGATGATTATATTGAAGTTATATAGAATGTCTTTGTTTGCAGGAATTACACATGTAAGTATTGAGTTGGCCAAAAAGCTTTTTCGCAGTTTTTCATAACATCTCATGACCATAAACTGAAGGAACTTTTTGGCCAACCCAATAGTTGGGAATAATGGGTATTATGTCAATAATGTACTTTCAAATTACTTAGGAAAAGAAGTCTTTATAGTGTGCCTCCATCTTTCTATAAGCTTGTATTTATTTAAAAAGAAAAAGACCTGAGCCTTAGGGGTCTACTTAACGTAATTAATAGAATGTTACACTAAGAATATTTGCATTATTTGAGGATAGTTGTGTGTGCATGTGTCTGTGTGTGTGTGTGAGTGTTTGCTGCCATTGTGCATTTGTAACTAACACCAAATCATTACTGATGGCCTGACATTCATACTTCAAATCTTTCAGGAGCCAAAACTTCTGCTCTTTCATCAGCTCTTGACTTTTGCGGCTCATTTGTAAGTTCCATTATAGTGTGTGTAAATTTCCATAGTTGATGTGGTAATTGTATGTATAAGATCTCTAAAGTCTTTGACTTACAATTAATTTTTAATTTTCTATTGTTCCTGGTAATGTGAGATTCAGGGCCATAGGACTATCTGAATTTAAAACAGATTATAAAATATTTTAGCACTTGAATGAAGACTAAGGACGTGCAAGGATTTTTCTTTTCTAACCTCTTCTGTGTCATTCCTTCTGTAACATATTAGTTTTAGGGAAATGTGGCACATTTGCATGAAATGGTTTTCCTAGGAATTATGAATCAAGCTAGTGGAAACAGTAAACAGTGCCTGTTCCAGACATTCTAACCAGTGGCTCTCTTTCCCTTTACGTTTTCCTGAAATTGTCTCTGGCAATTACTCTGTAGTCGTGAATAAGAAAACTCAGACACAGGGGGGTGCAGGATCCATGCCTGCACACCTGCCCTGGTCGGAGGGAAGCAGCTACAGAAGGGTCAGGCCTTAAAGTAACTCAGCTCTGATCCCCTCCCTGCTCATCCATCACAGAGCCCCCGAGCCAGCCATACTTCAGGAGGACAATAGGCCTGGGAGGCAGTGATGAAAGAGGCACTTCTGGGTTCTTTAAGGAGCCCTGAAATGAGAGGAGGAGAACATTTTGCACTAGCAATTTATTAATAAGTATATTCTACCAGCTTCCATCAGATAAGTCAAATATAATGTGCTACCAAAGGAGGAAAACAGTTAAAAAAACAAACAAACAAACAAAAAACTAAGATCATGGCATCTGGTCCCAGTGCTTCACAGCAAATAGATGGGGCAAAAGTGGAAACAGTGACAGATTTTATTTTTTTGGACTACAAAATCACTGCAGGTGGTGACTGAAGCCACAAAATTAAAAGACACTTGCTCCTTGAAAGAAAAGCTATAACAAATGTAGACAGCATATTAAAAATCAGAGACATCACTTTGCCAACAAAGGTCTGTCAAAGTTTTTCCAGTAGTCATGTATGGATGTGAGAGTTGGACCATAAAGAAGGCTGAGGGCCAAAGAACTGATGCTTTTGAAGTGTGGTGCTGGAGGAGACTCCTGAGAGTCGCTTGCACAGCAAGAAGATGAAACCAGTCAATCCTAAAGGAAATCCACCCTGAATATTCATTGGAAGGACTGATGCTGAAGCTGAAGCTCCAACACTTTGGCCACCTGATGCAAGGAGCTGACTCATTAGAAAAGACCCTGATCCCAGGAAATATTGAAGGCGGGAGGAGAAGGAGATGACAGAACGAGATGGTTGAATGGCATCATTGACTCAATAAACATGAATTTGAGCAAGCTCTGGGAGTTGGTGATGGACAGGGAGGCCTGGCATGCTACAGTCCTTGGGGTCACAAACTGTCTGACATAACTTAGTTACTGAACAACAACAAGGGGTGAAGGAAGCCTTCAGAGAAGAGGTGTTGTCAAGGGGTAGCTGCCGTTTGTCTCTGAAGGAGAGGGTGGTCACAGGGAGAAGGGAAAGTGGGGGACACGGCCGGAGGTCTGGAGGCGTGTCCTCCCCTGGGCTGGTGAAGGTGGGGGCGGCTGGGAGCACAGGGGTCTCAGAGCGAAGAAAATGGCCAGGGAGAGGGGCCTGGGGGCCCCGAGGGCAGAGCATTAAAAGAAGAAACAGACAGTGATCGCTTCACTTTGTGTGCTGGACTTGGAGAGTGGACCTGCCTCCTGCTAGCAGTGGGGCATCTGGGGGCTGGCTTGCAAGAGGGTGACAGGGTCTCTATGGTTGTGGAGAAGAAGGAGGGGTCTGGTGGGCCCTGAACTGCCCACACCCCCTCCACTCAGCTCCGCTCAGTGCTGCCTCTCCTCCTGTCCCCAACTCCCACAGGTTCTAGAACCCACCTGTCTTTAGTTGTCTTCAAGTTACTTCCCTAGTGTTGGACTTGAAAGGAGTGAGGGTCACACAGATCTGCCCTGAACCTTGATCCAAAGAACTGAGGAAGCTGGAAGACTCAGGGTCTAGGAAGGGAGCTTTGCAGTGGCCAAGAGGCCCTGGGCCCCTGGTGGGAGGGGTTTGGGGGTAAGAAGTCCCAACTTTCTTCCAAATGAGAGTGTTAGTTGCTCAGTCACGTCGGACTCTTTGCGATCGCATAGACTGTAGCCCTCCAGGGTCCTCTATCCCTGGAATTCCCCAGGCAAGAGCATCGAAGTGGGTTGCCGTTTCCTTCTCTAGGGCATCTTCCCAATGAGGGATTGAACTTGGGTCTCCTGCATTGGCAGCCTGGTCCTTTACCATCTGAACTACCAGGGAAGCCCATGGCAAGTCCTTATCCTATGATCCTCTTGTCTTTGCCCCTAGACCTGGCCCTTTACCATGGGAAAGCAGTCCTCAGATAATATTCTAGTTTAGAGGTGTTGGATCAGGAAAGGAGAATGAAGCCAGGATCTCTGTTGTGACACATTGTCCAAAGCCAGAGTCTGCCATCACCAAGCTGGCATTTCCCTGAGTTCCTGAGGTCTCAGACCAGCCAGCATGTCTGGCGGGAGAACTCAAGGCCTGGCTCACCCCCAGCTTCCCAGAATCTGGCCTGTTCGGCTTGGAAGGATGCCAGGAGCAGTCATGGTACCCGGGCAAAGTGATCAACAACCTTCCTAGATAAGTGTCCACTTGGGAAGGTAGTTCCCTAGAGGAGTGGAGGGGCAGAGTCTTGAAACTTCTCAGGATGCCAGCTCAGGGCTTGGGGGCCTTAGCTTTTCAAGCTCTGTGGCTAGAAATCACCGCGATCACAACAGAAGCAGATGAGTCTCAAGCATCTGAAAACTGGTAGCCTTATTTCTAGCATCCTTTCAGTGTGAGGACCAACCAATCTGTTCCTGTTTCAGGCAACCCAATCCTTCTATTATGGATGTGGAAGGAAGCTCCAGTCGTGGTTTTATTGCCTGGCACATGGGGGATTACGAAGACATCAGCCAAAGAAACTCCAAACGGGCCGTCCTCCTCCGACAGAGCAAGGCAGCCCTGCCGATAGGGTCCAGACCACCACAGCCACCGAAGCTGCCGAAGCTACCGAAAAAGGAGGAGGTACGGATCCTTATGGAGAGGGAAATGGCAACCCACTCTGGTACTCCTGCCTGGAGAATTCCATGGATAGGGGAGCCTGGTGGGCTATAGTCCACAGGATCGCAAAGAGTTGGCCACAACTGTGAGACTAACTTTCACTTTTCACTTTCATGGATCATTAGCTTTTCTGAGTCATCCTGGAAAAGGCTGAGCTCTTTTAACATATGACAGAGAGTGCCGTTTATAGTAATGGGCTTCCCTGGTGGCTCAAATGGTAAAGAATCCGCCTGCCAGTGCAGGAGACCTGGGTTCAGTTTCTGGCTTGAGAAGATCTTCTGGAGAAGGCAATGGCCTCCTGCTCCAGTATTCTTGCCTGGAGAATCCCATGGACAGAGGAGCCTGGCGGGCAAAGAGTCAGACACGACTGAGTGACTAACACTTTCACTTTCTTTTTTACTTTTCCTTTAATAGTAACACTACAAATAGTCAATTTTATCATTCTTTTCAACCTATCAAAATGTTTTGTAATTCATATTGGATTTTCACAGTGATGTCTATATAGGTGAGTATTATTCCAATTTTACACCGGAGGTGTGTGGCTTAGTCCTTAGAACCACTTATATATCCTGTAGTTTAACCTAAAGAGCATAGCCATATGCTTGGCTTCCAACACCGGAGAAAAGTCTCAGTCTGTGAAATGAGGTAAATTTATAACTAGTCCTTAAAACCCCATAGACTGATCAACAGAGTAAGGATATCCCAGTTCAAATTCAAGGTTTTCTCCCCATTACTGTCTGAATGTTGAACAAGTTGCATGATTTCCCAGTGTGGGTTTTTTCATTCCTAAAATGGGAATGTTTTTATCTGTTCTGAATATTTTGTAGACTTACCATGAGAGTCAAATGGAGAGTGTGTAAGCATATATTCAAAAGAACAACTATTTCCTGAGGTCCTTCTGCATAACCCCACAGCAAATCCTCTCTGTAGTCATCCAGCATTTCAATATTGAGTGTGACAAGAAGCTTCCCCAGTATAAAACGACCACACTAGCTCAGATACACTGCGACTCCTATTCTCTACTAGGAGAGAGGCTCCTTGCCACTGCCCTAGAATACTGCTTTGCCTCTGGCGCCAGAGATCTGTTCATCAGGAGTTGTCTGTGTGACAATTAATTATATATCCATCTGAAACACTCTGTGAGGAACTGAGGAAGTCCTCAGTAGGTCCTGACCCAGGGATGTTCTGAATTGAAGAAGGGAGCATTTGGCTGCTGACATTCCTATGTTGTCTGAATTTTGAGCTGGGTCCAAGTGAGATTTATTGCAGTGTGTGTGAAGAAGGCTTTAATTCGTTGTTTTCTACCAGTGAATTAATTTTGTGTAGAACTAGCGTGATCATGGAATGATCCCAAATGCATCCTACTAAATCCAACTGAGATGCTTTTATGCATTAAAAAAAAACCTGTTGAAAGACTGACTTTGGAATGATTTCAAACTTACAGAAGAGGTGCAAGAACAGTACGAAGTGAACGGATACATTCCTCACCCAGAATCATTGGTTGGTAATTTTATTTGTTCTAATGCTTTCTTTCTACACACACATACTTTTGTTTTTACTGAACCATTTGAAGGTAAATTGTAGACATGGTTTTGCTTTACCTCTGAAGATTTCAGGGTGTATTTCCTAAGAATAAGGGGGTTCTCGCACATAGCCATGGTACAATGATAAGGTATAGCAAATTTAGCATTGATACAGTGTAACCTAATCTGCAGTTCATAAGCAAATTTTATTAGTTGACCCAACGGTGCTCTTTGTCATGTCCCCTGATGCAATGTTTGATTCAGGATTAGCTCTTATATTTAGTTCTCAAGCCTCACAGTCTCCTTCTGTTAGGGACAGCTCCTCAGCCTTGGTCTTTCATGACACTGATGTTCTTAAAGGATTCAGACCAGTTCTGTGGAATTACTCTTATTTCAGGTATATCTGGTATTTTCTTCGGTGATATGTTTCAGACAGGAATCCCGAGGTGAGTGTTCATGTCATCTGCAGGGTATCACATTGCAGAGTACTTGACTCATCATTGGTGGTGGAAACTGATCACTTGGTTAAACCTCTTCCCTTCCAGAGATAAACAAAATATTACATCATTCAAAATAATCTTTTTTATCAGCCATGCTTTTTTGTAAATTCCAGAGCTACCTTAGAAACTTTTTCCCCAAGTCCTTTCTTTGGATGATCCCCCAGGGTGCTTGTGGGTGATACTTCGTAAGTACTCAAGCCCTGTCCCCACTTGACATAAATTCTCTTCAGGGAAAATAAGTTGGAGCAAATTATAAATTCAAGAGTTTCCAAAGAAAGCCTCACAGCAGCCACCTGTGCGTGGCTCCTGTTGCCATGCTCACCTGGGATGCAGCCCACTTGCCATCCATATGGTGTGAGAACCAGGACTCTGCACTGGAAGCAGCCTTGGAAAAGCAGAACTTTGTCAATAGTACTGGGAGACTCGGAGGACATTCAAACACAAAAACCAATACACAATATCACGATGCTTTCTTATCAAGATAGATCGCTGAAGATGGGGACATTTTATATTCATGTTCTAAAGTTTGGATTTATGTCTATAAACCCAAGTACAGAGATTAATTTCTAAATGTTCCTAAAAGTGCAATTCATGATATTTAACAGTATGTACCATTCTTTTTTTTGTACCATTCTTGTATATAATACCCAAAATGCTTGTACAAATATTTTTGGAAATCAGTCGCACAAATTTCTGAACTATCTCTTGCATGCTATGCTGTGCTAAGTTGCTTCAGTTACTGGAGCAACTTTAGTCAAGTTGTGACCCATGGACTGTAGCCTGCCAGGCTCCTCTGTCCATGGAATTCTCCAGGCAAGAATACTGGAGCGGGCTGCCATTTCCTTCTCCAGGGGATCTTCTCAACCCAGGGATCAAATTATCCTCTCTTATGTCACCTGCTTTGCAGGTGGGTTCTTTACCACTAGCACCACCTACATTTCCCCAAATTTCTTCTTTTAAATCAGAAAATATCTCTCAAGCCCTACCATCTATTACATTCATTGTTTTCCCTTTTTGCTTTTTGGTTGACATTATTTTCTCCACATAAATAATAGCTACTTAAGTGTTGTGGAACTTCTGTGTATATGACAAACACTTTCAACATTGTCATCCATTTCTATGTCATTTCTTTGCAAATATCTTCATTGCTCCCCTTCCCTCCAAAACATGGACATAATCTCAGGGATTGGTACATTCTTTCCCTTGCCACTCACTCACATTGGATGTGGGAGTGGTGATTTTCAAATTTTAATATGCATATGCGTCATCTGGGGTTTTCCCAGGTGGCTCAGATGGTAAAGAATCCACCTGCGATGCAGGAGACCTGGGTTTGACCCTTGGGTTGGGAAGATCCCTTGGAGGAGGGCATGGCAATCCTCTCCAGTATTCTTGCCTGAAGAATCCTCATGGACAGAGGAGCCTGAAGGGCTACAGTCCATGGAATTGCAGAGTTGGACACGACTGAGTGACTAAGCACAACACACACACACACACACACGCGTCTTCTGGAGATCACAGTAAGGTGCAGATTCTGATTCGGTCTGTCTGGGATGGGGCTTGAGATTCTTCACATCCAGGGACCCTGAGGTGCTGGAGGATTCACCACCCCTAGCTGCATTTTGAGTCACAACAGGAGGGACTTGATGGAGCAAAGGGAAGTGGGAGACCAGGATGAAGGATTAACAGGGCTCAGGCAGCGATTAGCTAGTGCCTTTGGGAAGGGCATGTAGTCCGACTTTGCAGGCAGCTGGTTATTCAGCTGCCTCCAAAGTCGGGGGTGGGAGTCAGTGCACAGTGGTGAGGCCAGAGAAGGGGGACCAGGTGCTGAGGGGCTTGGCTTTTCCTGGACCAACTTTCTTTTTTAAATTAATTTTTACTGGAGTATAGTTGCTTTACAATGCTGTGTTAGTTTCTGCTGTACAGCCAAGTGAATCAGTCATAGGTATACTTCTATCACCTCTTTGTTGGATTCCCTTCCCATTTAGGTCACCACAGAGCACTGAGTAGAGTTCCCTGAGCTATACAGTAGGTTCTCATTAGTTATCTATTTTAAACATAGTATCAATAACTCAATCCTAATCACCCCATTTATCCTACTCCCTATTTCCCTCTGAGCATCTGTAAGTTTGTTCGCTACGTCTGTCTATTTCTGCTTTGCAAATAAGTTCATCTGTGCCATTTTCTTAGATTCCACATATAAGCAATATTATATGATATTTGCTTTTCTCTTTCTGACGTATCTACTCTGTATGACAATCTCTAGGTCCACCCACATCTCTGCAAATGGCACTGTTTCATTCATTTTTATAGCTGAGTAAAATTCCATTTTCCATGTCTTCTTTATCCATTCCTCTATTGAGGGACATTTAGGTTGCTCTCATATCCTGGCTATTGTAAATAGTGCTGCTATAAACATTGGGGTGCATGTACCTTTTTTAATTGTGTTTTTTTTCCGGATATATGCCCAGGAGTGGGATTGCTGGATCATATAGTAATTCTATTTTTAGTATTTTAAGGAGCCTCCATCCTGTTCTCCATAGTGGCTGCACTGACTTAAATTCCCACCAGCAGTGTAGGAGGGTTCCCTTTTGTCCACATCCCCTCCAGCAGTTATTGTTTGTAGAATATTCTTGATGATGGTCATTCTGGTCAGTGTGAGGTGATGCCTCCTTGTAGTTTTGATTTGCATTTCTCTAAAAACAGAAGTAACAGGGTTAAGCTTTCATTTTGGGGGAGGTTATTTAGAAGTCAGCCTGGAAGGGGATTGCTTAGAGGGAGGTGTCTTTGGGAGGCATTTTGGTAACCCAGTTGAGAAATCAGGAGGGATTAAAAGAAGGCAAAGGGGAAGGAGAAAAGGCGATGCATTGGGATCCAAAGAAAATAAGTTCAGCAGCTCTGGTTACTGACTGGACATGGGGAAAGATCTCAGTAACTATGGGAGAAGGCAGTGGAGGCCAACCGACCCCAGACCTTGTGAGATGAAGGGTGGAGGCAGGGGGCAGTAAGGAGAGAGTAGGAAGCAAAGAAGTGAATGCCAAGGAGGGCTCTCTGGAAAGTGCTCAGTTGTCAAGGAAGGAGAAATTGAGGATGAAGAAGGGGGTCAGGAGAAGGCTCAGTAGACAGACAACTTGCGGGTCAGGAAAGGGCTGATGACTGATGGCTGGAGGTTGCAAGAACACAGTGGGTAAGGCTCAGTGTGGGGATTAATCCCCACTCTTGCACCACAAATGGGGTGATACCTCCTCCCCTGCCATCTCAGAGGCTGTCCTAACTTGGGCTCTGCCTGTTCTCCAGCACCCCTTTTGCAGCACGTATTGAGTCTATGTAAATTGCTTCTCAACCCTCCAGGGGAAACTGTGAAGTCTGTACTGTTCGCTGTGTTAAAGATCTTTGCTTCAAAGTAGCCATCCTATAATCCGGTATGAGGATATTCTGACTCCCAGCTGCATTGTTGGGTCCTCATGTATGTCACTGGGCCAATATCTTAAGTAGCTGTGTTACGCAGGGGTTCTCCAGAGAAAAAGAACCAATAGGTTGGATGGATAAAGGGACAAATGGATGGATAGATAAAAAGAGAGACAGACAGATAGCTTTCTTTTAAGGAACTGGCTCACGTGGTTGTGAAGGCTGGCAAGCCCCACATCTACATGTACACCAGGAGGCTGGAGACCCAGGCAATTGTGTGAAGGTTGCTGGAAGGCAGAATTCCCTCTTCCTCAGGGGATCTCGGTCTGTTTCCTCTGAAGTCCTCTCACTGACCAGATGAGCCTCCCCTCACGTTATGGAGGATTACCCGCTTTACTCAAAGCCGATTCATCTCAGTGTTGCTCTCATGAAATGCCTTCACATTAACATCACACTGGTGTGAGACCAGATATCTGGGTGGTGACTGTTGTTGTTCAGTTGTCCAGTCGTGTCCAACTCTTTGTGACCCCATGGACTGCAGCATGCCAGGCCTCCCTGCCCCTCAGCATCTCCCAGAGTTTGCCCAAGTTCATGTTCATTGGATCAGTGAAGCTGTCCAGCCATCTCATCCTCTGACACCTTCCTCTCCTCTTGCCCTCAATTTTCCCCAGAATCAGGGACTTTTCCAATGAGTCGTCTGTTCACATCAGATGACCAAAATACTGGAGCTTCAATTTCAGCATCAGTCCTTTCAGTGAGTATTCAGGGTTGATCTCCCTTAAGATGGACTGGTGTGCTCTCCTTGTTGTCCAAGGGATTTTCAGGAGTCTTCTCCAGCACCACACTTTGAAGGTATCAGTTCTTAGGCACTCAGCCTTCTTCATGGTCAGACTCTCACAACCTTACATGACCACTGGGAAGACCAGAGCCCTGACTATATGGACCTTTGTTGGCAGAGTAATCTCTCTGCTTCTCAACACACTGTCTAGGTTTGTCATCCCTTTCCTCTCAAGAAGCAATCATTTTCTGATTTTATGGCTGCAGTCACCGTCCACAGTGCTTTTAGAGCCCAAGAAGAAGAAATCTATCACTACTTCCACCTTTTCCCCTTCTATTTGCCATGAAGTAATGGGGCCAGATGCCATGATCTTAGTCTTTTTTAATATTTAGTCTTAAGCTGGCTCTTTCACTCTCCTTCACCTTCATCAAGAGGCTCTTTAGTTCCTCTTCACTTTCTGCCATTGAAGTGGTATCATCTGTGTATCTGAGGTTGTTGATGTTTCTCCTGCCTATCTTGATTGTGGCTTGTAACTCACCCAGCCCGGCATTTTTCATGGTGTGCTCAGCGTATAGGTTAAACAGGGTGACAGCAGACAGCTCTGTCATACTCCTTTCTGGATCTTGAACCAAATAGTTGTTCCCTACAGGGTTCTTAACTGTTGCTTCTTGACATGCATATAGGTTTCTCAGGAGACAGGTAAGATGGTCTGGCAATTCCCATCTCTCTAAGAGCTTTTCACAGTTTGTCATGATCCATACAGTCAAAGGCTTTAGTGTAGTCGATGAAACAGAGATGCTTTTTCTGAAATTCCCTTGCTTTCTCTATAATCCAGTGAATGTTGGTAATTTGATCTCTAGTTCCTCCTCCTTTTATAAACCCAGACTGTACATCTGGAAATTTTTGGTTTGCATAGTGCTGAAGCTTAAAATTCAACATTCAGAAAATGAAATTCATGGCATTCCAGTCCCATCACTTCATGGCAAATAGATGGGGAAACAATGGAAACAGTGAGAGACTTTATTTTGGGGGGCTCCAAAATCACTGCAGATGGTGACTGCAGCCATGAAATTAAAAGACGCTCCTTGGAAGAAAAGTTATGACCAACCTAGACAGCATATTAGAAAGCAGAGACATTACTTTGCCAACAAAGGTCCATTTAGTCAAAGCTATGGTTTTTCCAGTAGTTATGTATGGATGTGAAAGTTGGACTAAAGAGAAAGCTAAGTGCCAAAGAATTGATGCTTTTGAACTGTGGTGTTGGAGGAGACTCTTGAGAGTCCCTTGGACTGCAAGGATATCCAACCAGTCCATCCTAAATTAGGAAATCAGTCCTGAATATTCATTGGAAGGACTGATGCTGAAGCTGAAACTCCAATACTTTGGCCACCTGATATGAAGAACCGACTTATTTGGAAAGACTCTGATCCTGGGAAAGATTGAAAGCAGGAGGAGAAGGGGACAACAGAGGGTGAGATGGTTGGATGGCATCACCAATGCGATGGACATGAGTTTGAGTAGGCTCCAGGAATTGGTCATGGACAGGGAAGCCTGGTGTGCTACAGTCCATGGGGTCACAGAGTTGGACATGACTGAGCGACTGAACTGACTGACTGAAGCCTAGTAGGCAAGATTTTAAGCATGACCTTACTAGCATGGCAGATGAGTGCAACTGTCTGATGGTTAGGACATACTTTAGTACCACCCTTCTTGGGAATTGGGATGAGGATTGACCTTTTCCAGTGGCCACTGCTGGGTCTTCCAGATTTATGACATAACCCATGCAAAACTCAGATATGTGGGCACTGTGACCTAATCAAGGAGACATACAAGATTAACAGTCAATCACAGTACCCACCTCATCCAGGTGTGAGGATTCAATGAGGTGATATGTATCACGCATCCAACAGAACCAAGAACCAGTGTGTTGTGTATGTGTGTGTAAGTGCTTCATCAATGGCATGATTTTAAAGGGAACAAAAACACTAAAAATTTTCATTTAATCCAAAAAGGAGGTAGCAGTACCAAACATTATCTCCTTTCTGTAGTCTTTAAAAAGTTGGATTAAAACTCAACATTCAGAAAAATAAGATTGCAGCATCTGGTCCCATCACTTCATGGCAAATAGACTGGGAAACAGTGGAAACAGTGACAGACTTTATTGTTTTTGGACTCCAAAATCACTGCAGATGGTGACTGCAGCCATGATATTAAAAGATGCTTGCTCCTTAGAGGAAAAGCTATGACAAACCTAGACAGCATATCAAAAAGCAGAGACATTACTTTGCAGACAGAGGTCCATCTAGTCCAAGTTACGGTTTTTCCAGTAGTCATGTATGGATGTGAGAGTTGGGCTATAAAGAAAGCTGAGCACCAAAGAATTGATGCTTTTGAACTATGGTGTTGGAGAAGACTCTTGAGAGTCTCCTGGACTGCAAGATCAAACCAGTTAATCCTAAAGGAAATCAGTCCTGAATATTCATTGGAAGGACTGATGCTGAAACTCCAATACTTTGGTCACCTGATGCAAAGAACTGACTCATTTGAAAAGATCCTGATGCTGAAAAAGATTGGAGATAGGAGGAGAAGGGGACAACAGAGGATGAGATGGTTGGATGGCATCACCATCTCGATGCACATGAGTTTGAGTAAGTTCCGAGAATTGGTGATGGACAGGGAAGCCTGGTGTGCTGCAGTCCATGGGGTTGCAAAGAATCGGACATGACTGAGGACTGAACTATAGCCTTAAAATGACATCATATGCTCACCAAACACCCCTGCTGAGAGTCACTAACATTTAGAGTGGGCTTGTTTCAGCGTGAATTACTGGAAATGAGATGTCTACGTCTGATTAAACAGACAAATCATAGGCAGTACCAAGAAAGTGTTCAAGATAAATTCAAAAGGTTTATTGCACCAGATGCCACAGAAAAATGGATCAAAGTAATATGTGAACAAGTTTTAAGAAAAAAGACTTCCATACATTGATACTGATATCTATTTCACTGATCAAAAACAAAGTCCTATCAATTTGTTGTAATGGAACTTCAATGATAACAAACCAACCCTGGAATTTTCTCCTTTTAAAACACCACTTAAATGTAAGCATATTGCAGTCTTGCTTCCAAGATTTATGGTTCACCAAATGTGGACATTTAAAAATTAACATTCAGAGGGGGCTGCTTGATTTAGGCAAATATTATATTAAAAGGTTCCTGCCCCCAAAGCACAATAGAAAACAAATGGTTCACATTTATCAAGAAGCTCAAGACTTTTTCAATTTATTGGTGAAAGTATGCATGAACAAAATACTTTCAAAAGCACGTGTAAGTGGAAAAATCCCGATATTTAAAAGAACTGTAGGGTCACTTTATATTCTTTATTTTTATGTACAACCAACTCCAGTGAGGAACCTAAAAAGCTACAGACTGAATTTTATAAAATCTCAGGACCTAATTAGAAGGGCTGAAACAAGAGTTTAGTATCATTTAGCAGGCAGGGATTTTCCTCCCTCGAAAAAAGTTAACTTTGAAAAATATGGTAAGTTTAAAAAGTTGCGATGTGTAAACGGCAGTTCCATGGGATGTGAAAAGTTTATCGTTACTTTCATTAAAAAACAGCACACTTCAGAAAAATGGATTGGAGCCTGTACAAAAAGCTATTTAACACTGATAAAAATAAAATACTTTGGAATTATGCACACGTATGGAAGCTACATCGTAAGTTTTCATTGTCATGTTTAAACGTACACAAGTATCTTTACATTCATATCACTCGTCAATCTACGAAAAATTAAGCCTCGACATGCTGGAGGAAGGCCCGCACGGCAACGCTGGTGCACGCCTGCTCCGTCTGCCTCCCATTCGCCTGGACAAGCGAGATGCTACAAAAGGTACACTCAACAGATAAGACGTCAAAGCTGAAGAAACCCTAAAGGTGGAATCCTGTCAACTGAGGTAGTTTTCTCTATTTGTACATTTTTTTTTAATTTTGTTTTTTTCTTGAGGTGGGCCTGGGTGAGGGTGGGTCCCTTCCTCACCTCTGTGGCTGAGACAGAACCCGGCCCCAGGGTGGTGTCCGGCGTGTCTCCACCCAGTTCCATGAGATTCTTTTTCCACTTTTGGGAAGAGGTTGCGTTTATGAGAGAACAGGTGGATGTTCTTGAGAGAAGGAGGGTTTACAGAAGAGCAGCAACATTCCTGGTCTGTGGCGCAGGCGGCAGCTGTGAGGGGCAGGCTGCCTGGCGTCCTGAGGGGTCTCCCTCGTCACCTTCTTCCGGGAGAGGGGGGCATGCAGAGGCCAAGCTAGTTTTCTTGGCTGCCAGAGGCTGGGCCACATCTTTTCTGCATGAAGCTTAAATTGACCATTTAAAGCTCAGCTTCCCTGGGCTGGGTCTAGTTCTCCACAGGCCGCTACCTGCACTGATTTTGCATCTAGTTATTGTCTGCAAACCCTGGAGGGTGGCAGGGGAGGGAAAGTGTCCAGAACATGCCAGTGAGAAGGGAGTCAGAGACTGGGGGATGCTCAAAGCTGGTGCAGAGGGGACGCTGTGACCTCGCTCAGCACGGTGCATCACGCATAAGGGACTCAGATGGGGAGAGGGCGGCCATGGGCCAGGTCCACGACAACCACCACGGTGTCATGGAACCAGGGACTCTAAATATACCCGTCTCATCTCGGATGTCAGGCAAAAGGAAAACAGAAAACGTAGATAAAATGGACATCACTTTTATGATGAGAGACATAAAATACAAATTAAAGATTTTTAGAGTCTCGAGACCCTCTGCGCTTCACATCCTTAAAAAAAGAGAGAGAAGGGGTACTTCCCCGATGGTCCAGTGGTTGGGACTCTGAGCTTTCACTGCCAAGGGCCCAGATTCAATTTCTGGTTGGGGAACTAAGATCCTACGAGCCAAGTGGAGCAGCCAACAAGCTGAGTGGAGCAGCCAAGGGAAAAAAAACCCACAACACATGATGTATTAAAAAGAGGGGAAGGCTGTAGTTCTGGCCTATCCCTAAGAACCACTCCTAAGAAAGAACACACCTGCTTTTTTCCATTGGTCCTGCTGCTCTGCTCTTTCAAACAAACAACTCACATTTGTCAAAGAATAAAGACAGAGACGTATGTAACTTGGGGTTTGGGGATTTTATCACATAGCAAATCTGAAGACAGAGTATTCTAACTCCTGAAAGGGAAGTCGCTTCGTATTCTTAGGTGCAAAAGCTACACGGAAAGGATTGGGATTAATTTTTAAAGGAGAAGGACATCAGAGCCTGGTTATAATTAAAGTCCTCAAGGTCTGCCGGTGTTAACAGGTGTGCTGTTAACAGGGTTAGCCCTGCCTTTTACACCACCAATTTACTAGTCTTTTCCTTTACCCTGGAGGTCAGGACATCACCTGCTTCACAATCAGTAAACTAAAGTTCGTATTAACAGAAAAGTCAGCGTTTTTAAAAAGCAAACTACGCTCATACATAAGCAATGCTGCCTTGCGGCAGGTTTTATACTACAGGGCAGTCAATTTCTGGGAAGGTGTTTTGAAAAGGATGTAGGGTTTGGAAGGCACAGAGATGATAGAGTGAAAATTGAGCTCATAGAAGGACTGTTTAGAAATGGTCAAACTGATTCATAAGTCATCCTGAAATGTTGCAAATTTCACTTCCCACCTGGACAGCTGTGCCTTTTAAAGTATAAATAGTCATCTGTATTAACTGTTACAGGAAGAAGGTGGCTTCAGCTGGAGGGATTTAGCCACAGAAATGCTCTCGAGCTTATAGAAATAACTTTGGTAAACGGCCCCTTTGACAAGGCTGCTGAGAGCTCTGAAGCCTCAGGATGAAGCGAGTGGGGTCGGACTGTGCCCTCCGCTGCTGTGCGCTGTGAGTGGATGGGACGAGGATGCTACATTGATTCTTGGGTTTATTGCACCAACAGTCCATCCCTAACCTAACCGTGGCTGCATCTCAAACAAGGGAAACGGGGAAGGCTGGAAGCAGTGGGTCCCTGGAGCTCTGCTCCGCACAGCCAGTCCCCTCGTGCTCTCCACAGAGGATGACATCACAGCCACTGGCGCGGAGGAGGTACACGCAGGCTCCACTATACCGTGGTCCCTGGTGTGCTGACCGCCTTCTCAGGACAGCAGGGTCGCTTCCTCCAGCTTGGGGAGTGCACGCTTGCACTCTGAGATGTTTCTAGCAGCGATGATGCCTGTGTCGCTCAGACCCGCTCTCAGGCCCCTGGTCACTGCTGTGGCCTCAGCGCCCGCGCTGACCCGAGGGTGATGGAGGCCTGCCTGCTCACGACAACACAGACGCCTGGTGTCAGTGAACCTACGGCTTCCAGCCAGCACCCCGGGAAGCGACGCCCCTGACACAGCCCAGCGCGGGCAGGACCGCGGCCGTCCACCCTGCTGGCGCCTCGTGGTCGCAGGGAGCTGCCTTCCTTCCTCCTCGGGCTGAGAATCCGATTTTCTTCAAGGAGGAGCTGTCCTGAGCATTAGCTTATAAGAGTATCTGGGCAACGTAAGGAGAGTGAGTGCTCGCAATGGCCGTCAGCAGAGGCAGGTCGTTGGACTCTATCCTGAACGTGGAGAGAGGGGAGGTAGTTACATTAAAGTGGCAGGATTTATAGGAGCGTCCCACTGCCAGATTCCAGGCCTGCCCAGTGGGCAATCAGAGTGAAAGAGGCAGGCAGATGGTGAGCCTGTTCCTGAGACCCGCCCTGCCGGGGTCCCGGAGCCTTCGATGGTACAGTGGCAGCTATGTGCATGGGACCAGGGCCTGTCTCCCTGCAGGGCCTCTGCACGACACCTCCTCCAGTCAGCACTCCAGGACTGCACCCCGAGTCTGTACCAGCTCCAACTAAGTCTCTGGGAACCCAAGATAGTGACAATGTCTTCAAAACCCCTGGGCTTTCTTAAATGGCTCACACAACCGAGACCCCCACCCAGCACGCACTTAGCACTGACACCGAAGCCACCTCCTAAGAATGGAGGCAGAGTCAGTGAGGGTGGGGGAGCACAGGCAGGGGGCTGCTGGGTGTCCTGGAAAGCCAGGATGGTCTCGGTCCTTGAAACATGTTCTAACGTTGTCCCTTGTTTCCAAAACCTAAACACTAAAAATAGAATCTGAGAAGGCAGCTGGTATGAGCTCGTGGCATCTTCCCTGCCTTCTGCAGTGACAGTCAGGGTGACAGCAAGTTCCCAGTACTGCAGTGCTGCTGGCCTGAGAGCGGGAGGGCAAGGAGGAAGGGCTAGAAGGGGCCCGATAAGGCACCGAGGGGCCTGAAGCAAGGAGGCAAATCCACCTGCAGGGTGGATCCTTCAG
Source organism: Cephalophus harveyi (assembly GCA_006410635.1). Classification (NCBI taxonomy): domain Eukaryota; kingdom Metazoa; phylum Chordata; class Mammalia; order Artiodactyla; family Bovidae; genus Cephalophus; species Cephalophus harveyi. Next base: position 20,819 of record SJYT01053999.1, read on the forward strand.
GGGTGGGTGCTGATGGTGGACACCCAGCAGCCAGGGGCCAGGTAAGTGTCCTAGAAATCAGAGCTGCACACCCCACACTAGAAACTAGATGAGGCAGGACTACTGTGAGGCTGGTCAAGAGATCTAAGCGAAAACTGAAAAAGTAAATGCCTCAGAAGGGGAGAATATTTTTAAAGTGAAGTACATTAAAAAAAAAAAAAAAAAAAAGTATGGCAGGAAATGCTGAGAGTGGAATAATACAGTAAGTCACATCCTGGGCCTGACATGAGAAGTCCAGCGAAAAATCAAAGGCCTGAGCCTTGAAATAATACAACTTTGATTGGCAGGCCTAATAGAGAATTTTGGGATTGATGTTTTATACACGGTATTTTCTTGCCCCAAATTGGGGGGGATCGTCATCACAGGAAAAGGGGGGACAAGGCCCTATTGAGACAATGTCGTTTTGTTACTTCTCTGTGGAAAAATTGAGCAGAGAGTAAAACGCAAGTCAGAATTTCTTCCCCCCAGAGAAATTAGGACAAACAGTCTCTGGAAGATGATGCAGGACACGGATGACATGCACACCTCCTCTTCTTATGGGCTCACAGGAAAAGGGAGGAGAGTCCGGCCACCTGGGACACGCAGATGGGCCCCAAGTCCAGGAGGGCTGCCTTCCTCACCTCCCCCAGAAATGGCAAGGAGCACACAGCCGTGGTCCGACAGCCCGTGACTCCCACATCCTAGTGAAATGCCTCGAGATGGATCTCTGGAGGAGGATTACATGCTCCACTTTCAAGGATAAAATAGCCCTGGGGGGGAGGCTGACCCTGGACCTCCAGCTGAAAGGTCGGAGAGTCTGTTTCTAGGTGTGAAACTCTGGTGTCCCCGAGGAGTGGCAGGGGCTGGACGGGTCAGGGGGTACAGCCTGGGGGCAATGGTGGTACTCCATAGGACTCACCCCAGCACGACGCTTAGTTCTTTCACGTGTACACGCGTGTGTCCACGAAGATACTCAGACAGCATCTTGCTCTTCAGGTACATCTCCTGCAGTCTGTCCTCCAGGTGCATGACGCACTGCAAAGCCAACCACACTCATGATGAGCTGGGGACTCAGATCTCCGCCAGTGACTCAAGAGCTGGAATTCCCTCCATCCTTTCTAAGCACACAACTGTCATCTCATCTCTGTAAAATATACTTAAAGGATTACAAGCCAGTGCAAACCCTACCATTCGGAGGAATAAATTTTGTCATCAACAGGGACCTTCGTTATGCTACAGAGAACTACCCAGTACTCTATAATAACCTATATGGGCAAAGAATCTGCCTGCCAGTGCAGGAGACACAAGAGACTCGGGTTTCATCCCTGGGTCAGGAAGATCTCCTGGAGTGGGAAATGGCACTCCACTTCAGTATTCCAGTTTTCCACTTGCCTGGAAAATTGCATGGACAGAGGAGCCTGGCAGATTATAGTCCATGGGGCCGCAAAGAGTTGGGCATGACTTAGCACCTGTATATGTATACCTGAATGGCTTTGCTGCACACCTCAAACTAACAGCACATTATAAATCAACTATATTCTCATATAAATAAAAAAACAGGTTTTTGTAAAACAAGAAAAAACTTTTTCCAATGACTTTAAGAGCTTCATATATATCCTTTAGTCTTTTTAAAAAAGTTTTTGCTTTTTACATAGTTGAAATCATTCTATAAGTACAATTATTCTCTGCTTTCAAAAAACTTTCTAATAATCCCTTCCCCATGTTACTAAAAATTCTTTACCAATGCCTTTTTATAAAGAGCATCTCTGTTGCTGTTTTCTATAGCTCAGATTATTTTGTTACAATTCATTCCCAGAAGAATGACTGGAACAAGGTTATTCTGAAGTTTTCTTGTCTCTCAAGAGTGTACTTTATCTAGGTCTCTAATAACAATAAAGAGAGGCAATTGTTTTCAGGACATCGCTACCCTTGGAACTGCGTCCAACTTCGTGTTTTAGAGAACAGCAACCATCTGTGCTTTGCACCAGAGGCAAACGCTGCTGCATTTGGCAGGCGGTCATCAGGCACCTCAGTAAGTCACCTGATGGCTCTGGCAAGGGTCCATCTGACATGATTCTCTTCTAGACCATTACGCCTGCTGTCTTCAAGGTAAAAAGATTAACAGATGCACTTGACAATGTTGATCTTGACCATCTGGGCTGATCAGTGACACAGACAAAGTATGCATTCGAGATGCAATCTTTTCCATTGGCTTAAAATCTTAAGTGCATTGTGTTGTGTGGATGAAACACAACTGGTAAGTGAGTAAGAGTAATAATCAAAGCAAGAAGGATTTTACCAACTCTCATGGAAATGTTCCCCCAAGGAAGCGGAGTTCAGTGGGGGAAGGGTCTCCTGCTCAGTTTCATTTCCTTGTGGAGTAAATACAAAGTTTTAATAAGAGCATTATAAAATATTAAAAGGAACAGCTACATTATGCTGAATCCTTTATGGTTTAAAATAGTGAATTTACAGCATTTTCATGTCCCCAGGAAAACTGTGTATTGCAATATGGAAATACAGAGAATGTTGGTTCAAGTGGAATGTACATGAAACTTGAAATCCAAGCATTTAGAAATTTTTTTTTTACAAAGCCTGATTATGAAATTGAACTATTTGTGGATCTGCTCCTTCCTTTCTGAGATGGATTTCTTCAATTTTAACTTCTGAAATTTTAAATAGCTACTTTCTCTTTCCATATTCAAAGTACCAATAGGAAATTAATTGTATATTTCATTCAAGTGAATTTTAAGGAGAATTTTAAACTGCAGATGAAATTTTCTTTGATCTTGATTTTATGGTTAAATGTAACATGTCTAAATTAAGTAAAAAAGAATTAACTGTGGTAATTTACTGCTGGGATAACTTAAGATGTCAACTGTAGTGAGAGATATGGATTACAGAATAAAATATAAAAGTTTGATAAATACTTATAATAGTAAAAAACTATATAATCAAATATATCTCTCTTTTCTTACAGAAAAGCAAATTTCGGCCTCTACATCAACATGATGCACGTTGCTACTAGAAGGAAAAACTGCCTGCAAGTGCAGAACAAGAGTCATGTTGTAAGAAGCCACAGGTGCCTCCTGGGTCACCACTGGGACAGGGGTCCTGCCGTTTAAAGCCCAAATAAAGGTTTCAGTGAATAGGTGGTGTCAGTCTTCACAGCCATGAACACTGTTTCACATGAGTAGTTATTCTTAACAATGACACCAATAGAAGCTGTCTTGTGAGTGTGCGTAACATCCAGTGATACTCAAATGCTTTAGGTGAATTGTGCTCAGTCGCTTCAGTCGTGTCCAACTCTTTGCAACCCCAAGGACTGTAACCCGCCAACTCCTCTGTTCATGGGATTCTCCAGGCAGGAATACTGGCATAGGTTGCCATGCCCTCCTCCACAGGATCTTCCTGACACAGGGATCGAACCTGGTCTCCTGCATTGCAGGCAGTTTCTTTACCACTGATCCAGCGGGGAAGTCCCAGAAAATTAGCCCCAGTAATTCACTTAGCCCCAGCCAAGTCAATTAGTTCACTTCATTTCCATAAACAGACGGCACAGTTTCTGCTCCCCAACTTCGACAAGGTACATGGTTAGGAAGCAGAGGAGCCTGGATCTGAGTCCAGCCCACTGAAAGCCCACTGACTGTCCACTACTGTCCACTGGCTGCAAGAAGCCTCATCTCACCCTGGGCTTGGCCAGGTAGAAAGCACACCTCAACGAGGCTCTCATGTGCTTGCTGCAAAGGCATCATGTTCACATAGGAAACAGGTGATGTCCTGAGGTGCCCAACGAACCAGACAGGCAAAGCCCAGATGTGACCCCCGTGATGTCCCTGTGATGCCACATTGCCACCTCAGTGTTTCAAAGCCCCACTCCAAGGACACAGGAGGCCTGGCTTTCCAAGGGGTATGGTGCACCTGTAGGTCTGGTCACAAGAACTCAGGGGAATAACCCTTCCTGAGCAATCAGGGAGCTGACCGTAATCCAGCCACCTACGTGCCTGTTACTAGCTCTGTATTTTTTGTGGAGGCAGGGGGCTGGCAGGGAGATGCTGGCTGTTTGGTGCAGGGCTGAGTGCAGACAGCGGAAGGAGGAGGAGCTGAGAAGGCAGGTGAGCTCATCTCAGGTGTGTCCCTCCCAGCTCCTGGAGTTCTTCCCCTCTGCTCTGGAAAGCCAGCTCCCTCCCTCCTTAAGTGTGGTTTCTCCTCATCTCTTTACACATGCGTGCACACGCGCACATACATACACACACGAATGTGTTGTGCATATTATTCCAGAGACTCGGGGAGAACTGTTGATCATTTTCTAGGAGTTCAGGGGGTCTGTCTGCTGTCTGTATTTAATATAATGTTATCAAAGTGATTGCAAAATCCCATTCAAAAAGGAACAATTGATACTATCCCCTATGGCTATGGTGCTTCAACATTTTAACTATTGACACAATATCCTACATTATCCATAACAACTCTGGGAGGATTGTCCCTGAGCAGATGGAACGACAGTCCCTTCGGAAAGTTGGCTGACTTGGCACCAAACTGATGATGGAAAAACCGGTAAGTTTCCCCAAGGAGGGCATTTTAAATTTCCCTGTATGTTTGACCCCTGCCTCCACATTATACCTACTTCTTCATGTAACTTGTTCAAAGAGATGATATCTCTATGCTCTGTTTCCAGAAGGACTATTGTTACTGAATCCAGCCTATGTGCTGGTTTTGTATCACACGCTCTGTTTCCACTGATGCTAACATCCAATTATACTAAAATCAATACACAGGAACTTGTGACTTTATAACCACAATCCCATGGGAAGTGTTTTTATAGCTCATTTCTCTGATGACTGGAGAACACAAACTTACAAAGTCGGCGGGGAGGTGAAGCCTGTAGAGCTGCAAGATGGACTGCAGTAAGCTGGACACCTGACTTGACACCAGGACGTCCTGGCCCAGCTTCGTGCTGTCCACCGCCTTCCTCTGACTCGTGGCCACCTGGACGCTCCACTTGTCTGTGTCTGCAATGATGCACACGGCCTCGGCGATGGGCTCGTCCAGCACGGGATGCTGCAGGGCAGACACAGGGGGTCAACTCCTTGCCACGCTTCCAGGTGTCAAAATAGATGGCTGGGGGAAACTTCTGTATAGCACAGGGAGCTATAGAGCTCTGTGATGATCTACAGTGGCAGCAGGGAGGCTCAAGAGGGAGGGGGACATATGTACGCCAATGATTGATTCTGCATTGTTGTACGGCAGAAACCAACACAGCATTGTATATCAACTTTTTTCCAACTGAAAAATAAACAGAAGGTGATGGTGGGAGCCCCAGTAGCCCAGAGCTCCACAGGGACTCAAGAGTGCCATCACACTGCCATTTAAACATTAGCTTGATAAAACTGCAGTCCATCATTATTTTATTCCTACACTCAGAATGGACCCATAAACATCATCACATGCTCACAGGTAAACAAAAAAGCCTGCAATCTCGCTCCAAACCAGGACATGAAAGTCCACTTCCTTCTGGAAAGCTGCACTCTATTTTTTGTGTGGTTTGTGGGATCCTGGTTCCTTGAACTGGGATCGAACCTGCGCCCTCTGCTGTGGAAGAGTGGAGTCTTAACCACGGGGACTGCCAGGAAAGCCCCTGCTCATTCCCTTTACAATGGAGACTGTCAGAATACGGTGTAGGATTCTACTGCCATTTTTCCCATCACGGGGTTTGGAAGGGTGACTTAATATTCCCTGAAAAGTATAGCTTTAATCATGAAGTGGTATTTACTCAGGAACCACGTGCTACATACATAAATCAACTCCAGCAACCACCTAGACAGATGGGACTAGGGAGCTATGTTATTGAGACAAGGCCAAAATGTACAAGTGTGGCCACTGATGAATGTACTTAAAACTTAACACTAGGGCTTCCCTGATGGTCCAGTGGTTAATAATCCGCCTTCTAATGGAGCGGACACTGGTTCGATCCCTAGTCTGGGAAGATCCCATATGCCGTGGGGCAACCAAGCCAGGTGCCACAACTATGGAACTCCCCCACCCTAGAGACTGTGCCCACAACAAGAGAAGCCACCGCAGTGAGCAGCTCGCTTGCCACTAGAGAGCAGCCCCCACTCACTGCCAAGTAGAGAAAGCCCACACACGTGGAAGGCCCAGCACAGTCAAAATAAATAAACAAATAAGTGAAAAAAATTTTTTTTAAAAAAGACAGCACTATTATTGGGGAGGCTATTGCCAACTTCCGCTGGATAATAGAAAAAGCAAGAGAGTTCCAGAAAAACATCTATTTCTGCTTCATTGGCTATGCCAAAGCCTTTGACTGTGTGGATCACAATAAACTGTGGAAAATTCTGAAAGAGATGGGAATACCAGACCACCTAACCTGCCTCTTGAGAAATCCGTATGCAGGTCAGGAAGCAGCAGTTAGCACTGGACATGGAACAACAGACTGGTTCCAAATAGGAAAAGGAGTACGTTAAGGCTGTATATGGTCACCCTGCTTATTTAACTTATATGCAGAGTACATCATGAGAAACGCTGGACTGGAAGAAACACAAGCTGGAATCAAGATTGCTGGGAGAAATATCAATAACCTCAGATATGCAGATGACACCACCCTTATGGCAGAAGACTCTTGAGAGTCCCATGGACTGCAAGGAGAGCCAACCAGTCCATTCTGACGAGATCAACCCTGGGATTTCTTTGGAAGGAATGATGCTAAAGCTGAAACTCCAGTACTTTGGCCACCTCATGCGAAGAGCTGACTCATTGGAAAAGACTCTGATACTGGGAGGGATTGGGGGCAGGAGGAGAAGGGGACAACAAGGATGAGATGGCTGGATGGCATCACTGACTCAATGGACGTGAGTCTGACTGAACTCTGGGAGATGATGATGAACAGGGAGGCCTGGTGTGCTGCGTTTCATGGGGTCGCAAAGAGTCGGACACGACTGAGCGACTGAACTGAACTGACCTGATTGATGGAAACCCAAGATGTTTGCTGCCATACTCTACATTTAACAGGTGATCTGGTTCCTTCATTTTGAGGCTTTTTGATTCAATCTCTGTATTCTTTCTCACAGATGTGGAAGAAGTGACTGATGAGCTGAATGAGAACTTTGTTGGGAGCAACATTTATTCCTGTACTATGTCCAGGAGGGAAACCTTCATGGTTTAGAATATTTCCCACTGAAAAGAACAGCAAATCAGGCAAAATCTAGTGGCCCACATTTATTTAAGTGAATGTTCAAATAATCTTAAACGTGAAGAATGAAAAAATGTGACAGAATAGATTCTTGAATTAATGGAGCCCAGTTTCCCAAGGATGGCTCTCATTTCTTGAGACTTTTCAACCAAACAGTCGAAATGCCCACACATACATGACGACCACAAATTCCCACTCTCACCCACAGGGTTTCGTGACGCCTTACTCCTACCCTTGTACACACTCTCCAAAACAGAAAGTACAGACATGGCTGCCACAACTTCCTTCTACAAGTTCCGGCAAGTTCTTGCTCAATGCCTGTGTCATAGATTCACAGCAAGAGGACAATGACTTGGTCCTTATGACCAAAGCAAATGAAAATTTGGAAATTTAAAAGATTTGCATTTGGAGTTCAAGTTCCTTCAATGCTTTGCATTTATCAGAAATTCACCGTGGGCTGGGTATTGCCCAGAAAAGATCTATATGAATCTATACGAAGACCTTTACTTCAAGGGGCTTGAGTTATGAAAGTATATGTGCTGTGTGTTTATATGAGGTATATGCACTTAGTCACTCAGTTGTGTCTGACTCTTTTGTGACCCCATGGACTCTGGCCCGCCAGGCTCCTCTGTCCATGGGATTCTCCAGGCAAGAATACTGGAGTGGGTTGCCATTTCCTACTCCAGGGGATCTTCCTGACTCAAGGATCAAACCCATGTCTCCTGCGTCTCCTGCACTGGCAGGCAGGTTCTTTACCACTGCGCCACCTGGGAAGCCCCTGAAAATATATATATAATCATTAAAACCCATATGCCCATGTATACTTGGTGAGAGGAAGGCATGCCAATCTCCTCTCTGGATTTCAGTCACCTCCCTCTATCAAGGTGCGGGACAGCACCCAGGCCAGGTCATTCAAGGGCTCCTTCTCTGAGACTTCCCTGTGAGTAGGGGGCCAGGAGGCTGGGACAGTTGGCATAAAAGTCCAGCTTTAGTTGGATGAACTATCTGTAGTGGATAATTTGGGCCCGAGTTTCCAACTCACTCAGTTTTCTAAGTAGCTTCCCACCCCTCGTGGCAGAGAAGGGAGCAGTGTATTGATCCAAAGAAAGCAGACAGACTGCAGATTACACGGCACCACACACACCATCGACAACCACACACAGAGCTCCGCCTTCAGAAGGGAGCCACCGGCAGGAGGGCAGCGAGGCTCATTGGGGACATGATGGACAGAAGACTGTCTGGGTATCCGTGACCCCAGGAGGCTGCAGACCTGGGGGCGCAAACAGCAGAGGAGCAAAAGAGGAGCTGGCACAATTAACGCTAGAGGAAATGTGAGCACGAGCCGTTTCTAAATCACCACTGGAAACCTGGGGACGGACTAAAGAGAGCTGCGTCCGAAGGCTGGGACAAATGCACGGGGAGCCCAGAGCCCACTCCCTGGAGGGGCTGACCCCTCTCTCCTGGACTCTTAGCCCCAAGGGCAGGACCAGCTCCTTGAGAAAGGACAGACTTCAGACAGACCAGGTCGAGCCCAGCAGTCACAGGGAAGGCAAGCACCTGTGAGCCCACGCACGGCACTGAGTGTCACGTGTGTGGGATCCAGGGAAGCAGAACCACGCAACGCTGTCAGGACAGCACCTTAAAGCCAGAAGTGTACAGGGAACGATATTCAATAACCTGTGACAAACCAGGATGGAAAAGAATACACATATGTATGACTGAGTCACTTTGTTGTACAGCAGAAATGAACACAATACTGTAGTTCAACTATACTTCAATAAAATTAAAAAAAGAATTATACATTCTCAGACTACTAAATATTTAACATGTAATTTCCTAAATAGGCTTCCCTGGTGGCTCAGATGGTAAAGAATCTACCTGCAATGCAGGAGATCTGGGTTCAATCCATAGTTCAGGAAGATCCCCGGGTCAGGAAGCTCCCCTGGAGAAGTGAACAGCTACCCACCCCAGCATTCTTGCCTGGAAAATGCCATGGACTGTAGAGTCTGGTGAGCTACAGTCCATGGGGGTCACAAAAAGTCAGGCATCACTGAGCAATTAACACTTTGACTTTCCCTAAATACATCCACAGGTCACCATAACTGTCTCCATCTAACTATGCCATTAGTAGTTACTCATTTATTGAAGACTAAATACTTTTTTTTAAAAGGAAGATGGAAATAGAAGGAAATGTAAATATTCAAGAAAAAGAATACTGGAGAGAGATAAAAAATGTCATCTGCAACCATTTCAAATTATCATCTAAGGACAACCAGGGCAACTGACAGCTCAGTCCTGATCTGGTCTAAACTTCTCTAAGGTCAGAGCATTGAGACGCAAGTTCTGATGATTCTGGAGATTTCTGATATGTATCTTTCCAAAGAAACACAGCCCACTAAAGAGTAACGTTTATGGGCGGTAATGGGCAGCGTAAATATTTTACGGTTTGGTTTATTAGTTGGACTCTAAGTTTGTAGAATTTAAAGAACTCTGAGATCCAGAAGCCCCGCCGGGATAATCACAGGAATTCTCACCTACACACGCCTCTGCCCTGCCTGGTATTCAACAGAAAACTCCTCTTCGCAATGGCTCTACTCATGGCATATGTAGAACCACCATAAACAAAGGGAAAACCGAATTACATGACACTTCTTTACTACTTTTACTTATGAGCCGCAACTTAAATATAGAAGTAACTAATAGTAAGATCTGTCAGGCAGGTTTCTTAAGTTTAGTTTTATCAGGTTCACATACAACCCAAGGTACACATAAATACATTTACCAGTAACGAATGCACGGAGCGTGCTTTTGAGAAATTAAGCACTTTGACAAACGTTGTAAACCATTAGACTGAATGGTTCAAACACCTCCCACGAGCCTGATCTCTCCAACTCCCTCCCTCAGGTTTGGATATTTCATCCAGCAGCCAAGACTCTGAAGCCAGGCAGGACTGGGCTTGACTGTCACTCATTGCTTACTAGCTGTGCGGCCCCAGTGACCCCGTTCTCTGGGGCTTCCATCTCTACGTCTGCAGAGTGTGGTGTTGTTTAGTCACTAAGTTGTGTCTGACTCTTTGCTACCACATGGACTGTAGCCCAGCAAGCTCCTCGGTCCATGGGATTCCCCAGGAAGAATACTGGAGCAGGTTGCCATTTCCTTCTCCAGGGGATCTTCATGACCCAGGAATCAAACTTGTTATCTCTTGCATTAGTAGGAGGATTATTTACGGATGAACCACCATGCAGTGTGTGACTGTACTTCATTCAGGGTTTCTGTGACAAAATGGGCATGAAACTCAGAGTGTAGTGCCCACCACTTGTCAGGTGCATCCCCTTGCTTCCCTACACCCTCCACCGCCCCCTCACGTAACCACATCCCCAAACCCTCACGGACTCAGAAACCTACCCTAGCCTGGGCCCCTCCCCCAATGCTTACTGGTCAAACCTGTCTCTGCATCCCTGCAGCTTCCTTCAGGCTCACATCCACCTGCACACATTCCCTCCAGGCTCTCTCAGGAGCACCCCCTTCTCCAAGCAGAGAGGAAGCCTGTCTCTCACTCAGGCTGTAGCCAGAACATCTTCTGGGCTCCCTCCTAAACATTCCAGTTCTTCAGGGGCCTGGCCTGGCCCCGTCTCCCCTACGCCCCATAGTGAGACTCCCCATGTCCACTGTCTGGCATGGAATCACACTGTCCTAACTCTCTCTTGATTGCACATCTGTTTGTCTACTCAGTAATTTCATAAGTAACTCAAGGAGAGAAATTACATTTTCTTCCATAGTCTCAGAAATGAACATAACAAAATGCAAGGCATGAGCTAAATACCTAATACATGCTGGCTCTGTTGAACAAGTCTCTATTCAGATTTATTTTTAGATTGGATCCAGTTCTTATTAAGTCATCCACACAACTATTAACATATTTCTTTTCCATGTACAGCTACCACTAACATTTTATGTAGCGACCTCTTTATCTATTAAAAATTTTTTTTGAACAATAGTTGATTTACAGTGCTGTGTGAGTTTCAGATGTAAAGTGATTCAATTATACATACATATGAATACATACCTTTTTTTCACATATTCTTCCGTTACAGATTATTACAAGGTATTGACTTTGGTTCCCTATGTTATACAGTATAGGTCCTTGTTCCTTATCTATTTTATCTATATGCAGTAGTGTGTATATTTTAATCCTCAACTCCTAATCTATCCCTTCCCCCTCTGCCCTTTGGTAACAACAAGTTTATTTTCTACTGTCTGTGAGTCTGTTTCTGTTTTTTTTTTTTTTTTGGATTTTGTAACCATATTTTATTTTTTATTTTTTAACTTGTGATATCTGGTTTTATTTTTTTTTAATTTTATTTTTACTTTATTTTACTTTACAAGTAAATAAGTTCTTCTGTATAATTTTTTATATTTCACATATAATCAATATCACATATTTGTCTTTTTCTGTCTGACTTACTTCATTTAGTATGATAATCCCTGGGTCCATCCATGCTACTGCAAATGACATTATTTTATTTTTTTCTTGGGAGAGTAGTATTCCATTGTATATACACTTACCATATCTTCTTTATCTGTCAATGGACATTTAGGTTGCTTCCAAGTCTTGGCTATTGTGAAAGTGCTGCAATGAACATTAAGGTACACACATCCTTTCAGACCACGTTCTTCTCTGGACATATGCCCAAGAACGGGATTAGGGGGTCATATGGTAGTTCTATATTTAGTTTTTTAAGGAGCCTCCATACTGTCCTCCACAGTGGCTGTATCAATCTACATTCCCACCAACAGTGTAAGAGGTTCCCTTTTCTCCACACCCTCTTCAGCATTTATTGTTTACAGATTTTTGAAGGTGGCCATTCTGACTTGTTTAAGGCGACACATCATTGTAGTTTTGACTTTCATTTCTCTAATAATTAGTGATGCCAAGCATACATAGTTCTTCAGGCCCTCTCTACCAGATCTAATTCATTGAATCTATTCATCACCTTCACTGTAAAATCATAAAGGATTTGATTTAGGTCATATCTGAATGACCTATCAGATGTAAAGTGATTCAATTATACATACATATGAATACATACCTTTTTTTCACATATTCTTCCGTTACAGATTATTACAAGGTATTGACTTTGGTTCCCTATGTTATACAGTATAGGTCCTTGTTCCTTATCTATTTTATCTATATGCAGTAGTGTGTATATTTTAATCCTCAACTCCTAATCTATCCCTTCCCCCTCTGCCCTTTGGTAACAACAAGTTTATTTTCTACTGTCTGTGAGTCTGTTTCTTTTTTTTTTTTTTTTTTGGATTTTGTAACCATATTTTATTTTTTATTTTTTAACTTGTGATATCTGGTTTTATTTTTTTTTAATTTTATTTTTACTTTATTTTACTTTACAAGTAAATAAGTTCTTCTGTATAATTTTTTATATTTCACATATAATCAATATCACATATTTGTCTTTTTCTGTCTGACTTACTTCATTTAGTATGATAATCCCTGGGTCCATCCATGCTACTGCAAATGACATTATTTTATTTTTTTCTTGGGAGAGTAGTATTCCATTGTATATACATGTACCATATCTTCTTTATCTGTCAATGGACATTTAGGTTGCTTCCAAGTCTTGGCTATTGTGAAAGTGCTGCAATGAACATTAAGGTACACACATCCTTTCAGACCACGTTCTTCTCTGGACATATGCCCAAGAACGGGATTAGGGGGTCATATGGTAGTTCTATATTTAGTTTTTTAAGGAGCCTCCATACTGTCCTCCACAGTGGCTGTATCAATCTACATTCCCACCAACAGTGTAAGAGGTTCCCTTTTCTCCACACCCTCTTCAGCATTTATTGTTTACAGATTTTTGAAGGTGGCCATTCTGACTTGTTTAAGGCGACACATCATTGTAGTTTTGACTTTCATTTCTCTAATAATTAGTGATGCCAAGCATACATAGTTCTTCAGGCCCTCTCTACCAGATCTAATTCATTGAATCTATTCATCACCTTCACTGTAAAATCATAAAGGATTTGATTTAGGTCATATCTGAATGACCTAGTGGTTTTTCATACTTTCTTCACTTTAAACATGAATTATACAATAAGGAGCTCATGATCTGAGCCACAGTCAGCTCCAGGTCTTGTTTTCGCTGACTGTACACAGCTTCACCATCTTCGGCTGTAAAGAATATAATCAATCTGATTTGATTATATCGATATAATCAGTGGTTTTGACCATCTGGTAATGTCCATGTGTACAATCATTTCTTGGATTGCTGGAAAAGGGTGTTTGCTATGACCAGTGTGTTCTCTTGACAAGACTCTGTTAATCTTTGTCCTTACAACATTTCAATAGGCCTTGGGTTAGTCACAGAGAAAAAGCAGATAATCAATGCTCTGAGGCTCATATTCTCAGCATCTGCTCTTGGTTAAATGTCATCAGATCCTATTTTTTTTCTCCTGTCTCTCTAGGGGCCAAGGTCCACCTACATAACCACACCCCCCACATCCCTGGCACTGAGGATTTAAGTAAGTCCACCCACTTCTGGATGGCTGAGGGCACACAGAAGGATGCAGATACATGTGGCTGCCTGACCAGTTTTTTTCTCTTTTTAAGCCTTCAGTCTGGGGCCTCCCTGGTAGCTAGGACTTTGCCTTCCAATCCAGGGGCGGGGAGCGGGGGGCCGTGGGGGTTCAATCTTAGTTGGGGAGCTAAGATACCACACGCCTCGCAGGCAAAAAAACGAAAACATAAATCAAAAGTAACACTGTAACAAATTCAACAAAGACTTCAAAAATGGTCCATACCAAAAAAAAACAACCACCACCCACCTTTAGTCTACATTCACGCAGAGAACAGAATCCTGTTACCACTCACCCTTCTCTAACACTTCTTCCAGTCTATAATATCATCTAGAATACTGAACGCTAAATGCTCGGCACCCAGGCTTTCTTGACAGTAGTTTACAGTGACAGACAGGAGCTTCTATGGCAGCACAGCTGGCTCTGCCTGCAGTTAGCCTGCAGCCCCTGGGGGAGCGCAGGGTCCTTGTGTCCTGCCTGGACCCCCCCCATTCCAGCTCTGCTTATCCTCACTGTCGATGTCACCTCCTCCAGGAAGCCATCCATGCATTCTTTGCCTCCCATCCTGACAGTGGCCTCCACTTTCACTGTTTATGTCTTTAGTCACATGCTGGATTTCAGTTTCCTGAAGGACAGAGCCATCCTCTCTGGCCAGTGATAAGCTTCCTTTTTCTTCGATGACCTGCAGCTCAGGGTGGATGTGTTCATGTCAGTGGGCTCATCTAACCCGAAAGGCAGCAGCCATTCTTTCTTCAAATACTGTTTCTCTGTCCTGCCTCCTGTATACACCATAAAACCATCTCACTCAAGCCACCACGTCTCTCACTGGCTCTTTTCACATTTTTTCATGTCCTTTTGTCGCAGAGTTACAGTCACAGGGGCAGGTCTGTATCTCGTCACTGTTTCACAAACTCTAATCCCCTCTGGCTGCATTTAATCTGTTCTGCTCATTAGACTACCCCCCTGAGCTTTAATTTCCATGACTGCATTTTTCCATTTTAGCAGCTCCCTTTAGTTCTTTTACGAATATAAATAGGCGGGTATCATATCAGATCATCTTTTTAAGGGTTCCAATTCCTTCCTTTTATCACCATCACCATTTTAAACGCAGTTACTCTGCAGGTACTCTGGACTGTGGGAGGAGGGCTAACGCCCCTGCCCGTTTGGCTGAAGCCCCCTCGTCCTGACCGCAAGTCCATCGTGTTGGAATTGTTCTGCTTTATGTGCTGTATGTGTCTCTTGGAAACAGGCGCCATGTCGACTCTAAAGGCTTCAGAGTTGTGATAAAGTAGAGAAGGAGAAAGAATCATCCGTTCTGGACCATGGGCACTGCTGAGGGGTCTTGGGAGGCAGGGGCTCGGGGAAGCCTCAGCCATGAGCATATAGGGCACAGCCTCAGGGATGCCTTAAACTTCAGGCCAGTCACTTGCTGAGGAAGCAGACAGTTTAAAGTCAAGGAGAGATGCTCGAGGTCAAAAGGGATCATCAGAACAAATTTAAGGGAGGATGTGCATGATGCTAAGACAACTGTAAGAATGCTGGTAGCTTTTTCTGCAAAGAATGGCTTAGATGTCCAAATCCTTTGCACATAATGAAAAAACAGGCGAAAACATCAAAATTAGCCATGTGCCTATTTACAAAATACAAGAGAAATGACGCCTTCGAGAGCTTTTTATTCTTCTTTAAGTAAAGAAAAAGAACACAAAGGGCCTCAGGCATCATATCTAAGCACAGCAGTCTTCCTCTTTATATCTTAAATGCAGAGTCTATCACTTCTCTCTGCTTTGGGAGGGTCACAGTCTAGAGCACAGCGTCACCTGAAGGAACACACACTTCTCTAACCAGCGCAGGGGTCCACACTGTGCCGCCTGTCCCTGGACTGGGTGCTGGACTGGAGGAGAAGACACTGGAGGCTGAAGCACCGTCATGTGCAAAGGGACTGGCATGGTTTCAGAGAAGGGGCAACAACAGGAGGAGGTCTGCAAATGGCACAGAAATTGGTTCCATGGTGCCTGAGACAGAGGGAACACAGCAAGCGGCCAGGAGGTGGAAGAGAGGAGGGGAGTTCAAGGCTGATCGACAGTGTGACCATGTGTGTGCGTGTGTGAAGGACATACGAGGGGCGATCCCAGTCAAGAAGACTAGATTTCACTCTCTAAAGAAATGGGCCCCTATGAGGGTAGAAGAGTGACCAATCAAATCCATATTTGAGAAGGAGCCCTCCATGGACGGCTATGTGCAAAGTGGCCCCATGCAGGTAATGGCTGCAAGTGGAGGGGCGCTGAGGAGGGGAGGGCGTCACCCAGATTTCAGACTGGAGTTGGCGATACCCAGATACCAGTAGTTTCTTCAAGTATTTTTTAAAATCACCACGTGCAGTAAGAAATACGTTTGAACGTCATAACCCAGTGTGCATACTTATACATGCGCATTTATACAGACACATGTGTACATGTACACACACACACACCCCCCAACAGTGAGTTGGGGCTGAAGGTCCACGGCCCCACCATGCTCACCACCCCACCCAGGAAAGGAGGCGACCAGAGCTTTCTGTCTCCAACAGCAGATGTGTTCTGCACGGCTGTTTCCTCTACACCACCACTGACTGAAGGTGGCCGCTGATCTGGGCCGCCTCAGTGTTGTCTGTGTTACTAACGCAATGCTTTATCGGTCCCTGTGACATGCGGCTCTTTCATAACCTCGCTGGCTGATGGTGTGGCATGGGCTCCGTGGCATGAGGCTCACAGCACAGCCAAGCCATTAGCAAAGCTCCTTATCTGCACTACTGATTTCTGGAGTCAACCTGTTGCTACTCTTAAATGAAAGAGGTTGCCATATCCAACTTTTCCTCGTTTTAGAGAGTGTCCTGGAGATGCCGGAAGCCCTAGCATACAGTTTTTCTTGAAAGAAACAATGTGTGATGCTAATTTTGGTCTCGATGACCTGACCCTGCAGAGCTTTAAGTGGTGTGGCCTGCCCCTTGGACCGTCATGGCAGAGGGAACTCAGCAGCCGTTAACACTGAATGAATGGGCACTGCTTCTGTTCATCACCCAGAGCGTGAGCATCCTGGAAAATTCATTTATAAAGCACGTTCACGGTGTCATTTTAATAGGTACTGTTTAATGGGTGTTCAGTAATGTGCAGGGCGCTGTGGTCAACAATGGACACGCATCATCTCACGGTCTTCAATCAGACGTACAAGTACTATCATTTTCTAGAACATGAAAAAGATGCTTGGAAGATGAGAGAAACCTGCCCAAGGCCACCCAGCCACAAGCAGTAAGCCATGAGTCAAACGCAGGTATGTCTGCCTTTAGAAGCTGCATGCTTAACTGCTGGGTTACATTTTTTTCTATTGCTCTAAAAATGTTTTTCTGAAGCCTAGCAAAGCCAACAGATTTACCTGACGACCATCGAACAAGCAGTAACACCACAGCATCAATGTCAAGTCAGCCTCCTCCACCACCTCCACTCCCTGCAACTTCATAGCTGCCCTGGCCCAGTACCCAGAACCCGTGGGTCAGCAGTACCCACAGGCGGACAAGACACAGGTGTAAAGAAGGAGAGAGAAAAAGCTCCTCGAGAGTCATGGGTGCAGAGGGAAGCTGACTCTCCCACTTCACCCTTCAAAGTCAAAAGCAAAACAGAAGAAAGAATTCACGTTTACATGCGGCAGGGAAAAAATGAAACTAAGTATGACCTCAGCCTAATTCAAGGCAGCTGTATAATCTATGCATTAGGAGGCAGAGAAACAGTTCAAACGATGGAACAGAGGTAGTAGGGGAATTAAATAAGAACACATGTTAAAATATTTAAAGGCCATTAGAATCTTACCACGTGGAAGCTGGTAACAAAAATGGAAATGAATGAAATAAAGTTAATATTTCTTTCTTTCATAAGAGTCTAGGATAATGAAATGCACAAAAAAGAAATTCTTACTACTGGGAGCTCCAGACGCAGTACCTCAGTGAGAGAAGAAACTCCACAACCCAGTCCACTGAGGTTACAGAAGTGCGTATTTACATAAGACAGATTCCACAATCCTGTCACGCGCGGGCCTCGAAAACAGATCAATAATGTAAATCAACTGCTCTTAAAAAGTTAAAAATCTTTCTCTGTAAACAACTATGAATCTCAAAGCTGGATGAAGTGTGGCGTGAATATTAGGAATTATTAAAATTCAAAAACCAGGTTCTTGAAAGTAAATTATGAGAGAGAAATTTATCCCGAGCTCTTCCTCCTCAACAACCCAGTATTTCATTCCTAACTTGGCTCCTGTTCTTGGATCTTTGCTTTTTTCTCTGGCAACACACTCAAGAATTTAAATAATTACTAGGCTTTGTGGAGCAGTCATTTAATATAATGTTCCGCCTCCTAAACCTCCTAATTTATTTTCCAACAAATATTTGTCAATGGCAGTTGAAAGGAGGCTGCTTTTATTTAAACACTGCCATGGAGCAGGATCCCAGTCTGAGAAGTTTAAATGGAACACTTATTTCAAAAGCAAAATTCATTATGATGAATGTGCCAAGTGAAATCAGAACTCCACTAATGCTGATTGGATACATTCTTCTGAAGATATTTTTATGACCCTTGCAATTCCCTATTAACACCCACATGGGCTGCATGGGAGATGTTCCCACCATTCGACACAATGTAGGTTATTAGGCTTAATAACTTTCCATCTCTCAGGCTGATTGCATAGTCTGCAGAGACGAGAACAGCTGCAGTGTGAAAATACTACCTTTGAAAGGAAGAGAAAATGGACATGACAGGTCTTTAAGAGCACAAGCAGAGGAAACACAGTTTTGTTTCTTTAAATGTAAGAATTATAGACCTAAATGGTTACCATGGAAACCTAATACACAAAACATCTGAAGTGTCAGCCTATGGAAAATGTACAAAATGCCATGAATGGTTCTGCAGATAATAAGTTCAGGGAGGACAATCAGTCTGTGGATGCGTTTTCACAGTGGTGGTCAGCAGGTCTGGGGCATTCAGATGATAACTTGCTGGAGGACGGGTGGGTGAGGATGGCTCTGTGGGTTTACATGTGATCTCCTGGCACACCTGTCAGAGCAGAACCCAGGCTCCATGGGAGAAGGGTCCAGTGAGCGGCACCAATGTTCTTACAGATCAAACCGACACGGGCGGACAAAAAACCCCACGGGTGCTGCATACGTGATTATAAACACATGGTGCTGCAAAAGGAGGGCCTCGAATCCTCTGCCTTACGGCTCTTGGCGGCCACTAAATGTACGCGTGGCTCAGATGACCTAGAAAGAGCGCTGCCCAAGGAGGGCCTCTCCTTTCTCCGAGGTCACTGATGTGCGGGCCTCTGAGATGACAGGCAAGGACAGTGCTCCTGAGGACTATGTAGACAGAGAACGACAGCACTCCTTCCAGGGCTGGCCTGGGGCGGGTGGTGGCCAAGCACAAAGCAGGGTGGGTCAGGAGCCTGGTGCCAGCCCCTGCATGGGGCGGGCCCCCAGCCTCAGGTCCCTCCCCACAACCTCCTCCTTCCCCGTTCCGGGGGTGAGTGCAGCTGCTTCACCATCAAACTTTTCTTCCCATTTCCCACAAATACCTCCAGCCTGCTTGGCCTGTGCCTGATGGAAGCCTGGTCTTCACAGAGGAGAGGCTCAAGGCCAAAGACTGCACGCACTGCCTTCTGTTCTACCTCTCGAAAAGTGCTTGTTGGGCGAGGAGA
Source organism: Cephalophus harveyi (assembly GCA_006410635.1). Classification (NCBI taxonomy): domain Eukaryota; kingdom Metazoa; phylum Chordata; class Mammalia; order Artiodactyla; family Bovidae; genus Cephalophus; species Cephalophus harveyi. Next base: position 40,353 of record SJYT01053999.1, read on the forward strand.
AAGTAACCAGTCAAATTCCAATTTTCCTGATGCAAAGAGGACTTTTCCTACTGTCCAAGATACAATATGCTTCCAATACAATACAGCTATTTTTTTGCACGTCTGCCCAATAGCGGCTGAGTTAAAAACAGGTCTGCCAGGCTGACATGGTTTCCTCCAATGCTTAGTTCCTGTCATGCTGCAGATAGTGGAGAAGCACTAAGAGGCAGCCACGAGGCAATTTTCCATAAGATGTGTTAATCTTTATACAGTCATCCTCAAACAGCCATCAGAGTGAATTTAATGACAAATCAGTTAAAATAGATTACTTTTAGGAACTTGTAAGGATCAACTAAAAAGCAAAACACATGTGACATCTCTTTGGTCCTCCCTGGGACGCACATAATTGGCACCATCTGTGCTGACTGTTCTGTCTGCCTGGCCTGCCCCACCCGCCTCCAGATTCACCCTGTGCCCTTCCCTGTCCTGTGCAGAGGTGAGCTCTGCAGACCGCAGGCCTGGATCTGCATCAGCTATGACCTCCTCGCTCTGTGGCTTCTAGCTGGGCTTAGCCCAAAGGAGGCCCTGTAGGAGCTTAGCGGCTGGAGGAGTGAGAGGTCGGGGGTGCCCCCAGCCCATCGTGCTCCGACGGCCAGGCAGCCCCTCTTCTTTTCCCCAATGCTGTGCCCTGTGGTGCTCACAGCCTCCAGCTCGGCACGTCCCCAGATGCCTCAGCAGCCTCACTGGTTCCCGTAACCCTGGCAGCATCTGTAGCAACAATCCCAAGACTCTACCTGTGACTGCCCACCTCGCCTGGCTGCCCCCTCCTTCACCCCCTGGTCAGCAGCTTGAGGCTCCCAACTGGGATCACTCACCTGGACCGTGTGGACCAGGTCGGCTGCTAGGCACTGCTTCAGCTTCTCGTCGCTGCTGGTCCCGTGAAGCACCAAGTCTGGCATGTACGTGGGGCAGTACCCCGCCAGGAGGGAGCGGCCGAAGTTTCTCACATTGGGGTTGCTGATGCTCTGAGACCTAAAACAAGACCAGCTATCAGCACACACAACACAAACGTGCTCCCTTCTTGCACTGCAGTAGGAACAAAGCCTCAGGGGCACAGGTGAGAGAAACAGATCCAGGGACAGTCACATAAGGAGTCCTCTGCGAAGCAGGTCACTGGTGTGGGAAGGGAAGGGAGTTAAAGGGAAAGGGAACTTCCGTAAAGAGGAAGAGCAGGAAAAATCAGATATTCTGCTGGCTGGTTGTGAGTCTGTTCTTGTGCCTTACAGACCTCATCCTCCAGGCACTGGGTCAGGAGAGAAGAAAAACTCCGTGTGTGTGGGGGGGGAGGGGGAGGACGGGGAGTGTCATTGGCAAAGTCTGGCTCCAGGAACTCACACACCTGCATAGGCGGGTGCCAGGACAGAGAAGGGACAAATCTCTAGCTACTGCTTTACAGACCAGGTCATGTGCTGATGCTGCCTTAGGAAGAGGTGCTGTTTCCGGACCACCTGAAGCTGTCCTGACCAGACAGGCAGGGGAAAAGCTGCTCGGGGGTGTAACCCACTAGCACACCCACCCTCCGCCCTCCAAGGCTGGGCGTCCATGGCCACAGATCTTCCTCGAAGATGGCGAGAGATGACATGCCTTGCTCCCCACCACCACCGCATCCCTCAGTAGCCGGAGAGGCAGCATCTGACCCGGTTCACTCGGCCCCCCACCGGCCTTACCTGGGCAGCGGCAGCTCCACCTCCAGTGACCCTTCGCTCTGGTCATGGTCCGCATCAGGATCACTTCCAGGACCCAGGTCCGGCGAGGCCGCTGCACACGTGTCGTCATCACTGTCTCCGAGGGCGCTGTCGGAGCTCTCGTTCCGGGGGAGGCCACCTTCCACCCTGAAGCCGGCATCGCCACTGGGCACAGGAGCAGTGCACCCACTCATTGCGGGCGCGTCTGCGTCCTTGCCCCTCCAACCCCCTGGCCGTGCCAGCACGCCTGCGGGGCTGGCAGGCGCACCTGGCGCCCCAGCAACCTCCGCGGCAGCCTCGGTCCTGACATCTCTGTCTCCCCCCGACGCGCCAGGGGACCGGGAACACATCGGAGCGCACTGGTCCTGGCCCTCCTGGGCTGGGTCAGCAGCCGCCCCGGGCCCGGCCAGGGGTCCCTGTGCTGGCTCTGGCTCCGCACACCTGCAAGCCTGTAGCCGCTCCTCCATTGCTTTGGTGCGACTTTCAAAGTCCGATTCCGGAGACACAGAGCTCCCGATGTGGAAGGTGACCTTTTCCCAGGGCGGCCTGTCCCGGAGACGTCCATCAGGGCATGGCCTGGCCACCGACCGGTCTGGCAGCTTCTTGAGCATCTCCCCTCCTGGCTCCGCCCCGATGGCTGGAGGGCTCATCTTCAGCCCCATGCCCACACCTGCACCGCTGGGGAGCCTCGTAGAGCCGCCTCGAGGGGGCTCCTTACTCTCCTCGTCCCCACACAATGCGCCCTGAGGTCGCCACGCACTTTGGGCTGTCAGGCTCTTCTCCAGGGCCCCGCCTCCTTCTCCATCAAGTTGGGGACAGAGGTCTCTGGGGTCAGTGTCCACCGGGACCCCAGCCAACCCCTCGGCTGTGGTCACGGGCAGGGTGGGTGGCAGGAGGGCAGGCTCACTCCTCACCGTGACCACCACGTACTCAGACTCCTCCACCTCCCCCCTCTCCAGGGCGGTGGTGATGCTGCTCCCGTGCAGTATCTGCTCGCCTTGCGCGGGGCCCCCACTCCACATCAGCTGGTTCTCCTGCAACTCTGAGCACCGCACGAAGTAGGTCAGCACGTACAGTATCCGCTGCACCAAATCCTTCTGCTTCCCCAGCACCACCGTGCGCGTCAGCCGCACTGGAGAGCCGATAGCTCCGTAAAGGTCACCTAGAGGCCAAGTGGACACAAAGACACAGTCACCTGGATGAGCGCTTCAAGGCTGTGTCAGCCTGAACGGGAGAAACACGGATGACGTGTTCCCAGACCAGGCTCACTTCACACACCTGAGGCACAGAGATTAATTCCTAGAATGACCATCTCTTCGTTTCCCTCTGGGATGGAACGTCTGCCTGGGAAGGCCAGTCAGGAGCAGCCCTGCTCTGGAGGCTGATGGGCAGTGTGGTGGGTGCAACACTGGTGTTACTGGCTGCAGTGCAGGGATATGCTGGGTGCAGCCTGGGTGTGTATACTGGGTTCTGTGCAGGTGTGTGCAAGGGGCAGCACGGGAGTGTGCTGGGTGCAGTGCTGGTGGATGTTGGGTGCAGCCTGGGTGTGTATACTGGGTTCCGTGCAGGTGTGTGCAAGAGGCAGCACGGGAGTGTGCTGGGTGCAGTGCTGGTGGATGTTGGGTGCAGCCTGGGTGTTGTATACTGGGTTCTGTGCAGGTGTGTGCAAGGGGCAGCACGGGAGTGTGCTGGGTGCAGTGCTGGTGGATGTTGGGTGCAGCCTGGGTGTGTATACTGGGTTCTGTGCAGGTGTGTGCAAGGGGCAGCACGGGAGTGTGCTGGGTGCAGTGCTGGTGGATGTTGGGTGCAGCCTGGGTGTGTATACTGGGTTCTGTGCAGGTGTGTGCAAGGGGCAGCACGGGAGTGTGCTGGGTGCAGTGCTGGTGGATGTTGGGTGCAGCCTGGGTGTGTATACTGGGTTCTGTGCAGGTGTGTGCAAGGGGCAGCACGGGAGTGTGCTGGGTGCAGTGCTGGTGGATGTTGGGTGCAGCCTGGGTGTGTATACTGGGTTCTGTGCAGGTGTGTGCAAGGGGCAGCACGGGAGTGTGCTGGGTGCAGTGCTGGTGGATGTTGGGTGCAGCCTGGGTGTGTATACTGGGTTCTGTGCAGGTGTGTGCAAGGGGCAGCACGGGAGTGTGCTGGGTGCAGTGCTGGTGGATGTTGGGTGCAGCCTGGGTGTGTATACTGGGTTCTGTGCAGGTGTGTGCAAGGGGCAGCACGGGAGTGTGCTGGGTGCAGTGCTGGTGGATGTTGGGTGCAGCCTGGGTGTGTATACTGGGTTCTGTGCAGGTGTGTGCAAGGGGCAGCACGGGAGTGTGCTGGGTGCAGTGCTGGTGGATGTTGGGTGCAGCCTGGGTGTGTATACTGGGTTCTGTGCAGGTGTGTGCAAGGGGCAGCACGGGAGTGTGCTGGGTGCAGTGCTGGTGGATGTTGGGTGCAGCCTGGGTGTGTATACTGGGTTCTGTGCAGGTGTGTGCAAGGGGCAGCACGGGAGTGTGCTGGGTGCAGTGCTGGTGGATGTTGGGTGCAGCCTGGGTGTGTATACTGGGTTCTGTGCAGGTGTGTGCAAGGGGCAGCACGGGAGTGTGCTGGGTGCAGTGCTGGTGGATGTTGGGTGCAGCCTGGGTGTGTATACTGGGTTCTGTGCAGGTGTGTGCAAGGGGCAGCACGGGAGTGTGCTGGGTGCAGTGCTGGTGGATGTTGGGTGCAGCCTGGGTGTGTATACTGGGTTCTGTGCAGGTGTGTGCAAGGGGCAGCACGGGAGTGTGCTGGGTGCAGTGCTGGTGGATGTTGGGTGCAGCCTGGGTGTGTATACTGGGTTCTGTGCAGGTGTGTGCAAGGGGCAGCACGGGAGTGTGCTGGGTGCAGTGCTGGTGGATGTTGGGTGCAGCCTGGGTGTGTATACTGGGTTCTGTGCAGGTGTGTGCAAGGGGCAGCACGGGAGTGTGCTGGGTGCAGTGCTGGTGGATGTTGGGTGCAGCCTGGGTGTGTATACTGGGTTCTGTGCAGGTGTGTGCAAGGGGCAGCACGGGAGTGTGCTGGGTGCAGTGCTGGTGGATGTTGGGTGCAGCCTGGGTGTGTATACTGGGTTCTGTGCAGGTGTGTGCAAGGGGCAGCACGGGAGTGTGCTGGGTGCAGTGCTGGTGGATGTTGGGTGCAGCCTGGGTGTGTATACTGGGTTCTGTGCAGGTGTGTGCAAGGGGCAGCACGGGAGTGTGCTGGGTGCAGTGCTGGTGGATGTTGGGTGCAGCCTGGGTGTGTATACTGGGTTCTGTGCAGGTGTGTGCAAGGGGCAGCACGGGAGTGTGCTGGGTGCAGTGCTGGTGGATGTTGGGTGCAGCCTGGGTGTGTATACTGGGTTCTGTGCAGGTGTGTGCAAGGGGCAGCACGGGAGTGTGCTGGGTGCAGTGCTGGTGGATGTTGGGTGCAGCCTGGGTGTGTATACTGGGTTCTGTGCAGGTGTGTGCAAGGGGCAGCACGGGAGTGTGCTGGGTGCAGTGCTGGTGGATGTTGGGTGCAGCCTGGGTGTGTATACTGGGTTCTGTGCAGGTGTGTGCAAGGGGCAGCACGGGAGTGTGCTGGGTGCAGTGCTGGTGGATGTTGGGTGCAGCCTGGGTGTGTATACTGGGTTCCGTGCAGGTGTGTGCAAGGGCCAGCACGGGAGTGTGCTGGGTGCAGTGCTGGTGGATGTTGGGTGCAGCCTGGGTGTGTATACTGGGTTCTGTGCAGGTGTGTGCAAGGGGCAGCACGGGAGCGTGCTGGGTGCAGTGCTGGTGGATGTTGCGTGTACCATGGGTGTGTATAGTGGGTACAGCGCCAGTGTGTATACTGGGTTCAGGGCTGCGTGCAGTGCCATGCACACAGTCCCCCGTTTGCAGGCTGGGTCTCACTATGCAGGTCAGTGGGCCAGCTGGCTCCCTTCTCTCCAAGGACAGCTAAAGCCAGAGCTCTTATTTGTGACCAAACCAAATCATTTATTTTGGAAACTAGAATGATGAGATCTTTTTTAGAAGAATCCGAGGACAATAAGCCCTGGGGATACATCCAAATTCTGGGATCTCTGAGCAGAAGTGCAGTGAATCAATTCAAAATAACGAAATGGTTTGCTCAATACACAGGAGCATCAAGTGGAATCAATTTGATTAACAAGAAAAAATCACTTGGTCATGAATAATGAATCTGATTTTTTTCTCTTAGGTCATATGGAAATTCTACTGGAGAAAAATGTGCTCTAAGTTATATCCTGACATGCTGATTAAAAACTGGCTAAAGGTAGAAGAAAGGCAAACCTTTGAGAACCAGCAAGACAGACTTCTCATCACAGGTGTCTGTCCAGTGCCTGACCATTAAAATTACTGCATTTCATAAAATCTGAGTACTACCCTTGGTAAGGTGTATCTCTGGTACTTTGATAATAACATTGACAATTACAACAAAAAGCCAACACTTCCTGACTTCAGGCACAGCGCTGAGTGTTTCACGTAGATTTATCTCCCTTACACCTCTGCAGGGGCAACCCTGAGTCAGAAACCACTTTGGAATAAGCAGAATGCTGGGATAAATCAAAATGTGGAACGACCCTAAGTAAAGGAGAGGAGATACATGGTGATAGTTACAGGTAAGAACTCAGGAATCTGGACTCCATCTAGACGGAGAGAGGGGAGACAATTCTTAGATAAGATTAATCATACTGCTAAGGTTAAGACTGAGGAGAAAGTGATAGGACTCATCAGAGATGGGTCCTCTCCTCTTGAGAGGATTCCCAGAATAAGACTCTGAGAACAGGTAATGGGTAAGACAGAAGTGTAACCACATGATCCTCTCTATAAAAGGACTAAGTTACAAGCTAGTAGAACTTTACCTTGGAAGCTTTTGCACCTGAGAAACCACACAAGAATTGAAAATAACTCGGAACTGCAGCTGCGCTCTGCACAAGCACTTTTGATTGAGAAAACTTTCTTGACTAAGAGCATATTACCACTGCTTCCCGTGATCACGTCTGCTGTGGCTGCGGAGTGTCACGGCCATGTCAGGGATTCACACGACACCAGTGTTAACTCGGCCCCAGTGTTCATCAAGAAGATGAGCAGGAACACGGGCGGAGCTAGGTGGCAGTAGGGCCCGTCCTGGCAAACTCTCAAACAGGCCTTGAAATCATTCAAGAAAGACCTTCTCTGTGACTGAAGAACCGTGATTACAAGTTCATTAGCCCCAGGCATATTCCTGGCCATTTATATTTTCCTGTTTGCTGTGACTTGGTGAATGTTTAATAAAAATAATAACAACAATATTTGGAAATAAGTGTCTCCCTCTGTCAAAATAGTGCCGTCCTCGATGTTCTGTAACACTGGAAACTCAACCATCACTTAACCCTTGGCTTCATAAAGCTCTTCCCTGTGACTGTATCTCAGGCTGCACCCCGTCCTGAGTCTGACCACAGCAGGCCCTGGTGGATTGTTGGGGTGCTGAGGGGGTACTTCCGAGAACATATGCTCTCCTTTTAAAGAGGATTTTGGGCCCAGAGGAAGGGACTCTGCCTTGTTATACTGAACACAGGGAACTGACCTCAATTAGTTAAACTTCACATGGAAAGTACAGCTAAGTATAAATATATTTATCTAGTTAAATATACACCACTCAATTCATGCTCCTTTAAAATGGGTGACTGGGCACCAAGAAACACCATGTTTTCTAAACATTTGGCTCCCTTCTGTCACCTCTGAATAAGTTTTTCATCAAGCCTGTTGTCCATAACCAGAACGGCAGTGCCTGGTCCTCCCTGGGAAGAACCCGACGACCCAGAAGGAGCTGGGCTCCTGGCTCCTTCCTCTGTGCTGAAAGGCTGTAGTAAATCCCTTCAAGACACCCGTATATCCTTCAGTTAACTCATCTGCACCTAGGATCCCGCTAACTTGGGAAACGCACCTTCCTTCCTCCTCACACTTCGTGACCCAGGGCACAGAGAAAGACAGCTTTATTATCTGTAATATAGTGAGGATGCAGCAACAGGTTGAGAATGAGACTCTAATTAATTAGCATGTGCAGAAAGCACCTGAAATAGAGTGTGGCTCACAGTGACAGCTCTCATTTCATTCCTACTAGAATACGCTCTTTCCCAGGGCTGCTGTGCCTGTCCCCAGTCTGCAGTTCTTTTCTGGAAAATGCTGCCCTTCTAACTGTGCACAGAAGAATTGATGCTTTTGAGCTGTGCACGGTGCTAGAGAAGACTCTTGAAGAGTCCTTTGGAGATCAAAGCAGTCCATCCTAAAGGAAATCAACCCTGACTTATCATTGGAAGGACTGATGCTGAAGCTGAAGCTCCAATACTTTGGCCATCTGATGCAAAGAGCCAGCTCACTGGAAAAGACCCTGATGCTGAGAAAGATTGAGGGCAAGAGAAGGGGATGACAGAGGATGAGATGGTTGAATCGGTGATGCCATCCAACCATCACCGATTCAACTGACGTGAATCTGAGCAAACTCCAGGATATAGTGAAGGACAAGGGAAGCCTGGTGTGCAGTCCACGGGGTCACAAAGAGTCAGACATGACTTAGTGACTGAACAACAAGTGTGTCTTCCTTGAAAGCCCCCTCTACTCACTCCTCTATCTCCCGTGGCCCCTGCCATATTAACAGCTGCAGCAGCAGAATGGACAAGGTCACTTACAGATAAGCAGTGGAGTGCCCACAGCAGCCATGAGTTGTCACGTCCCATAGCACAGACGGAGAAGCAGAGGCACAGAGGTTAGGCCGCTTGCCCAGGAGGCAGGGTTTTAGTCCAGCCGTCTGGCCCTGGCCCTCACCCTCCACACTGCGCACTCTCTCTCTCTGTGGGCTGGCCTCTGCCCACCCCACCAAAGGAGTGCTCAGGACATTCTCAATACAACCTGCCTCCTCCACAGGCAGCAGGTGTCCCAAGAGTGAGCTGCCTGTAATCCCAGCCCTCGGTCCAGCCGACGGACGAGGTCCTGGGACAGAGTGGGTATGCAAGCCTGACTGGTCACTGCAGGCTCTGCTGGTGAGAGGCTCTGGCACCCCCCTCTCCCACCCTGAGCCCTGGTCTCACAAGCCCATGCTCCGCCAGCCGCCACATGGCACACCAGGTCCCTGCACTAGGCCTGAGCGCGAAGCTCAGAGGAAGCAGCCCAGGGGGCAGTGGACAGAAAGACAAGGTCTCTGCCCACGGCTCAAACTTAAAAGGTAACGGAATCACAGGGTGTGCTTACTTTCTTTTTTCTCCGACTTTCCTCCTATCCAGTCCACCCTCTCTAGGGCAGTGGGCCTCAACCAGGGGGTGTCCTGCCCTCTACGGGACACTCAGCAATGTCTGGTGACATTTTTCATCATCACAACTTTGGAAGAGGGGTTTTCACTGGCAGCTGGTGAACAGAGGCCAGTGATGCTGCTAAACATCTGACCAGGGATTTCTCTGGTGGTCCAGTGGCTAAAACTCCGTGCTCCCAATGCAGGGGGCCTGGGTTCCATCTCTGGGTAGGGAACTAGATTCCAATGCTACATCTAAGATCTGGTACAGCCAAATAAATATTAAAAAAAAAAAAGTCTGACCAGGCATGGACAGCCCCTCTCGCCACAACCAACAAAAAATTTTCTGGTGCAAGTGTCAGTGGTGCCAACATCAAGGAATCCCACCGGAGGAGGAGCTGTGGCTGCCATGTGGGAGGACCCAGCAGGCCTGCACGGCTTTAAAGACCAGAATGAGGCTCTGGTGGGGTGAGGGTCCAGCTTTACAGGTAGAATCTGTGGGCCAGTCTCCTGTTCCCTGCCAGCCCAGTGACACCTGGGAATCGCTGGGTTGGATGGCTAATATCAACCGAAAACGTTGTTGTTTCTGCAGTTCCATCCCACACGGCCTCTGAATAGTCACATCAGGTACTGACCCAGCTGCGCCCAGAGAGGATTGTACGGGTGTGTCTTGGCCAGCATGTTGACCAGCTGAGAGGTGCGCTTCTCGGAGAAGGCTTTGATGGGTGGGTGGTCAACGGGCATGACGGTGGGTACCCAGGCCAGGTGGTAGGTGAGGACTGCAGTCAGTAGGGCAGCGAAAAACCTTGGAGAAATGGGAGAAAACGGAACCAAGTGAGTCAATGCAGGAAGTGGCAGTCACCCACAGCACGCACACGGGCGGGGAACTGCCGTGCAAGGCCCCTGTGGCCGCCCTTACTGGTTCTTGTTGATCTGCTCTATCAGGAGTGTAAACTCCTTGAGGAAGCGCTGGCACAGCTGGGTCCTCTCCAAGGTGCTGGACATCATGGCCAGCCATACGGGCTCGGCGATCCTGGGCACGGAGTACAGGCTCCAGATCGTCCCTCTATGGAAGAGAAGGGGAGCAGGGAACTGTCACAGGTGTTGTGGTGGATGACCTCTGCATAAAGGAACCCAGAAGAAAACAGTCATCTGGATCTATGGAGCCCCTAAGGCATTCAAAGCAGAATGTAACACAGGGGTGGGTTGCAGGGCAGGAACAGAGACACAGACAAAGAGAATTGACTTGTGGACACAGTGTGGGAAGGAGACGGGGGTGAACTGGGGAAGTAGCACTGACATATATTCACTACTGTATGTAAAACAGACAGCTAGTGGGAAGCTGCTATATAGCACGGGGAGCTCAGCTCGGGGCTCTGTGATGATCTAGAGGGGTGGGACTGGGGGCGTGGGAGGGGAGCTCAAGAAGGAGGGGAAGGAAGGAAGGAAGGTGAAGTCGCTCAGTCGTGTCCGACTCTTTGCGACCCCGTGGACTGTAACCTACTAGGCTTCTCCGTCCATGGGATTCTCCAGGCAAGAATACTGGAGTGGATTGCCATTTCCTTCTCCAGGGGATCTTCCCGACCCAGGGATCGAACCCAGGTCTCCCGCACTGGAGGCAGACGCTTTAACCTCTGAGCCACCAGGGACATATATGTATACTGGTGGCTGAATCACGCTGTTGTACAGCAGAAACTAACACAACTTTGTAAGGCAATTATACTCCAATAATAAAAGGTTTTAAAAAGAAAACTAAAAATAAAATAATATGAAACAGGGGTTGGTAAACTAGGACACAATGTACAGGTCAAATCTGACCTTTATTATAAATAAAGCTTTATTGGCACACAGCCATGCTCATCATTTCCCTATTATCTTTCAGTACATTTGCACAACAGAAAAGCTGAGCAGCTGCAGCAGAGACCCCTTTTCAGGAAACGTATACTAAACACTGATGTAAAATATTCTTTACGATGCCTTGTGTCAGAATCTAGGGCAATTTTTACAGGAGAAAAAAATAAGGAAGAAAGATCAAATATGCTAGACTGAAAATGTGACCAGAGGCAACTAAACTCTCCCAATTTCTCATCAGCACTTTCCTTCTCTGAACCAAAGCACTTTATTCACTTCAGATGAAAAAGCTACATAAATGTCTCTTCTTCACTATATTATTTACTAGATTCTTACATGGACTAACAGAATCAAATTCTTAGGACAGTACGCTGTTAGGAAACTGATGAGTCCAGTCATATCACTTTACAGATTAAGAAACCGAGCTGTAGCGGAGCTAGGTTCCTCGCAGCAGACACACGCTCTGATGAGGATGCCTGGTGCCGCGGGCTCTGCTCCAGCCCACGTGGCTCACAGGGGTCCTTCCAGGGAGCACACCGACTTAGCCTAGCCTTCCACTCCCCACTGAGAAACGGGCTTTAAGAAGCACTGCAACAGCCCTGCTCAGCCTGTTGACCATGAATCCCACCTGCCCCCCAGAGCAGACCACCTTTCTGCCTCTGAGGCTAGGACACATCCCCTCTCCCCAGTGAATATACACGAGGCATATTCTGACCTCAGTTTGGGGCCATGTGCATCAAGGAGCTGGGACACACAGGATCCTGCTTTGGCACAAAGCAGAGCATCTTTGAGCAGGCAGGAGGGACAAGTTACAGCCACACGGACCTGGGGTTCACCTACTGAAACCAAGGCCTCCAAGCACTAACACACCATACTGGCATCGTTTCTAAGCAGCAGTTTGCTAAAGCAAGAACAGGACCCATCCATCCACAGTGAGGCCTCTGATCCTGTGCTTTAAGAGCTGGACCTTTCGTTAAACAAGTGTGCAGACGCTCCAGCACAAGCCAGCCTGGAGTCTGCCACAGCAGCCCCAGGGCGCCTACACGGCAGGAGGTTAGGTTCACCAGTCACCACACTGCCACCGAAACACACAGCTGCACGTATTCCTTAAATATCTGACTTGATCTGAGCAACCCCAGATAATGAGTCATGTGTTACTGGAGTACTTTACACATAACTCAGGGCTCAGCAAAGACTGGATGGAGCCTTTGCTTCAAGCAGCATCTGAGTTCACCAGCTTTTACCTTAATCATCACAAAAACCTTCTAAAGTTCTAAGAATTGTAAACATTTTTGTTCTGCAGCTAGAGAGGAACAGTTAGATTCATTCGTTAGCTCCTGACTGCTTCAGAGGGGGCTTCCACTCCCCACCCAAGAAGCCGGCCCTAAGGAGTGCTGCAACAACCCTGCTCAGCCTGGTGACCTGAATCCCACCTGCCCCCAGAACAGACCACCTTTCTACCTGACACGAGGGGCAAGACCTCTAGAAAACTGGTCTCCAGGATACAAAGGTCGCCAATTAGCAAAGATACACTAAGGTGATCACGTGATTTATGTCCCGGGGAGGACACTGAGTGTGCACAGGATGGTCCTGACACACTGGAGTGTCATGTCCCTGACACACACACTCTCCCCACTTGCGCTCTGGAAGAACATCTGGACTTCAAGTTTCCGCATCTGTAAAATGGGCTAAGAGTGCTGACTCTGAGGGCTTTTGTGAGATGACATGAGACACATAAGCATGAGTTTTCTCCATTCATTCTGGTAGAGACAATCAGATCAAAGACTGTCCCTCAGGCAGTCAAGAGGATAACTTGGTGCTGGTGACTTAAACTTTTTGCTCCTTTGGGCCTTAGCTTCCAAGGAAGGAGCTGCTAAAAGAACCAATAACTGCCATTCCCCAAGTCAGAATTTGCCCCCAACTCTGAATTCCGAGTCATGGTCTCCACGCATGTGGAGGTTCAAGGTTGCTGCTCCACAATGTCCCTTGCTGGGTTCGCCAAATGTTACCTGAACTTTGTTCGCCAACTTACCTGAACTCCCCCAGAGCTTCCATCAGACGGCTGACATAGAACTGGACACGGAGACTCGACTCTGCTATCTTCCTGCAGGAAATCATGGCCTTTGGTGGAGAGAAAAGAAGCCACTTTATGCTGAGACGACATTCCTTCACGATCATCTACCAGGCTTTATTCATGAGACAAGGTTACAGCCCACCTGGAGGCAGTAATTCCCTTTCCCAAAGCAGTGAGCACCTGCTGACTGGCATCAGTGCGCCTATGGATCTGTCTACCACTGCTGCCGCCAACCCACGCGCCCCGGGAAAGCGATCCAGTAGAGAGAGCCCGCAGCCCTTACAGCCTCATGGGGCCATGCACTGTACTTTCAGTACCTTTTCAATGGCACTCTTCAGCCTGTTCATGTGAGATTCAAACAGAGGGAAATGAGAAAAAAAGAAGTCCTGGAAATTCCTCTGTGCCTCCTCCTTCTCGCACAGTGAAAAGATGATGCTTATGGCAATCTTCTTCCTCCGGACTATGGCTGGGTTGGAACTACAGGTTTCTTCGGCCAAGCTGAACGTCTCATCCATTGACCTGGAGGGAGAAGGGGTTGGAGGAGTTGCTCTGCATCAGTGGACCACAGTGAAAATGAGCCATGAAGCCAGGGTAACACCCTGACAGCCTATCAGGGCATGTGGTCCTCACTCAGACCATAAGCTGTCCTCCTCCGGCAGATTCTGTTGTGAAAATGAAAACCTCCACTTGATACTCTGTGTTATCCTAACATGAAAGGAAACTTCAGTGAGAACTGAAAGTAATTTTAAGTGCCCTCTTATTAGACTCTTAGTCTTTTTCCCTTGGACAGTGCTACATCAGACTGGCGGTATTTTGGATGGGGTGTGAAACATCTGTTGGCTCAAAACACAGGCCCTCAGCTTTGGCTAATAGATACCGGTAGATAAGAATCTCTGAAAGGGAAGGTCCTCTGCGGTCCACTGTGTGACCAGGACATCACGTTTGGACATTAACTAGTAGCCAAGGTTTGCTTTCCCAAGGTTACTAAAACTATTAGATGAAGTTACTCCTATAAATGCTGAGACTAAGCCACGCGACCTTGAACACTCTCCGGGAAACCCCCCAAGAAGAAAGAGCCCCCTCTCTTCTACTATAGTCAGCACCTGGACCAACTTAACGTTCTGTGCAAAGACTCTGCTTCTAGGATGAGAGAAGCAGGAAGCCAACAAACTGAATACATTCAATTTGTTGTAAGGGGTGAACCTCACAAATACAGCCAATCCAGGTCTCTCCTTTATTCTGAAAAACCAGCATATGACCATGTAGCTGCTAACCGCAAGAGTGAAAGATTTTTAAAATTATTATTATTATTTTTTTTCTATAAAGACACCAAAGCAAAGGATGTGCATTCATGCTAAGTCGCTTCAGTTATGTACAACTCTTTGTGACCCTGTGGACTATAGTCCGCCAGGCTCCTCTATCCATGGGATTCTCCAGGTGAGAATACTGGAGGGGGTAGCCATGCCCTGCTCCAGGGGATCTTCCTGACCCAGGGATAGAACCCACATCTATGCCTCCTGCACTGGCAGGCGGGTTCTTTACCACTAGTGCCACCTTTAGGAAGTCCTGAAGCAAATGACATCACACTCAAATTAAAGTGCCTAGCATGGCACAAGGTAGGTTTGCAGTAAATCTTTCTCATTGACCCTCGTGTTCAGCTGTGTCTGTTGCTAAGCACAGGAGGACGCTGCCGCCTCCATGTCCTTTACTACAAACTACACCCCAATGGTCACGTCTGCGGGCAGAACTCAAGGCAGCCAGCCTCATTCCCGGTCTTTAACTTGTTATTTAGTGCTCTACTCACAGGAGATTTCGAACATACCCACATTTTAAAAACATACACACATCAGAAGTTTTATGGTCAAGACAGCTATCTCTTTTAAAATGAGATTAAAAAAGGAAAGGAGACAGGTATCGTGTTCAGACCTCAGAGGACCATGTCATTGGTGTGGCTGATAAATCAGTAAAAGACTTCACTCACAGACACGCCAGGGGAAGGACATGGTCTCCCAGTGCTCTTGTAAATGCTAGGCATTAAAATAAACCAGCAACTGCTTTCTCTGAGAAACCCCTAGATCCTAATTATTTGCTTGGCGGAAAGAAAACGTCGAGGCACTCCTACAATTTTACTTAATTTCATACAATGCACCCTCTTCTTTTCCACAGTACCTGTCCTATAACTTTGATTCTCCACACCAGTTTATTTGTATTCTGTAGAGAAAATTCTGAGCTTATGTTACACCAATCCTTTCTTGAAACCCTTTCTTCTTTGTCATCTCCTACTTCCCTCCTTTTTGCAAAAGTAAAAATGCCAGTCTGCATGTCTTGCTCAATGTGGTCTCTAATAATCAAACGGCAGTGGCCATGGAGCTCTCTTCAGATGTCTGAGTCAGCTCCAGCTCCACCCTGAAAACAGTAACCAACGCCAGACAGCACAGTAGACGGAGCCACCTGCTGAATTTCTGAGAATCACCCGCAGCTCTAACAGCGTGTTGGCTCTCACTTGCTCCCCTGAACTCTAAAGCAGCTGAGTTTCATTCAGTCTGTAGTAGTCTTGGATTGGCCATGCAAACTGGAATAAATCAGGCCATGTGGTATTTATAAATATACTTTTTTTTAAGCCTGGGATCATTTTTTTTTTAATTGGAGGAAAATCGCTTTACAATGTTGTGTTGGTTTCTGCCATACGAAGACTCGAATCAGTCATAATTATATAAATATCCCCTCCCTCTTGAGACTCCCTCCCTTTCTCATCCCAGCCCTTCAGGTAATCACAGAGCGCAAGGCTAAGCTCCCTGTGTTATGTTACACAGCAGCTTTCCACTAGCTATATTACACACGCTACTTTCTCAATTTGTCCTACCCGCTCCTTCCCCTGTTATGCTCACAAGTCTATTCTCTGCATCTGCATCTCCATTTCTTCCCTGTAAATAGGTTTATCAGTACTATTTTTCTAGATTCCATATGTATGCATTAATATATGATATTTATGGTATTTGTTTTTCTCTTTCTGACTTGCTTTACTCTGCATAACAGGCTCCTGGTTCAGCCACCTCACTACAACTGACTCACATTCCTTCCTTTTTATGGCTGAGTATTACTGTAAATATGCTTTTAAGATCAATCTACATGATAGCATGCTTCAAAGTGTTTTTCAACATTTAACCATGCACACAAATACTTTACCATAGCTTTACCATCAGGGCACTCGGTGGGATACACAGTCCATTTTGCGAACATGGAAACTGAGGCAGAGTGACTGACTTGCTTCAGAACAGAAAGCTTTTCAATGACCACGCTGCAATCAGGGCCCAGGGCTTCTGTCTGCTGGCCCTGGCTCACTGCTTGGACACTGGGAATGCCCAGGGCTCTGGCCCCATGTCTGATCTGTCTGCTGGGATCACCCAGCTGGAGCACTGAGGGCAGGGGTGGGGAGCAATCACACAGCTAACAGGCCTCCAAGTCAAGGGAAGACCAAGCTACACACTGAATTGTTCTTCTTATTAAAAAAACCAAACAGAACTTTGTTGACACTTATGAACAGCATTTACATACATTATGAATACTTCAAGATCCTAAATGAAGCCAAAACTCTATTTAAGTACATCTCAGTGACCCGTAGCTGATCTCAGGACTGCTTAGTCTAACTGCTTATGTCACTCTGAACTTACAGTGAATCTGTGGATTACATGGAATATATGAAATCACCATTTCTGTAGGTCAAAGAACATCTCATCAGCAACTCTGGTTATTCGTTAAGTCAACAGCCTTTCTGGGACATTACAGCTGCCTCTTCAGGGTTTCAACAGCCCCACTAAGCAGGCAAATCTCTGGAGCCTCTCTCCCCGATGCCTCTGGCAGCACCTCTGCATCAGCTGGTAAACTGCCCCGACTCTGCCCGCCCTGTCTCCAGTCACCAAATCTCCCCATGTGGGATGGCAGGGCCCGAGGTACGGGTGTCCACAAGCAACCAACCCTATGAACTGTGAAGATCCTCCCTGGCCACCCTGAACTCTCTCTGGAATGAAGTCTTTGCTGTGACTTTTCCCTCAGAGCAGAAGCAATCACACCTCTGGTACCCACTGTTCTCTAGTCCAGCGTCAGAGACTAATCCCCACGCCCACAAGGGTGATGCCACAAGAGAGACGGGTGACACCCCTGTAACTGAAGGATCTTCAAGGCAGTGACGGATGCTGAGTCCCTGTAGCTCTTCCGTCCTGGGTGTCAGACAGGACAAGCCCAGGGCAAGCCCAGGCTGTGCCCCCTCGCAGGGCTGCTCTCAGAAGAAGCCTGAGGTAATATTCAGTGGGTACGATCCTGATCCCTAACTGGGTCACCTTTAACTTGTGCTCTCTAAGTGAAGTCTGATGGGGTGATGACGCATGCACATGGGCATGCACACAAATGCCAGGCAGCTGAGCACACGGGGAACTTGGACGCTGGGCAGTCAGCCTGGGGTCAGGCACATACCCACACGACCAGAACCCAGGTGCCACGAGGTCCCAAGGTGGCAAGGCTGGGACCTGGGCCCAGATTGGTGGTGGCAGCAGAGGTCATGGCTGTGGGAGGGGAAAGGGCTTGGGCGAGAAAGGGCTTGGGTGAGACACAGTGGAGGCAGCTTGTTTGTCTATCATCAAAGCCCACCCTTGTGGGGTCTGCAAAAATACTCAGCTCTTTGTCTTGAGCCCCAGGGCAGTAAATTATCACAAAGAAGGGCCTACAGTGGACAATGCAATAAAGTATTAACACATCAGGGACTTACTAGAGTTCTTCAAAGAGTCTGTAATCTCTCCTTTTGAAAACTGCACCAACATTGCCAAGCAAATACTCACAAGCACAGAAATAGAAATCAAGTGTAGAGATTGAAGTAGAAGAAGATATTAAGAAGAGATGGCAAGAATACACAGAACTGTACAAAAATGATCTTCACGACCCAGATAATCACGATGGTGTGATCACTCATCTAGAGCCAGACATCTTGGAATGTGAAGTCAAGTGGGCCTTAGAAAGCATCACTACGAACAAAGCTAGTAGAGGTGATGGAATTCCAGTTGAGCTGTTTCAAATCCTGAAAGATGATGCTGTGAAAGTGCTGCACTCAATATGCCAGCAAATTTGGAAAACTCAGCAGTGGCCACAGGACTGGAAAAGGTCAGTTTTCATTCCAATCCCAAAGAAAGGCAATGAAAGAAGGCTGAGCACCGAAGAATTGATGCTTTTGAACTGTGGTATTGGAGAAGACTTGAGAGTCCCTTGGACTGCAAGGAGATCCAACCAGTCCATTCTGAAGGAGATCAACCCTGGGATTTCTTTGGAGGGAATGATGCTAAAGCTGAAACTCCAGTACTTTGGCCACCTCATGAGAAGAGTTGACTCACTGGAAAAGACTTTGATGTTAGGAGGGATTGGGGGCAGGAGGAGAAGAGGACGACCGAGGATGAGATGGCTGGATGGCATCACTGACTCGATGGATGCTACTCTGAGTGAACTCCGGGAGTTGGTGATGGACAGGGAGGCCTGGCGTGCTGCAATTCATGGGGTCGCAAAGAGTCGGACACGACTGAGCGACTGAACTGAACTGTAGAGATTGTTGCACTGCATAGAAAATACCCATTATTTTCTAGATGAAACTTTAGATGATGAAATTATTAATAAGGAAGCCCATTTTAAAATTAATTTTCCATATAATTGACAACATAGCATAGAATGCATAAACAGGCATTCTGAATTACATGCAATGCACAAAGACACTTCTAATTTCTTCTAAGATCTCCATAAGTTGCAGGAATTGGCAGAGGAAACATTAAAATAATCTTGTATAAATTTACATTTAAAATTGAATTCAGACATACAAAATGGCTATGTGTGAAGAATAAAATCTTTAGCAAAACTTCTCCATAAGAATAATCTGATCTAGACGTACTAAAATTTATATTTTTAAAGTTTATTAAAAATTTATCTCAATCTTGTTATAATCTATACAGCTTCAGTAACTGTTACAATAAACAAAATGAGCTTTCCCAAAATAAAAAAATTATCAAAAATTATCTGCCATCTTGCATTTGAAAGGAGCAGCTAACACTGCTTTCAATTATGCCAACTGACATACAAATTCTGATGACCTAAACAAATGAATCTGCAGAGAAGTGAGCCAGAAAAATCTTTTGAGTTAAGATATCGTATGAAGTATTACTACTGATTATATAAAATTACTGCATCAAAACATTTTTTTTTGCAATTTATAAGTTTATGTTAATAGTCACAGATCACTATTATTCCTATTATATTTTGAAAGTAAAACATTTTTAATATATTTATTTATTTGGCTATGCCGAGACTTAGATGCAGCTTGTGGGATCTAGTTCCCTGACCAGGGATTGAATCCAGGCCCCTTGCACTGGGAGTGAGCAGTCTTAGTAAAATACTTTTAATGGAAAAGCCTTACACTCATTTTATAGGTTGTTCTCAAAATGCCTGGAGCATAATTTTTTAAAAAGAAATATTAACACGAGATGTTAATTTTGGGAGAAGAAGGTGCCGGCAGCCTGACGCCCTCTACATGTCTCAGCCCCCCATATCTCAGCCTGTTCTTTCAGGACCACTTCCATGAAGGTTCCCCAAGCCCCAAGACCTCCAGAATGCTGCCTCTCTCTCCCAAGCTCCAAACACTCTACCCTCTCTAAACATTTATCTTCTTTATTCCATTATTGACCTGTGCGTCTTCATGAACTTCTGAAATGCCAGTTGTGCAGCTTACTCTTCACTCCCTCACAGACCCTACTCTTCACACACCCTCACAGACGTGCTACTCACAACTCAACTTACTAAGTCAACCGACTGTCGTCTGGATTTTATAGGGACAACCATCTTCATTCCCTTTTAAGTTGTGGGTTGTACAAAGAAGAGATTGGAAGCTATTGATGTAACATTATCAGAAGTCAAAAATGTACATTTTGCAATGTAACTAAACTTTAGATCTGAAACCAACTGAAATACAGGCAAAGGATATCTTGGTATCACCTCTATTCATAATCAAACTCATGACTCTTTAAGAATTTAAGTTTTACCAAAAAAAAAGAGTATGTCATCATTCTTGGGTTCATACATTTTCAAAGACCATACTGTGACACCAGAAGCCAAGATTTATTCCAGCCTTCTCACTTGCACAAGCTACTCCTGGAGGGGAGCCAGTGCAAACAGAGCATGTACTCTCTTTAAATCAACACAGATCTATCCAGATATTCCCAGTGTCTTGCCTGGACCCTCAACTGGTAAACTTCCAGGCTGAGCTGAAGCTGAGTGGAAAGCTTCCACACTTTCCCAGGGACAGCAGGTGAACGTGGTGTCTGCGGGCACCCCTCGGCTGCCCACTTGGGTGCCCCTCGCAGCACGGGGGACCCAGCTTACCTCCTGGGGATGATGCCGTTTTCCAAGCTTGTGGTCTGGCTCCGAAGCCAGCGGCGCTGGTAGCTGCTGGACGAGGAGGTGGAGGAGCTTGGAGACGGGAACGGTGTGATCAGAAGGCTGCTCAGCGAGGCTGCGAGAAGATTGGAAAGTGAGAGTTGAACTCAAGGAGCCTGCGTGAACCTACACGAAAAGCACAAGCCCAGGATCCTAACTGCTCAGGTTCTACAGGACACACCCAGCAGGGGGAGACCGGTCTCCCTGAGACTTCTGTACTGTGAGAAAATATCCCATAAAAGGGGGAAACAAGTCAAAAGGAACAGGGACCACAGACAGAGCCTTGCATCCATGACCAGACCTCATTTACAAATGCAAACAGTTATTACTCATCCACTCAGAGTGCAAACTGCAAATTTCTGATACAGTGTTCCACAGAACTACTGCTGTTGCTGCCGGGTAACCAGTGCCCTGCTGCTGCAGCTAAGTCGCTTCAGTCATGCCCGACTCTGTGCGACCCCATGGACAGAAGCCCACCAGATTCCCCCGTCCCTGGGATTCTCCAGGCAAGAACACTGGAGTGGGTTGCCATTTCCTTTTCAATGCATGAAAGTGAAAAGTAAAAGGGAAGTCGCTCAGTTGTGTCCGACTTTTCGTGACCCCATGGACTGCAGCCTACCAGGCTCCTTCATCCATGGGAGTTTCCAGGCAACAGTACTGGAGTGGGGTGCCATTGCCTTCTCTGGTGCCCCACACAGCGTTTACTCACACACATTAATCTCTCCTGACTGCTTCTTCACTCTATATTCAGAGGTGAAACCCAGGCAGAAAGGTAGTTCCTCCACACAGCATTGCCTCTCCTGTACCCCCAGCCCCAAATGTGTAGCATTTGCCCCCAGCCCCCGGCCCACTGCCACTGCCTCGCTGTGAAAGAGGAATATGTGCCTGTGCACATGTGCTCAGTTGTGTCCAACTCTTTATGACCCCATGAACTGGGGTCCATCAGGCTCCTCTGCCCATGGAATTTTCCAAGCAAGAGTACTGGAGTGGGTTGCCATTTCCTCCTCCAGGGGATCTTCCCAATCCAGGGCTTGAACCCGGGTCTCTTCCATCTCCTGCATTGGCCAGGTAGATTCTTTACCACTAGTGCCACCTGGAAAGTCTGGTGAAAGTGGAACAACTAGTCCTAGATGCTTTTTCCGCTTGGACTACTCATTTGCCTCGAGCCTCTCTGCTTCTTCCTGTGACGTAGTATCAGTGCTTCCCTAAGTAGGAGCAACACGCCTTCTGACCGGTCCCCCTCAGGGCAGGCAAAAGGGCTTCTTTCAAATTTCGGCTGCTGGGCAGAGCTCTGTGGGTTTGGAATGGTGGAGGAGGCACTTTTTCTCCTTTTACCTCCCCCAAGTTACTGGGTCAGGTAGAGAAGGGAATGGAATGTGACAGGCAGCCAGTCAGCATTTTCAGACACAGGTACTGGCTTCACTAAGGACAGTATACCATGCTCATGGACACCTCTGGAAGGCAGCTTCTCCACGTGAGCCTTCATGTTTTATTTCTACTTTTACAGGCAGATGGAAATACGCGGAGTCCCCAACGTGAGTTCTGAAATCCTGCAAGGGTTGCCTGGCTGCGCAGCAAGCATCTGCAATGTGCCAGGCACTGTGCAGCGCATGGTGGCCCTGAATGGAGCTGATGGCTGCAAGGCCAGAGAACCCCCAGCCACAAGGGTGAGGAGCTAAGAATCCAGGCTTCCTTGTCCACAGCAGAGGTGCTGTGAGCATCCATGAGACGCTCTTCTTCTGATCCAGTCAACTTGCACAGGAAAGGTAGAGCTTATTCATCTCTAGATCCCTTGTATCCAGGATGTGCCTGGGACGCAATGGACAATTAACAAACGTTTGCTGAACCTATGGCACTTCTGCACTGAAGTGCTGCCAGGTGAGGCTGGCCTGGTTTCAGCCTTGAGGCTGGACTTGCACCTCCAAAATCAAATCCCCGTTTCAAGTATCAGTGAGTAGGTAATTCTATTGAGAATTTTGAAGGGAGATAAAGAGTTTTTCCTCAAAGTAACAGAATACTACTTAATCAAAAAAATCCTAATTAGACATGTCTGCTCCACCCCCAAGTTCTCAAAATCCCCTATAAGATCCAGAAGATCCTCATTCCCTATTTCCAAATCTCAGGGTGCTCGGTCTTATGCTGAGTATATCAGCTTCTTCTTGGCAGGTGGAGGACACCACTGAGATGCAGTGCTTGTATTATAAATACTTGTCCCCACCCTGTCACAAAAGCAGGATGGGATGAGCTGAGGACCACTGTCTTCTGGAAGTCATGCTCATGCTGTGTGCTCAGTCATGTTGACTCTGTGACCCCATGGACTGTAGCCCGTCAGGCTCCTCTGTCCATGGGATTCTCCAGGCAAGAACACTGGAATGGGTTGCCATGCCCTCTTCCATGGATGTTCCTGTCCCAGGAATCAAACCCAAGTCTCCTGCATCTCCTGCATTAGCAGGCAGATTCTTTACGACTGTAGCACCTGGGAAACCCTCTGGAAGGCCTACAGCTGCATGATTCTTCTGTTCAGTAGAGGAGGAGTAAGACCCAGGCTCTCCTTCAAATCCCAGCTCTGTGGCTCGCTGGCTGGGACACCTGGGTGGTTCACTTAACCTGTCAGCTTTCTCATAAATAAAACGTGAGCAGTAAGGGACCACACCTCAGTATGTTTGTGAGAGCTGCAACCTGCTAGTGGGTTATAAATTATTCAGCAGATCAAAACTGGTATTTTAAAAGAGAAGTATGAATGAAAATAGAGTAGAAGGCAGTGTTAACACTAATTTATGACACTTTTGTTTGTCACATATAAAGATGTTTGTTACTGGATCATGATGTGAAATGCATTAGCGTGGGTGGCAAAGAAAAGAAAGCTTTAAAAACCACTGACCTATTTCATACAGTTCCTGTGAGGATTAAACAAATCAACACATGTAAAACACTCAGCCCAGTGCCCATATAGCAAATGTTACCTACTCACTCCCTGACAATTCTTGGAAAAGGTGGGCCAGGTAAGACATTTCAGAGTACTACTAAAAGGTCATTAATTCTGAACAGTTAATTGTGAAAAGAACTGATAACTTGTAATAGAGACATGAAAAAGAAAAGCAAAAAATTAAAATAATAAAAACCAAGGAGGATGTTCCCTTTATCCATACTATAGAATGCTGAATAATAATTGTGATAAAAAGCTAAAGGCTGGCTGAGCATTCTCCAACATTTCCTGAAAAATATTTTGGGGCCTTCCCTGGTGGTCCAGTGGCTAAGACTCTGTGCTCCCAATGCAGAGGGCCCAGATTTAATCCCTGGTCAGGGAATTAGATTCCACAGGCCACAACTAACAGTTCAGATGCTATAACTCATGATTCCATGTGCCACAACTTAAAAAAAAAAAAAAGATCTCGAGTGCCACAATTACCAACGCAGCCAAATAAATATTTTTTAAATGCATTTTGATATATAGTAAGATTTTTATGCAAAAGTACTGCAGTGTATATAGTCAATCATGCGTGCATGCTGCGTTGTTTTAGTCATATACGACTCTGCGATCCCATGGACTGTAGCCCACCAGGCTCCTCTGTCCATGGGATTCTCCAGGCAAGAATACTGGAGTGGGTTGCCACGCCCTCTTCCAGGGGATCTTTCCAACCCAGGGATCGAACCAGCATCTCCTGGGTCTCTTGCATCAGCAGGCAGTCTTTACCACTGGTGCTACCTGAAACCCGTAGTCAATCATACGTTTTAGCAAATGATACAGCTACAACTCTCAGATACAAGAGCAGGCCTCATTTTGCCTTGTAACGTATTGCCATTTTCATGAGAAAAGGATGGATTCAATCTCCATTTAGTGCATGTGGCTATGGGCTGGGCCATGGTCTACCAGGGAGGGCAGCCTGGATGCTGCTGGGGTGCTGGTCCCCATCCCCAGGGCTGTGGGGGCTTCCCCGGCTGGCTCACTCACTTCACTGAGGGCCTGGCATCTCCAGGACACCAAAGAGCTTCTGCACAGGAGTTCCACAGGGTAGGTCCCAGCCCACGCCATGTTTCCTGTCAGCTCCACAAGTTGGTGCCTCGGTTGTAAAATGTGCGACTTTCAGTTAAATTATTCACAGCTTCAGCTTTAAAAGTGCTATGTCTAACACTTAATATTTTTAGTATCGCTCTTTTTAGAATACTTTTATAATTAGCACAAATGCTAATGCACACAGACTGCAAAGATTTTTGGAGTTTTGCACATGAATAAGAAAACAATTTATGCTTGCATCCCCACCCTCCTGACAGAGGGGGGCTCTTCAACAAGTGTCTATTTATTCCTACAGAAATTAATGGTAAGAAAAAAGAATACATCGATAGGCTTAAAAATGTCAACTGCTGGCTCTTCTTGACCTGTGTTGTTCAAGATAAGAATTCAGCTTTATCTGGAAATATGTCTGCTATTTGGAGAGCTTACTGTATTGATGATCTGACAAAATCTGAATTCAAAGTGACAACACCCTGAAACTCTTAAATCCATTTGCTCAACTTTGATTGAGCACTTACTAAGTTCCTGGCACCACCTGGGCCTGAGGCAGAAAGTTACAGCACAGAAAGGTCTTAACAACCTCTGTCCTTAACAAGCCCGAATGCATGGAGTAAATAAACAAGATGATATCAGACAGTGTGAAATTCATATGATTTTCTTGAAGCAACCAGGACAAAGGTTTATTCTCCAGTCAGTGGTCCAAGAACACCCTTGTAAAAATGGTACATCTCAACTAATACTAAAATTCAGCAAGAGCCAGTCATGGAAAGGGCATATCAGATGTTGCCCAGGAAAATGACTAGATCATCTGAGTGTGTCTCTTTAAAAAAAATCTGTATGTACTCCTCCTCGTATATATGGGGAACATGTCCCCCCCTCCCCAATTCAAGGATCCATTGAACATCTCCTATATGCCAGGCAGGATTCATGCGGCTGGGGATGGAACAGTCAGCGTGACACAGTAGCTGGGTCTCTGCCCCAGGGGCGCTTACTCTCCATGGGAAAGCCAGCAGCAAGCAAAAATCCCCGAGGAATTACAAAACACAACCAGAGTGTGGTGAGTCCACAGGGGCAAACTCAACACTGGAAAAGGAAATGCAAACTCAAACACTCAGAAGCTGCTACAATTCCTCCAATGGGAAGAACTGTCAATTTGGCCGGTTGATGCTGCTGCAAAATGGAGTCATGCGCTCTCTGACCTGACAGCACCCTGGGACAGTGCAGAGGCAGGACTGCAGCAAACACCTGGGTCTAGAGTGCAGGCTTGGACTTGTCAGATAGACCTCACTTGCAGGAGACACCTGGGCGGAGGAAGCCGCAGAAGCCCAAGTCTTTCATCTCTTGCACAGCTTGGACAGAACAGATGGGGTGTCTTTGTTTCTGGACACACTCTCGCCAAAACTCAGTTCAGTTCAGTCGCTCAATCATGTCCAACTCTTTGTGACCCCATGAACCGCAGCACGCCAAGCCTCCCTGTCCATCACCAACTCCCAGAGTCCACCCAAACCCATGTCCATCGAGTCACTCATGCCATCCAACCATCTCATCCTCTGTCGTCCCCTTCTCCTCCTGCCCTCCATCTTTCCCCACATCAGGGTCTTTCCAACGAGTCAGCTCTTTGCATCAGGTGGCCAAAGTGTTGGAGTTTCAGCTTCAGCATCAGTCCTTCCAATAAATATTCAGGGCGACTTTCCTTTTAGATTGACTGCTTTGGTCTCCTTGCAGTCCAAGGGAGTCTTGGACTCTTCTCCAACACCATAGTTCAAAAGCATCAATTCTTTGGCACTCAGCTTTATGGCCCAACTCTCACATCCATACCTGACCACAGGAAAAACCATAGCTTTGAGTAGACGGACCTTTGTTGCTCAAGTAATGTCTCTGCTTTTTAATATGCTGCCTAGGTTAGTCATAACTTTCCTTCCAAGGAGTAAGCGCCTTTTAATTTCATGGCTGCAGCCACCATCGGCAGTGATTTTGGAGCCCCCCAAAATAAAGTCAGCCACTATTTCCACTGTTTCCTCATCTATTTGCCATGAAGTGATGGGACCAGATGCCATGATCTTCGTTTTCTGAATGTTGAGTTTTAAGCCAACTTTTTCATTCTCCTCTTTCACTTTCATTAAGAGGCTCTTTAGTTCTTCTTCACTTTCTGCCATAAGGGTGGTGTCATCTGAATATCTGAAGTTATTGATATTTCTCCCAGCAATCTTGATTACAGTTGTGCTTCATCCAGGCCAGCATTTCTCACGATGAACTCTGCATAGAAGTTAAATAAGCAGGGTGACAATATACAGCCTTGATGTACTACTCCTTTTCCTATTTGGAACCAGTCTGTTGTTCCATGTCCAGTTCTAACTGTTGCTTCCTGACCTGCATACAGGTTTCTTAAGAGGCAGGTCGGGTGGTCTTCCCATCTCTTTCAGAATTTTCCACAGTTTATTGTGATCCACACAGTCAAAGGCTTTGGCATAGTCAATAAAGCAGAAATAGATGTTTTTCTGGAACTCTCTTGCTTTTTCCATGATCCAGCGGATGTTGGCAATTTGATCTCTGGTTCCTCCGCCTTTTCTAAAGCCAGCTTGAACATCAGGAAGTTCACGGTTCACGTATTGCTGAAGCCTGGCTTGGAGGATTTTGAGCACTACCTTACTAGCATGTGAGATGAGTGCAATTATACGGTAGTCTGAGCATTCTTTGGCATTGCCTTTTTTTGGGATCTGGAATGAAAACTGACCTTTTCCAGTCCTGCAACAGGCTAATGTGACCAGACCTCTATTTTCTCACCAACCTCAGCTTGCAGACTCTCCCCTCACTGCATCCAGCCTCCCTCTGTTCCCGGTATATAGTGGTCTTTCTGCTGCCCCCACACAAACTTGCAAAGCCTGTTCCCACCCGCCAGGCTCTGCCTCAGCACCCCCCGAAGTCTAACATGCTCTCTGCTCTGGTCTTCATCAAGCAAGTTAGCAAGGCGCTTGAGTCAACTGAGACTTCAGCTTCCAGGAGAGGCATTCCTTGAGCGAGCACTTTGGTGGTGACGGAGCCTGCCTACATTTTATTGTTTTTCTCTGTGTCTTCTCTATTGAATATAAACTGCATGTCTACTTGATTACTGATCTCTCCTCACATCCAACAAAAACGCCTGGTGCATAAGATTCTCAAGAAAAGTTGCTTCATGATGTCTGTCTTGATCAACAAGCACAGCAGACCGAAAACATTAGAAAAAAAATTTCTAGAGAGTTCAAAACCTGAATTTGTTAAAAAGCTTCCTATGGTCAAAACTGTATAGAGAGCATAAGGATTTTCTCTCCACCTCTTCATCTTAAGTCTTTTTTTATGTTTGATAGGGAAGCCTAGTGGCTCACATGGTAAAGAATCTGCCTGCAATGTAGGAGATGCGGGTTCGATTCTTGGGTCAGGCAGATCCCCTGGAGAAAGGAATGGCAATCCACTCCAGTATTCTTGCCTGGAGAAACCCATGGACAGAGGAGCCTGGCAGGCTATAGTCCATGGGGTCAAAAAGAGTCAGACACAACTTAGTGACTAACACTTTCACACTTTTATTTTGATGGTGGAAGTGATGATGATAGTGGTGGTAATGGTGATGGTGGTGGTGATGGTGATGGTGATGGTGGTGGTGATGATGGTGGTGGCGGTGGTGATGATGGCAGTGGTGGTGGTGATGGCGGTAGTGGTGGTGATGATGGCAGCAGTGGTGGTGGTAGTGATGGTATTGGTGGTGGTGGTGATGATGGCAGTTGTGGTTGTGATGGTATTGGTGGTGGTGGTGGTGGTGATGGCAGTGGTGGTGGTGGTGATGATGGCGGTGGTGGTGGTGGTGATGCTGGTGATGATGGTGGCGATGATGGTTATGGTGGTGATGATGGCAGTGGTGGTGGTGGTGATGATGGTGATGTTTGGGGTGGTGATTTTGGTGGTGGTGGTGACGGTGGTGATGATGGTGGTGGTGGTGATGATGGTTATGGTGGTGATGATGGCGGTGGTGGTGGTGGTGATGATGGTGATGTTGGGGGTGATGGTGATATTGGGGGTGGTGGTGATGGTGATGGTAGAAATGTGGCTCTGGGCCTGAACCCTTTCTCTCAGTTTGATACAGAGGGTACTACAACTAAAACAGTACAAGACAACAGCTTTTGTTGACTGTAACACTAATAGTACTTCTCTTAAGAGCTTCTGCTTATTAAACACTTGAAAAATATAAAGTTCTTTAAAGTTCAGAAGTTGTGTTTCTAATCACAGAAGAGTTGAAGTACTTAAAAGGTCAATTGCTGTCTGATAGGAAGACATCTTTTTTAATAAACCAAACAAGTTAATTGGCAAATCAAATTCTGATTAAAACACATTTTAGCCCCCAAACCATAGAATTACTTTAAGACTACATACAGTCCTCAAAAGCACCACAGGTAACTTTTCAGTTTTAATAAAATTTCTTTAAAACCCCCTGAATGAAAAAAAAAAAAACAAAACCCTGAATGAAAAGACAATGTTCTTCCCATCAAGATTTCAAAACATACCAATTTTTAAAAATAAGAATTCGGGGGCCCTCCCTAGCGGTCCAGAGGTTAAGTCCCCATGTTCCCACTGCACGGAACGTGGATGCCATCCCTGGTCAGGGATCTAAATTCCCACACGGCATACAGTGTGGCCGAAAAAAGAAAGAAAAAGAAAAGAAAAACAGACTTCCATTTTTAGAGCAGTTTCAGGTTCACCACAAAACGGGAGTGGCAGGTGCAGAGGTTTCCCATGTACCTGCTGCTCCCCACATGCACAGCCTTCCCCAAGAGCAGCATCCCCACCAGAGGGCATGTCTGCTATGACCACCACCCAGAGTCCAGAGCTTCACGGGGGTTCACTCCTGGGTACATATCCCACGCTGTCTGGACAAATCATGACACGCGCCCACCGCTACAGCACCACGCAGCACAGGTTCACTGTCCTCCCCCCACCCACCCCC
>SJYT01053999.1:69975-80947 GCA_006410635.1 Cephalophus harveyi
CACCGTCTCTTTACTGTCTCCACGGCTCTGTCATTTCCACGTCATCAGCTCTGTCATTTCCACGGCTTTGTCTGGTGGCGATTGTTACAACAGCACACCATCACATCAGCCTTTCCTGACTGCCTTCTTTCAGTCAGTCATGAGCTTTTAAGTTTGCCACTGTCCTTTCTTGGCTTCATAGCTCATTTCTCTTTAGCATGAAAAATATTCGACCAGAAATACCTTACATTTTAATCCCTCATCTAGGATATAAATTCTAGACTAGCCCTGGTGATCTACTCACTCTCTACATTTATACGCCAAGTTATTTAACTTTCCCATGTCTTTTCAGAAAGTCTGAATTCTAAGAACAAAATCTACAAAGGATTTGTAGAGGTTGGTCCTTTGCTCTTGGTCCTTTGCTCTTCCACACAAATAAAAGTGATTTTGCCCAACTTCACAAGGGATTTTAATTGAAATTACACTGACTTTACATATTTGTGGAACTTGATCTCTCTCTCTCTCTCCAGATAATATATATGCATTCCTCTAACAATGATTTTAAAATTTCTCCCTGACAGTATCACATATCTTTTCTCAGACATATTCTTAGATCTCTT
Source organism: Cephalophus harveyi (assembly GCA_006410635.1). NCBI lineage: Eukaryota > Metazoa > Chordata > Mammalia > Artiodactyla > Bovidae > Cephalophus > Cephalophus harveyi. Next base: position 70,575 of record SJYT01053999.1, read on the forward strand.
GTAGTTTTGGCTGCAGAGTGCACTGCTTGTTGATTCTAATTTTTCTTAAACAAGTATAGATGAATACAAGTCTAGAAAGGAAAGAGCTAATGTGAAAGAATGGACAGATTTGTGAAAAGAAACATCTGTTCTTGGAGCACACCAAGAGTCTGGCCTGAACTACAAGAAGCACAAAGAACTGAGGAACCTGAGCTCCGCCCAAGCCGCAGAACAGATGGTCAAGCCCAAATCAGCGCTATCCTTCTGAGCCCTCCTCTTAAACTCACCTGTGCCAAGCTGGCCCAGCTGTGGAAACCAGCAAAATGAGTGCCTTCTCTAACAACAGAGGGCCCTCCCAGAGTTGAAACCCAGATGGCGCTTGGCGCTTCCAGGGCACACTGTGCACAACGAGCGTGTGGTCAGGGTCCAGCCCTGCTCCTCCTGTGACATCGGCCTGCACGGGGTGCACAGGCTCCTGGTGACTTTCCGCCGGGGAACTGGACCTAGTCCTCTTGGACTCCTCATCCCAGATCAGGTTCCTCTCTATAGAGGATGACTTAAAAAGAATAAAAAAAAAAAAAAACGCCTTTTTTCTTCAGGTGTGACGTGTGATGTTCAGAGTTTGGGGCAGCCGTCAGAAAGCCAGTTCATCATGAGGATGAGCCAGTGTCGGCTGTGATCTCGGAGCTTCTGCTGCCTGGCATGTGCAGCGGCAGATATTCCCCACGTTCCCAAGGTGTCGGCCTTGGGAACCTTAGACATGAGTGGACATCAAGGTCAGAGAAGCTGCACACAAGCACTGCACTCTAGTGTAAAAAGGCGTTTCCCAAGGAGGGCAGGTTAGGCTCTCAGACGCTGATGTGTGTAGACTGCAATGAATCCGTCACCTAAATGCAGGGCAGGCAGGGGAGCTGGGTGTCTCGCTGTCAAAGGGTGGTCTGCGGATAAGCCAGGTGGGGAGGGTGGGATGGTCCCCATGCTCATGGATAACGGGCACCAGAGAAACCAGCACCAACTCACATTTAACTGAACACAGGCGCAGGCACCACAGACAGCAGTGTGACGGAGCCACGGACACACACGGAACACAAAGCAACAGAGATCACAGATCCTGGGTGCTGCAACTAACTGCCGGCACAGCCAAAAAAATATTTGTTAAAAATAACATTTTACCTCTGTTTTCTTTCTTCCTAAAACCCAGAACCCCAGTCTAGTCACGTGAGAAACATCAAGCAAATTCTAACAATTGGCATTCTATGCAATACCTGACTGCTAGTTCTTGAAACCATCAAAGTCACCAAAACAAAGTCTGAGAAACTGCCAGAGCTGAGTGGAGCCGAGTGGACATGGCAACTATTAATAAACGCGCCATCTTATTAACCAAGATGTTACTAACAGGAGGCTTGTGCAAGGTACACAGACGCTCCTTACTATCATCTCAACTGCTCTGCAAATCTACAACTGTTCTAAAAAAGAAAAATCTAGTTTAAAATATTTTCCCCATCTCTCAACCAGTAAGGCTGCTGCTGCTGCTGCTAAGTCGCTTCAGTCGTGTCCGACTCTGTGCGACCCCATAGACGGCAGCCAACCAGGCTCCTCCGTCCCTGGGATTCTCCAGGCAAGAACACTGGAGTGGGTTGCCATGTCCTTCTCCAATGCATGAAAGTATAAAGTGAAAGTGAAGTCGCTCAGTCGTGTCTGACTGTTCGAGACCCCATGGACTGCAGCCTACCAGGCTCCTCCGTCCATGGGATTTTCCAGGCAAGAGTACTGGAGTGGGGTGCCATCGCCTTCTCCGAACCAGTAAGGCAGGAAGTTACAAATTATAGGAAAAAGAGAATAAACAATGTCATTAATTTTCTATGTCTTCTCCTGCTGATTCAGGTCAAACTGTGGGAGTCCCTGCTCTGCTTCAGGATGAGCGCTTGGTCCCACACGGCATGGGTGGTGAGGAGCAGGCCTGGGGAGCACAAGAGGCCTCAGTGGAGGGAGACCCACCCCGGGAGCACCCAATGACTTCGAAGCAGCTCCCAGGAGGAAGGGAAGCAGAAGGCCCATCAGGGCCCCGTGCAGCCCCACGTCTGCCATCCCCGCAATAGGAGGCTGGGAGCCCCAAAGGAGAGGTGCCTGGTTCACAAGCTGAGCCACCAGGGAAGTCAGAGTTCACATCTGCACCAGATTCACATCTGCCTCCTCCTCCCGGGGGAACACCCAGACGCGGCTGCTAGGACTTTCACGTCAATGCACACTCAGCCCCTCAACGTTCCCGCTTCTCTGAGGCCAAATAAGACTCATCTAAGGGGTAATTCAGAATCAGAGAACTACCAAACCTATGGGGATTCTGATGTGTGCAACGTGAACCTTCACACCAAACACACGGTCAACCGACAAGCTACCCAGGAACACCCAAACTTCTGCCTAAGGTGCCAACTTTCTGTTGGCACCAGCTCCCCCCAGTCTCTCTAGTCCTTTCTGGAACAAGAAGGAGCAGAAACAGACACATAAGAGAAAGTTACAGTGGGAGCCCTGTGACCTTGGGGCTCAGAGAGGGACTTGGTCAAATACTAGTCATCTTTGGGTAAAGAGTGTTCACTACACAAAGGTGTGCATGCAAACGTGCTAAGTTGCTTCAGTTGTGTCTGATTCTTTGCGACCCTTTGGACTGTCCAAGCTTCTCTGGCCATGGGGTTCTCCAGGCAAGAATACTAGAGCGGGTTGCCATACCCTCCTCCAGGGAATCTTCCTGACCCAGGCTCGAACCTGTGTCGTTGACATCTCCTGCACTGGCAGGTGGGTTCTTAACCACTAGTGCCACCTGGGTGTTCACCTGGGTGTTCTACCAAATCCTATGAGCTGCTAAGGCAGCACCTGGGATGGAGCACGGCCTTACTTCTACCGTGGTTCCTGCTTCTTTTTGCCTGGAGACTTGGCCAAGACAGAGACAGCCCCGGCCAAGCCTGACTGGAGAGGCGCCAGGGGCAGGGCTCCGGGACACTAAGACCATCACACCGCACACTCTCAGCCTCCAGTGGCTGATGGACGGGTGTGACTCAAAGGCCCTCCTGCAGGGTGGATGCTGATCACCCCCCATATGGATGGAGATCATCCCCGAGCAGCGAGCAGCGTGGAACACAAAGTCAGATGATCCTCTTACCACTCCATAAGCGGCGTATCCCAGGTTTTACATTTGTGTAAAAACTGCCTCAAATGAAAACAACACAGGTCTAACTAATGGCAGTTACACCTCTGACCAAGTTTACCTAAGATGGGATCAGGAAACCCAAAGTGAATCAACTCACTGAAACCAATCATACACAGGATGTTGTGTACTTTTCATCACGTGACATATATTAACCAAACAGGTGGACGCTGTCACAAATTCCATTTCACTTAACAACTTGGGAGCAGAGCTATGCCAAGCAGGGTGAAGGGCTCGGTACCACATGGAAGGGACCGGAGGGGAACAGAAATGACTTAAGGCAGCAAGCCCAGCCGAGGCTCAGCACAATGAGCACCAACTGGTTGCAGTAGGTGTCCCGAGTCTGCAGCAGGCACAGCCCACACCCCCCGAACCCTCCAATTCCACATCATTCACTCACCACCCTTCTTCCACTGCAAGGAATCTATCTCTGATCTGAACCACAAATCAAAATCAACAGCAGAATCAGGTATAAGAGCAGAAACCAAGAGATCTTAAAAGCAGTCTTGAGAAAGTTTAAGGCTTTGAGACAAGCTGCGACCCGGGACCCTTTGCTGTAGTGTGTGGGCCTGGACAAATGTCTCAGATACCAAGAAACTAGAAGGGGCTAAAAATAATTGCATGCATGTGCAGTTGGGGCAAGTTATGAACAAAAGACACAAAAAGACCAAAAAATCTAACTGCAACTTCTGAAGATCCAGGAACAAAAGCAGAGTGTTGGGAGTAAAGGCAGGGTACTGTGCATGCCCTCTGCACACACCACCACCTAGGGGTGGGCCCACCACCTACGCCACCCCTCCAGCCTGATCCCTGGACGCACTCCTATGCTCACCCCATGTAAGGAACTAGCTCAGCTCACTCCCCTCTCTTCTCCAGGAGCGAGCAAGCGAGGGCACCTGTTACTTGTTTGCGCTACCCTCTGCTGCAGCGGGGGCCCAATAAAGCCTTGTCTGAATTTTGTGTCTGGTCTCTTGTCAATTTCTACTGATTAAGGAGGCCAAAAACCCTGGTCAGTAACAGCCTGACATAAGAAGAAAAGGCACAGGAGATAAAATCTAGAGCAGTATGTCTCCAAGACAGAAGAAGTGCACGGGTCAGCAGGCAGCCCTGCCAGGGCCATGGTCAGAGTGACATCCACGGACACTGTCCCTCCCCGATCTGATCCTCAGCACTCAACAAGCGAGGACCACTGGCTCAAGGAGGCGTCTCTCTTTTTAGAGGGACACTTCTCGGTGCGCTTTCACCGCCAGGGCTCATCCTGGTGCACATCATACCCAGACACTGCCCCCGAGGGCCCAGAGCTCAGAGTGCTCACCCCACAGGCAATGCCAAACAAGAGGAGACTCGCACGTACCTGACCGGGCGATGCCGCTGTCCCTGTCTTCGTTCTGTCCTCTGCTCGGCATGTCAACCGGGGTGCTATGCGCTGTGGGAGGCAAGGAAACCTGGTCAGCGGACTGTTCAAATCAACAGCGCTCATTTTTATGATGGCTAGTGAGGACCAGCCTGAGTGTACATAGAGAGGAACGAGAAGTAGAATTCAGTGCAGCAAAGACAGAGATGGGGGAGGAAGAGGAGAGGGGTGAGGAAGAGCGGGAAAAGGCAGAGACGAGGTGGGGGGGTGGGGCGAGCAGGAGAGAAGAGGGGGAGGAGGAGGGAAGGAGAGGGGGCTGTCTCTTATACACATCTAGATGTGTAGAGGAGACACCCTGAGGATGTGACGTCAGACACCTTCCGGCTGAGAGCGGTGGACATCTCGGGGTCCTCGCGTGGGGAGAGGGACTCCAGGTCCCGGCATCCTGCATCCTCTTCCTCCTCAGGGGCCAGCGGCCTCTTCTCCTCCTCGGCGGGGCCCCTTGCCAGGTCCACCCCGCCTACCCCTGGAGCCCAGTCAGTGTCTCCCCCCAGCAAAGACGACGGCTCCTGAGCAGAGTATCCCGAAGCAGGTTGGGAAGGTCCCATTTCATGCAGGCTAGGCTGTGAGTCATCAAATGCAGGCCCGAGATAGGATCCTGTGGCCGGAGAGGCAATGAGGGACTGGTCGCTCGCTTCCCAGGCATCCGATGACCCCAGACAGTACATGCCCTGGGACACATAGGAATGAGGCCAGCCATCCATCGGGGCTTGAGCAAGGGCATCTGGAAAGAGAATCAGGAAGGTTGGTGGGGTCCCAGAACATCATCAAAGGCAGTGACAGGAGCACAGAGATTTGAGGGTGAGATGGGGGTGGGATGTGGCAGGCAATAGGAAAGCTGCTGTGAACACAAAGTCTTAGAGATGAATGGAGGTAGCCTCACCCTGACTCTCCATCAGCTCCTGGTAGTTGTCACTGTAGTTGCAGCCCAGTGTTTCCTGGGTGGAGTTGACACTCATGTCCTCACCATCCATGGAAGACCAGGCCATGAGAGTGGCCTCGGAGATAGCAAACTGTTCCATGACACCTGGGAGAAGAAAGGTAGTTAGCACAAGACACCTCCAGGAAGCCTTAGACACACGCCTGGGGAGGGAGCATCAGTGTGGTGCTGTTCAATAGGAATATAACACGAGTCATTTGTGCAATTTAAAACTGTCTGCTGCTGCTGCTAAGGCGCTTCAGTCGTGTCCAACTCTGTGTGACCCCATAGACGGCAGCCCACCAGGCTCCCCCGTCCCTGGGAGTCTCCAGGCAAGAACACTGGAGTGGGTTGCCATTTCCTTCTCCAATGCATGAAAGTGAAAAGTGAAAATGAAGTTGCTCAGCCGTGTCCGACTCTTAGCGACCCCATGGACCGCAGCCTACCAGGCTCCTCTGTTCATGGGATTTTCCAGGCAAGAGTACTGGAGTGAGGTGCCATTGCCTTCTCCCTTAAAATTGTCTAGTAGCCATATTAAAATGAAGAAACACGTAAAATGAATTTTAATAATACATCTTTAACCTAATCTATATAAAACTGTCATTTCAATGTATAATCCATATACAAATTATTGAGATATTTAACGTTCTTTTATTCACACACAGTCTTTGAAATCCAGTTGATATTTTGCACTTATGGCATGGCTCCATTGGACTAGCCACATTTCAAACTCTCAGCCACATATGGCCAGTGGCTACTGTATCAGACAGGACAGTTTTTGTATATGCCCTAAAACAAGGCACAATCATGGGTGACTTCCCAGGTCAGACTTACAATTCCTAGGGGAAAGAGTTGGGGGATCTTCTGGTGAGATATCATAAGAGATTAAAATTGAGGATTTCCAGAAGTTTACCTTTTTTAGGAATGGTAGCTAAGTGCTAGGTAGTCAAGGCCAGAGGAATCTAAATGGGAGGGACTGTAGGTCTACAGTGGTATCAGGCTGAAAGTTTAAGGTCTGGGATGGCAAGGGAGTGGGGATAGAGTAATGAAGGTGCACAGACAGGCAGGATCAGGTGCCTGTCCTACCGCAGCAGAGACCCACCTCTAACTGAATCATAAACTATGTGGGCACTTGATACAATGAACCGCATCCTGCAGTGGATACTTTGAGGCATTTTCCTCATTAGTAGATTTTAAATAATATTTAAGTATTTTCACTATTTAGAATGTATTTCAAGATATTAAGAAATTTCAAAATGCTTTATAATCAGTTTTAGTAACAACTATAGGCAACCTAGAGAACTACGTGAAAACCATTTCATAAATTTGAAAAATGTGTCTGTTTTATAACCCATTCTCTTGGTAGATAGAAAACACGTATTTATCTTCAACGATTTTTTGCTCCACCTCTTTTCCATACATACCTAGATTCAGAATTACTGTAGACTTGCTTAGAAAACACTCTATTTTATACACAGTATCAGTAGTGAAATAGATAACTAATGAGAACCTATTGTATACACAAGGAACTCTACCCAGTGCTCTGTGGTGACCTAAATGGGAAGGGAACCCAGAAAAGAGGTGATCTATGTATACGTAAAGCTGCTTCACTTTGCTGTACAGTAGAAACTAGCACTACACTGAAAAGCAACAATACTCCAAAAAAAACTAACAAAAAAAGAAAACACTCTAAAGGATTACAGACTTCTAGGAAAGCTTCAGATCAGTCTTAACTATTTCCTTATTGAGCTAGAAGGCAGCTGACCTGTGGCTACAGTTAGCTTTATAGTGCACAAGGTTGCCCTGCCTGAGTGTTATATTTGCCAGCTATTTTGTGAAGCATGTTTATTTTTGCAATTTTCAGGAGAGTGTATAAACAAACATGTTATCCTCACTTTGAGGTAGATAGGAGAGTGTCTGTCAGTTAACTAGGGTGTCTAGCATATTTTAGGCTACAAAGAAAAACGGAATGAAGCATACCATTTGCCATAAACACAACCTTTAAAGTTAGCAGTGAAGCCTTCCCCACTTGTTAATCATGCCAGCCTACAGCAGATAGCAGACAGCCTCAGCTAGAAGACCAAGCTCTGCTCAGAGTGTACCTACCCAGACAGACGCAGACAATTACACCTGTAAAGAAGCTGGAAAATGCATTTGAGCTACTTAAGTGCCACAGAGAGAGAGAGAATGTGAGTGAGGTTGGTCTTCCATGCTGTTGTTAGAGTGACTTTTGAAGAGGCTGTGCAGCTAAGGATGCAGGTGAAAAATGGACTAAAGATGCCACGGTAAAGAGAGACAGTTCACAGCAGCAGAAGAGGCCGAGGAAGATCAGAAAATATTATCCTCTTAGAAATACGAAGGGCTCATTTTGGATCAAAATCAGCTTACACTGGGGTATTAACGGAGACTTTTACAATAGGGGTTCACGGGTGGAAGTTTCAGAACATGGGGAACTTGGCAGCATTTGGAACTAATTATCTCAAGAGCCCCTTGGATTTCTAGAGAGGTGCCAAACAGGATTTGTTTCCAAGAACCTGCCCAGGATTTATTAACGTGTGCAGGTCACACCGTGCTCAGCATTCCACACAAACCTGCAAAGAAAGAGGCGCTGCGGCTGAGCCGGAGAGGTCCTCCCTCGGCCGCCCCTGGGGGCAGCTTGCCGCCGCATCCCTGCAGCGCACCTGCGGCGGAGACGACACGGGGCGGACAAGGCACACACAGAATAAACACAGATTAAAGATACTGCCAGAACAAAACAACACCGCAAACTCAAAGAAAGCAAAACGCACACCCGCAGCGGGGGGCGTCCAGAAAGCAAGACCCATCTACGCGGCGGCGTTTACCTAGGTTACTTCCGGTCCGACAGGGACCCAGGTTATTCTGATTTGTGTTCAGTTTCCCCAGGTTAGGATCTTGGTTGATGTATTCGAAGCTGTCTTGCAAGCTAAGTCCAGAAGGGGATGGAAGGGAGAGAAACATCAAGAGATGAATACAGCTGCTTGCTAACAGACTCTCAGGTACAAGACAATCCACCAGTTGGTCAGATTTTTCTTTATAAATTAATAAAGTCTCACATCTACTGGAGGGAATTAATTTTCAGGGGAATTTGTTAGAAGACAAGAAAGGCTCTGGGAGGAGTTCAACCTATAAAACTAAATGACACATTCCAAACATTTACAATCCAAATATACAATTTCACATTATATAAGGGGGAATAAGAAACTCTAAAATCTTGTTTTGGTGACTAAGACCAAGGCTAATGCTATTTATTTCAAGGGTAATTTTACATAAACCTTCAAGATGAAATTCATTTTAACTCTTAGTTAACATCCATGAGAAATTTGGCAACCTTTTTCAGGAGGACCATATAACGGAAATTATGATTTTTATAGGAGTCTGATTCCACAACTTCTAAAAAGTTAGAATTACTTATAAATAAACATGTGAGAGGGCTTCCCTGGTGGCTCAGATGCTAAAGAATCTGTCTGCAATGAAGAAGACCCAGGTTCTATCCCCAGGTTGGGAAGATACCCTGGAGAAGGGAATGGCAACCCACTCTAGTATTCCTGCCTGGAGAATTCTATGGACGGATGAGCCTAATGGGTTACAATCCTTGGGATCACAAAGACTCAGACATGACTGAGTGACTAACACAACAACATACGTGTGAGAGAAGCAGATTTCAATAATTTATTGTATTTAATAAGAAGTGAAATAAAAAAGATTTTGAGGATAATATAGCATAATCAGGCAAAAATCATTTTTATTTAAATCTGAACTCAATATTTTATTAGAGGGAATTAGTATAATAAATCCTCAGGTAGTAGCAAAGATCTGAAAAAGAATCTCTCACAAAAAAAAGAAACTAATTCCTACGCTTGCTGCTGCTGCTGCTAAGTCACTTCAGTCGTGCCCAACTCTGTGTGACCCCATAGACAGCAGCCCACCAGGCTCCCCCGTCCCTGGGATTCTCCAGGCAAGAACACTGGAGTGGGTTGCCATTTCCTTCTCCAATGCATGAAAGTGAAAAGTGAAAGTGAAGTCGCTCAGTCGTATCCAGCTCTTAGTGAAGTGTGACCCCATAGACAGCAGCCCACCAGGCTCCCCCGTCCCTGGGATTCTCCAGGCAAGAACACTGGAGTGGGTTGCCATTTCCTTCTCCAATGCATGAAAGTGAAAAGTGAAAGTGAAGTCGCTCAGTCGTATCCAGCTCTTAGTGACCCCATGGACTGCAGTCTGCCAGGCTCCTCCCTCCATGGGATTTTCCAGGTAAAAGTACTGGAGTGGGGTGCCATTGCCTTCTTTGATTCCTATGCTTAAGTCCTGACAATCCAGTCTCAAAATGCTCAAAAATATAAATTCTTTACTGGGCTGAAAAGTAAGCAGACTTACTCAAAGTCACCTAAATTTGCAGAGGAACATACTTTTAATTTCCAAAGACTGTAAAAAAATACAGCCTTTATCTGACCCCGAAGAATACCCCTTTAATTTATAACAAACATTTCTTTCAAACTTACCCAAGTATAACAAATGTTTTGTTATTTCATTCAAAAAAAGAAGTATATAAAATATTTCTGCTTGGAAAATTCAAAATACATGAACGAATGTACCAAGGTAAGAGTTGTTAGACACTGAAATATTCTTAGTCTACATAGAAGACCAAAATTAAGAGTTGGGGGAGGAACTCAGGAGCAAAAATTAAAACACTGCCTGACCCAAGTCCCCACCAACCGCAGAGGTGGTACAAATGGCTCAGACAGTGAGCACAGAGCACCTCTCCTGCCACTCAGGGGCCTCTCAGCCTGCAAACTCACCCTGTGCCTCATTCCTTTAACAGACAAGGCTTTAAGATTTTTTTTTTT
>SJYT01053999.1:81060-99623 GCA_006410635.1 Cephalophus harveyi
GCCTCTCAGCCTGCAAACTCACCCTGTGCCTCATTCCTTTAACAGACAAGGCTTTAAGATTTTTTTTTTTTCATGTGGGCCATTTTAAAAGTCTTTATTGAATTTGTTACAACACTGCTTTTGTACAATGTTTCTGGTTTTTTTGGCTAAGAGGCATGCAGGGCCCCAGCTCCCTGAGCAGGGATTGAACCTGTATGCCCTGCATTGGAAGGCAAGATCTTAATTATTGGACCACCAGGGAAAAGTCCTGATAAGACTTTAAGATAAACTAATATTGGGGAAAAATAATATTGGCCACTCATTACTGTAGCCCCTCCTTTTTTAGCCTTCACATTTCATTTTGCAGGAAATGAAAATTTGGTGTCTGTCAGTAGGAACAGAGGGTAACAGGTAGAGACCCCAAATATATGTATAGACAGATCTGTCTTCAAGGTCAACGGTCAAGGTCCAGGGCCTTTTCACACTCATGTGTGCTGGACAACGGCCACCTTGAAAACCCTGTGTTAACGTGGACTCGCCCTGTTTCTCATCTCAAAAAGAGCCACAAGGAGTGACTCCATCCAGAAACAGCCACTGGGAACAATGGGGGGTGGAGGGGGGACACCCCAGAAACAGCCACTTGGAACAGTGAGGGGTGGGGGACACCCCAGAAACATCCACTTGAAACAATGGGGGGTGGGGGCACACCCCAGAAACAGCGACTTGCAGCAGCAGGGGTGGGGGCACCCCCCAGAAACAGCCACTTGGAACAGTGGGGTGGGGGACATCCCACACTTACTTGTTTGTACTCCCACAGAAACTGCCCATCCTGGCGGAGAAGACTTTACTAACCATCAGCTGCGGAGGAGAACTGGAGGAAAAGACAAAATAACAGAGCAGGGAGAGATGCTTTTTTGTTTGCTTGCTTTTATTTCTACTTTTTCTGAAGCTTTTATTCACTTCTATATTTTATCTGACAAAGAATGAGACATGTATTTTTCAAATCACTGTATCAGTGGGGTGCCTAGATTTCTCTTTTCTAATTTCATCATTTTAAAATCCCAAGGATGTTAAAACCCTAGAAGAGAGACATGGAGACATTTCTGGGGGCCGTTTTCCTTGGGAGCAAGTATTTCAGATGAACAAACTTCGCTTAGCAGGAATCTTTCAAAGTAGAAGTTTGTTTTCTCTTAGGTTACATTTTTCATCTGCCACATGGCACAGGATGAACAGACAGAAGACATGGAGGAAGGGGAAAGGCTTTCTTTCATAAATCATATAGCCTGTGCCTCAAGCCAGCTAAATTCTGTTCTGACTTGCAGACAATGGACATATTCTTTAATGGAATCGCATTTTGTTTTTTGCAGCAGTTTTTATTCTAGACACCATTCCCTGGAAACTGAAATAAACTTGGCATTCATTCAATGATTTAAAAAAAAAATAAGAAAAAAATATGTACCTCAGTAAAAGGAAAAAGTCATGACTAAAATTATAATCTGAAAATGGAATATTTATGAGATTTTGAAAAACTTAAAATATTTGAATAATTCTGATAGAAAGTGTTGCTACTACTAACCTGGCAGATAGTCAGAAGACTTTGGTATGCATTTTTCCCTTACAGTACTTAGTTAAAGCTTAGGATTTTGTTCGGCTAAGCTGATTCAAAGTCAGAGTTATGTAGGAAAAGTCTATTTTAACTGTTAAAAATGCATAAAAAATATCAAGTGCTAACAACATCAGATGACAGTTTATTGTTTAACTGTGTAAGTTTTTTCAGGCATGTTTGAATTAGGAGTCAACATCCCCATGCTATGTTTCACGCGTGGTGGCGGTGCCAGCACTCACCGTATATAGTGAATCTTCAGGGTGGAGCCTTGGTAGCTCATGGCGACCGAGCCGAACATCATCTCCCCGAGCATGTTGACGTCAGAGGCGGGCCGCGTGTACTATCGGACGTGAAAGAAACCACCACAGCGTCATGCACAGTGTGACAGAGAGTAATACTCAGCTTGTTGGTAATTAGACCTGTTTCTCAAAGCAGCATCTGATAGCTTTACAACCTTAGTGACTGTAAAAATGGTGACTGCCTACTTTTTTCCCCCAAATAATCACTAATGTTCATGATTTCTTCTTGACACACGATATCCTCACACAGGACCCAAGCACTTTACTGAAGCTCATTTTTAATCTTTTTTTATGAGAAACACAGGTTTTCCTCATCTCTATTTACAAAGGCTACGTAGAGAGATTAGGTGATGGAAGAGGCAGGGCGACTACTCTCTTGGTACTAAGAACACATCCTGGGAAGAAACAGTCCAGGATCATCCAACCAAAATTAACACTGCTGAACAAAACGCCTTGCAGCAGGTGAGGTCCAAGAGATGACAGTCTGATCCCCCTAAAGTTTTACAAAAATAATTTTTAAATATCTGAACCCTTACCTCTGACCAGTCTTTCGTGTCCCTTTTGCCAGCACAGAAGGCTGCCTCCCCCCACAACTATTCACAACGCTCTAGCGATGGCCTCGCCTTCTGTGAAATCCAGTAGCGACTTCCCAGTTTGCTTTATTAAATGTCTCACAATATCTGATGTGCTAATTGCTCTCTTCCTTAAATCTCGGCTTTCCCGACTCATCCCTGGACAGAACTGTTCCTTAGAGGGCCCTCCTATCACTGCCCACGTCCACAACCGCTGCTGTGATTCTGGTTCTTCCTGACATGTGGGAACCCCCACCTTCATCTCTGGACCCTGACTTGCCTGGGGCTCTGGAAGCCAGCAGCCAAATGCCTTCACTCACATGGCACAAAATCTGTATATTGTGAAATATGATGGTATGTGAGTGGATGCGTTTCAATAGAGGATGCTCAGCTCCTACTGTAAATGCTGGTGACACACGATAAGGAAGATGGCTGTGAGTGTCAACCAAACCAAGAGCACCCACGTGGCCTGACCAAAACCAAACCACGACCTCTCGTGACTTGGGCCACCAGCCAGATTCTTGGCTGCTTTGCTTTCTACTCAAGCAAAAACATGGCATCACCCTTAACACTCCCTTCTTTTAACTCAAAATCCACACACATACACATATATATTCACACACAGAAGGACACACACATACACCTACTTACATATTTGCAGAGAAGGAAAGAGAAACAAATCAATGCATCTAATTTAATAGGCTCCTACCAATCCCTTCTCACTACATGCAGACAGAACTGACAGGCTTTCACGTCTTCATTAATAACTTCGAACCACCACCTCCATTTCTTAATCTGCTTTCTCTTGAAGCTCAAGGTCCACGTGTGAATTGTGATTCTCAACTCACTGCTAATTCAATCTGCACTGTTGTAACCACACTGCTCTGAGACCTTGGATTCTGTCGAATATGGGTGGATGCATGCAACCATCCTGGCCGTGAAGAGAACAACGTTCTATATGCCTGTGGTTGCTGGTACCTTCCCTGGGTTTGCTGTTCTAGCAACATGGTAGAAAAACTCACATGACTAGAAAAACAAAAATAAAAACTGATATATCCTCCACAAGTAGTACCCTTCTGCAAGTCATATTTATGAAACAACTTCCCTTATGCCTGGTTGGCCAATATTCTGCAATAACTCTTAACCTCTGCTTACTTACACACACACACACACACACACACAGACAACATAAAAATGCTACCAGTCCTCTATTCTTCACACTCAACTTAGGTCTTGCCTTTCCATCTGCTCCTATAAGAAGCTTTCTTCCTTCTACTGGCAAGAGCTGTTTTCTCAGGATGCCTGCCTGCATCCCCAGACTCCTCAGAACTCTTCTGACAAAACTGGAAAATACGTGCCTTAGCCCGGTTCTGACAACTGAGCAAGCAAAGCAGGAGGGATCGCCTCCTTTGCAATATTCCTTCTTTGGTCTGTGTTACACTGGATTCCTCCCTGCTCCACTTTTCTCTAGTTTTTATGGAGAGATAAAAGCCAAAGCACTGACCTAAAATACCTGAGACACATTTTTGGATCTGCAGGAGCGGGCGCCTCCAGCACCGTGATCCCCGTGGGGAAATGACAGTAAGTGACTTCAGCCCTGGGCTATTGCGGTTGCAAGGGCGGCTTTACCTGGTACTTGGGAAGCTGCTCCTTGGCATGTGGTAAAGATCCCCCTGAAGGGCCATGAGCAGCAGGGCCGCCTCCTGAGCAGCTTTTGGCCGGCACTTTTGCAGGGAGGTCCTCCGTTCTCTGGGTGAAGAGGGAGAGGCAGGGTGAACACACCACCACCAAGTGTACCAGGCTCCCCACACACGCTCGTGGGGAGCCCTTCCTTAAACCATTCTGCAACTAAAGAGTAGCCCCTGCTTGTCACAACTAGAGAAAAGCCTGCATAGCATCGAAGACCCAGCACAGCCAAAAATATAATAAATAAAATTATTTTTAAAAAACCATTCTCTTTATTATTATCATTGTTTTTTTGGAGGTATGGTGCAGCTTCAGGGATCTGAGTTCCCCAACCAAGGAATGAATCTGGGCCCTTGCCATGAATGCGCTGAGTCTTAACCACTGGACCACCAGGGGATTTCTCAAGAATATTCTCTTTAAAGAACGCAGCTGTTATTGAAGCTTCAATTCATACTTGAAAATCATCAATGAGACCTGATCTCTGTTTTGATTATTAGAGGATTTTGGAGTACTTTGTAGAGTCATAGATTTGAATACTGATGAGGATACAGTCCTTGATTCAAATTTAAATTTTCACCAGGCAAAAGGAATTAGGAAGGCAGAAGGATTCATTTGGAAAGTCCAGGCATGTGCTTTCATAACACACCCTCCTGCACTGCTTCAGAGAAGGTCACGCGGTCGGGCTTGTGAAAGATGAAGACGGAGCACTGAACAGGGGCTCCTATGATCACCCAACACGTGACGCAACATGGCCTCCAGAGGTCAGGGCTCGCAGGGCACGAGCTACACACACTTCCTACATGGAGTCCAGGGCTGGTTTCTATGACAGTGACACAGAGGAACAAAGATACACCTGTACTAATGTTCCCATCCTCCTGTGCCAAGACAACTCCCCGCTACAGACGCAGCCTGCCCCCTCTGTGACGCGTGGTTTCCATCCTCAGTCTTACTCGCCTTTTGTGTGCAGCTTTGCTTGGACAGCCATGAATGCAACTGCAGCTTACCTAATCTGCAATGTGACAGTCACACTGGTGGTCGAATGCAAATGCCTGCAGTCATGTGCCTGCTGCCAACTGCTGACGCTTGGTGCCTGCCGGTGGGGGGCGAGGCTGAAGGTGGGGAGGGGCGGAAGGGGAACAGGAAGCATGAGTCCCCAGTGGTCACGGGCAGGGATGGAGGCCCAGGATGTGGCGTCCTCCCTGAGCATATGCACACTCTCAGTGGTCTCCTCGGGTCTGCCCACTGCTTCACGCTGCTGAAGCCAGGAACACGGCCCTGCAGTGACACACGATCCACACCTGACCCACACCACCAGGCCCTCTGGCCAAGCCATCCCTGGGTGGTGACAGAGCCCAGACCGCACTTGTTCGGTAGGCTCAGACAGCTTCCAAGCCTACCCAGGCCCAGCTGCCTCTCTAATTATTAATAAATGAGCACTTTCTGGGACACTTCTGTTGCACACCCCAGGGTCATCACTGCCCCTACAGACACGATTCTGGTTCCTTTTGCCAACCAGTGAGAATTTTTTCCCTCTACCTGTTACCACCATCAAGAGCCCAGGTGACAGAATCTGGATGTGCAAATATACCATCTGTGCAATGCCTTCAGGGAAATAGGAAATGATGCGGGAAATCAGGGGGAAAACGCATGCTGTTCACCAAACAAAGGGCCAAGTACCAGCTCACCTGAACTTAGATACGAATCTACCACGCAAGCCTCAGGGAATCATCTGAGAGACTTCTCATCCCCCAGTCCCCCGCTTACCTAACAAGCCTGACAACTACTGTAATGATTAGCTACCTGGCCGACTTCCACGTGAGAGCACCATGGGATCTGCCCGGCTAAACTGCCTTTAACCAAACGCTTCCTTCCTGTAGAAATGACCTTATCAGAAGCAGGAAGAGATCTCAGCCCTGAAGTGACGTAGACTGTGACAAACTTTTCAGTTACTTAGCTGCACACTCTCTAAAGTGCCAGGATTCAGTCAATACAGGTGGCAGGTTACTGAACATGAACAGAAGGAACAGAAAAGGGTTTAATTTGTAGACACCTGGATAACTGCTGAAAGGCAGCCAGTCAGAAGCACGGTGGACAGCCATCCTGAAGCCTCACCGGGAGGACCAGACTGCTCCCACCAGACACGCTGCTCTACCTTTCCCATTCGGGTTTCGAGGGATCAAGGACCACTCTGTCCTCATTTTAACCACTCCCAGATGCCCCATGCCTCCCCCCCCCACCAACACCACCTCCACCATTACCACCAACCCCACCATCATCATTACCAGCACCATCTCCCCCACGACCACCATCTCCATCCTCATCACCATCACCACTACCACCATCACTACGACCAACCCCACCATCATATTACCACCCACCATCTCCAGCATCACCAGCATCACCATCTCCACCAGCACCAGCACCACCACCATCACCACCATCATCACTATCATCATCTCCACCAGCACCACGCCCAACCCCACCATCATATTACCACCCACCATCCCCACCACGACAACCATCACCAGCATCACCATCTCCATCAGCACCACCAGGACCTCCATCACCACCACCACCACCATCATCACTATCATCATCATCTCCACCATTACCACCACCAGCACCACACCCAATCCCACCATCATATTACCACCACCATCCCCACCACGACAACCATCTCCAGCATCACCATCTCCACCGGCACCACCACCCGCACCACCACCACCACCATCACCTCCATTACCACCATCATCACTATCATCATCTCCACCATCACCACCACCAGCACCACATGCAAGCCCACCATATTACCACCACCATCCCCACCATGACAACCATCACCAGCATCACCATCTCTATCAGCACCACCATCACCTCCATCACCACCATCATCATCTCCACCAGCACCACCACATGCAACCCCACCATCATATTACCACCACCATCCCCACCACAACAACCATCACCAGCATCATCATCTCCACCAGCACCACCAGGACCTCCATCACCACCACCACCATCATCACTATCATCATCATCTCCACCATTACCACCACCAGCACCACGCCCAACCCCACCATCATATTACCACCACCATCCCCACCACGACAACCATCTCCAGCATCACCATCTCCACCAGCACCAGCAGCACCACTACCACCACCAGCACCTCCATCACCACCATCATCACTATCATCATCTCCACCATCACCACCACCAGCACCCTGCCCAACCCCACCATATTACCACCACCATCCCCACCACCACAACCATCTCCAGCATCACCATCTCCACCAGCACTTCCATCCCCACCACCACCATCGTCACTATCATCTCCACCATCACTACCACGAGTACCACACCCAACCCCACCATCACCTCCAGCACCACCACCATCATGATCACCACCACCAGCACCATCTCCACCACTATCACTCCATCATTACCACATCTTCACCATCACCACCACCACCATCACCATCTCTATCATCATTCCCATCTCCACCATCACCACCACCACCATCATCATCACCTCCATCACCACTATCACCACTCTGCCCTCCACGAAAAAAAGAAAATAAATAAACTTCCTTAGTCAAGCAGGCTTGAGACACAGACCCTTTTGTAGATGCAGGCCCTTTTGCTAGTACCCTGCAACCCCGTGGCGAGGAAAGCTCTCCACTTCTGTTTACCCCAGTGCTACGTATCACCTCTTACTATCTATGGTAAATACCAGACCTTCTCTTCAGGCAAATGCTTCATGAATTTTAGAGTTCTTAGTTTTCTCATTATACAGCACATATTTGGCATCAAAAACCTATTGGATTGTGACTCACTAGCAAATTCACTTTTGGTAACATCTATAGTAGCTGCTTAGCATCTACATGATGACTGGCTAACAGTCTTACCTGTGTGTATTAATAAGTACTCAGCTGGGGTGGTCGAAGAACCTCTGCCCCTGTTTCCTCTGAATCCCTAACGAGGCTGTATGACTCAGCCCAGAGAGCAGATGCTGCACTGACCAGAGAGCCGGTTAAAGCACAGACACAAAAGAGGAAAGCAAATCCACATTTCCTACCTGAGCTGCCACCTCCTCCATCTTGTGAACAGCCTTAGAATCAAACAAGACTTGTCTGCCTCTCCTTTCACAGTCCTGGTAAACGATCAGGCGAATCTCGTTCAGGTCCAGCTCTGAACATGACCAACTGTGGATTAATAAGAGAGAAAGGAGTAGTGTTAGTGGCAACACTCAGGCTGGTCACAGGAAGACGAGTCTCCCAGCTGGCACGCACATGCACATGGAAGATACCAGCATGCGAGATCTCGCAGACTGGGGGCACACAGTCCTGGCTGCAGACTCGGCCAGTGCCCGTGATCAAGGCTGGGAGCGCTGCTGAGATAACACATCATTGGAGAGAAAAATTCTCCTTCCAAAGCAACTCTGGGGACTTCCCTGGTGGTCCAGTGGATGGGAATCTGCCTGCCAGTGCAGGAGACACAGGTTCGATCCCTAGTCCGGGGAGATTCCACATGCCTTAAGAGCAACTAAGCCCATGCGCCACAACTACTGAGCCTCAGTGCTGCAACTCCTGAAGCCCGAATGCCCGAGAGTCCATGCGCCGAAACAAGAAGCCACTGCAACAAGAAACCTGTGCCCCGCAACTGGATCCAGCAAATCAAACATAACTAAATGAAAACTTTTAAGAAAGCAAACTCTGCTCAAAGGAGGCCGGCAGGAGTGGGACAGGTGTGTGGAGACAGCTGAACCAGATGCCTGGGTTCCGGGGGGTGGCACGGCTGAGGTTGGAGGGCCCAGAGTGTTCCCACCTCTGCACCATCAGGAGGGAATCTGGAAGCAGTCAGGAGAGCCCTCATTCTTCCTCTCCCAGCCACCCAGTCTCAGGCCAGACCGAGAAGAAAAACATCGCCTGGAACTTACTCTTTTCTTCTACTGTGGCTGGTTCTGACATGGAAGTTTGGAAAACCAAGTGCATCGCTGCACAGAAGCTGAATTGCTGACAATGACAATCAGACATAAAGGGAGCGTGTTTTTTCCTAAGCAAACCAAAAGCCACCGAGACAAAACGGCTCCAAACACAGGTTCGTTCTTCAGCCACAAGTGAAATCAGAACTCGAAGACTAAGAAAGGGCTGCACTGCTTTGGGCTCTTCAGTTACAAGTCTGCTAACCCATTTGTTCAACACAGATCTGGGCACCTGTGGTCACTGTGCTCCAAGCTAGAGGCTGAGCAGCTGGTTAACTAAGCAGGTTTGATCGCTGCCCTCAGGGTGGACATGGTTCAGTGAGGACTACTGGGCGAGTTGTCATCTATAAATGTGTAACTACAGATTGTCCAAGTGCAAGAAAGAAAAGGATGTGGTAAGGCTCATATTTTCAGGCTTAAGCAGTGGGGGAGGGCAGGGAAGTCCCTAAGATTTCAGGAAGACAGAGCTGGAGAGGCAGGTGGGAGACAGCAGGCCAGCTCACCTCCAAGGACAGCGAGGGGCCCAGGCCAGCAGGTCCATAAATTCAGTCTGCACCTTCGAGAGGGTGGTGCCCGGCTAGAGGGGAAGCCAGGCTAGGGCAGAGCAAAACTAGAAGCAGGAAGGCCAAGGAGAATTTATTCTGAGAGTTCAGGGCCTTCAAATGAAGTGATGGCAACTGAGGCAGGGGGCAGGGGGGACAGATGCTGGCGGCAGGTACATCCAGAGGCAGAACCGACACGGTTCAGTGTGGACGGGGGCCAGCGGGGTGCCAGCTGCTGAGAGCACTGAGGTAAGAGGGTGGGGGACAGATGGAAAATTAGAGGACTGATGGACAGACAAAGCACACTGTAAAACTAAGAGATGGGACGGCAGAGCCAAGTCAGACACACATGGTTTCAGATTCAAACTCTCTGAGATCCCATTTCTCCACCAGCATGCGAGTATTAACACTAAGCTCACAAAGCTGAAGCAGGGATTCTGTGAAAGTGTTTCACACAGAGGCTGACACAGCTAGGTGCTCCAGAACAGCGGTAATTTCCTGAAGAACTGTTGATATCACAATGCTTTAAGGACATCGCTACAGTGTCTAGTCTCCAAACACAAACTGCGCATCACTGATCCTTTCCTTCTCAGGCCCTGCTAATAATGAACACGTGCTTTTCAGGGAGCAGATTTGTTGTCTTAAATCGTAACCCCCAAAGCATCAAGTTCTGGTTGCACCTTCTCAACAACTCGAGCTCTAAGCAGCCAGGCCCAGCATCGCTCCTTCTAGTTTTCATACACCATGACGAGTTTATTTCAGAAATCTTTTATCTCCCACTTTCAATCCAGGCCTGGCTGGTCAGACACGTCCCCTGACCCCTACCTGGGCTGCACAGCTGGGGCCTGTTTTTTGCCATCACGAGCTGAGAGCTGACCTGAGGACCGGGACACAGGTGGAAGAAGAGGGGAGTCGTGGGGAGCACAGCTCCCGGAGCCAGTTCTCTGTCACCCCAGCCCAACAACTCCCAGTGCCTGTAACTCAAACCATAACATTTTACACAAGATCATTATTAAAAACATCCTTTGCAATTACTAAAAACACAGCACACAGGCTAAAGTCATTAAAAGCAAAAATTGACAAAGATCTAATTGTCTTGTATTTTCTTGTTCAATCCATTTTGCCCCAAAAACAATATTTTGCCAAGATAGCATTATCATTTACAGAACAACTTGTAAATGATCATTACAGAGCAACTTGTTCAGCCCTTATTTTTGAGGGGTAACACTGACTCATATATCAATAAAACTGAGGACAGCCCCTCTGGAAGAACTAAAATTTCATAAAGACCCTTGTAGTTCAGCTGGTAAAGAATCCACGTGCAATGCAGGAGACCAGGGTTTGATCCTTGGGTTGGGAAGATCCCCTGGAGAAGGGAAAGGCTACCAACTCCAGTATTCTGGCCCGGAGAATTCCATGGGCTGTATAGTCCACGGAGTCATAAAGAGTTGGACAAGACTGAGCGACTTTCACTTTCACTATAACGCCCTATAAATTGTTTCATGCTACTTTTTAATTTAAAAAGATGAAAAGATATTGGAAGAAAAGATGTTTGTCAGATTATCCAATTTATTAACCCAAATACCTTAAAAAGTTTTTTTCTAAAATACGAGGAAAACTCTATTCTCCTACTTTCACATGAATATTGTCATTGGTTTAACACCTAATTGTAATTCTGACATTCCCCATCTCTGAACTTAGTACAGTAAGTCCCCTATATATGAACCTTCATGTTGTGAACTTTCAAAAGATGTGACCGTGCTTTCACATGTCCAATCACTTAAGTGAGTTCACATATCTGGTGTACACTGTCACCTGCACACATTCAGTACAAGTGGTTGTGCTTTTGTGTACCTTACTATATGGCACTGTATAGAGTTACAATATATTTATTTCAAGCCCAGGACATCCACAAGCAGGTGCAAAACAGGAGTGAGGTAGCTGGTACTACTTACGGTACTTTTCATGGTACTGTACTATAAGATTAAAAATTTTATTTTCTATGTTTGTTTTTCATATGTTTGTGTAAAAACATATGAAAAAATGTTGTATAAAAACAAACATAGAAAATAAAAATTTTAATCTTACAGTACAGTACCATGAAAAGTACCGTAAGTAGTACCAGCTACCTCACTCCTGCTTTATATAAAATATATATTATTATAGTCCACTACACAGCCGATTGTGTTAGTTGGCTTACTTTGTTGGACTTAACAAACAAATTGGACTTACAAACCCGCTTTGAGAACAGAACGCGTTCCTATGTCAGTGACTTGCTGTGACGGAATGACAGTTGGGAGTCATCTGGGACAGGAAATGCAGGAGGTGAAATGGTATTTCAGAAGGAGGCCTGGGGTCACACTTTGGCTCTGCCTCCATAGTGTGAGGATGTGTGGAAACCTCCTGCACCCCGAGGGCTCCTCCCTGCCACCCTGGAGTTACCTGTGACCACAACCCATCCACATGCCCTGCATGCCCACACTCACTCCAACCTCCAGTGACCATGTAGCCTCCAGGAGCACCAGCCGCAGCTCCTGGCACTTCGCTGAGGGCGACTCTCTGCAGGACTCAGCGGGTGAAAGCAAGCCTTGGGCCCTTACCTTAAAATATCTGTCTGGTACTTTAAAGGCACTGACTCGGATCAGAAACATTTTGCTGAAAACAAGGGAGGAAGAGTGCCCCTGGCATCAGGGAACCCAGCAGTACTTGTCTGCTTATGGTCACAGTTGTGAGACCTGAGGCACTAGAAAGTAAGACTGTGTGTCTACCTTTTCCAACTGTAAAACTGAAACAAAAGGACGTATATGAACCGCTTTCAGTTTGAGAATTCCAGGATGCGAAGATCTGCGCGGTTGGACCAGGTCTTATCTCTGGAACTGCAGATCAAGACTGGGAGGCAAGTGATGACTCACCTGAAAAGTGACAAGCAGTAGTAGTTCAAATGGTTTTGAGTAGAGAAAACAGAATTGTGTTCCCCCCAAAGAGATGGCCAGATCCTAATTCCTAGTACCTGTGGATATGACCTTGTTTGAAAACAATGTCTCTGCAGATGTCACTGAGCCGAGGCCATCCTGGACCAGGTGTCCTCCTGGGAGGAGGCAAATCTGGACACAGACACAGGGAAGACGGCTCTGGGATGACAGGACAGAGGTCCAAGCTGCGGTGACAAGCCCAGGGAAGTCCAGGGATGCTGGCCCTCAGGGGGATACGATAAATACGCAATGTCCCTGTTCTCAAGGAACTTGAAGAAGCAACCACGTGGGTCACCACAGAAAACAACACGACCAGACAGGGCACAGACAGCAGGAGAGGAACCAGGAGACAAGCCGGAAGAGCCAGCATCTGCACCAGGGAAGGGATGAAGGGTGCGGATGGCCAGGATGGGCCGTGGTCGTGAGCGGGGGTCTTCTCAGGCTGGGAGCAGGGCAGAGACACACAGCAGGGAGGCACAGCATTCGCGTGTTGGGTGGCTGGAATACTTCTCTTCAAGAGGGCCGAACAGACTTGGGAAGTTTAGGACAACCTAAGGAGGACCCTGACTAGCTCAAAACCACTGGACTGAATGCCGTTTCGACCTTCCGAGAAAGTGAAGGACACCATTGGACCCGTCTTAGAGATCTAAAACTACCTGAGAAAACCACTTTTCGGGAACTGGAGAGGGGCCCCAAGCAGCACACCAGGGTTTCCAGGACTCAAGCCAGCAGGGACTAGGGTGCGAGGTGTCTGGTTTGCTGCAGCAATTTGTCCCCTGGGACCCACAGCTTGGGCATCTGATTCCTCCCCTGCATGTTTACAGGGACCAGGCTGGAGGTGGGCTCAGTATGTCCAGTGGAACCGCAGTCTATGAGAGAAGGACACGTCAGAAATGCTCTTCCTCTGACTCTCGCACGAAGAAACAAAGATCCTCAAAGAAAAGTTCACAGGCATAGTTGACAGAGACATCTTGTGATCTCAGAATGTGGATGTTTTAAGACTCAGGTATGTGGGGACTTGCCTGGGGGCGCAATGGATAAGAATCCACCTGTCAATGCAGGAGACACCGATTCGATCCCTGGTCTGGGAAGATCCCACATGCCTTGGAGCTATCAAGCCCATGGACCTCGACTATTAAGCCTGTGATCTAGAGCCCAGGAGTCACAACTACTGAGCACGTGTGCCTAGAGCCTGTGCTCTGCAACAAGGCAAGCCACTCCATTGAGAAGCCCATGAAACGCAATGAAGAGTAGCCCCCCTTGTTGCAAATAGCTAAAGTTCAAACAGCAACAAGACCCAGCACAGCCAAACATAAATGAAATTATTTTTTTAAAAAAGAGTCAGGTATGATAGGGAACTTTAAATGGTTCCAAAAAAGGGAAAACGAAACTACACAAAACCAACAAAGCCGACCATGACGATGACAAAGGCTGGCAAACTCTGTCCATCCGCCCAGCAGCTCCCAGCATTGGGTGCTGGCTTGGTCAGGTGCCATGAGAGACGTCAGGAAGAGAAATCAACATGATCGGTGCCCACCTCAAAACACAATCTGAAGGGGGACGATCAACGTAAAAACCAATCAGTAAATGCTGCTGTCACAGGAATATAGACAAACATCCTAGAAGGAAGGAGAGGCTGAGTCCGCCTAGTAGGGTCAAGTGAGAAGTGGGTCCAAGTCGCAGAAGACATGATGCCTGGGACATGGGTTACCCTTCAGGAAAGACCGAGCTCCCACCTAGTTTGGCCACTTTCACTGGAGGTGACTTTGGGAAAGCGCTGACTCCAGAGCTAAGCCCTTCCAAAATGCAGCCCTCACCCACCTCACAAAGCTGTTGGGAAGACAGAGAATAAGGACAAAAGTACTTGCAAAACTGCAACCGAGAATCAAAAGCACGTTCAGATACCCAGTCCGTTAGCTGAGATCCTTGGGGCCACATGTTTCAGAATTCAGACTTTTTTTTTTTAACTTTCAAAAGACGTTTATACCACATATTATATAACAACTTCTCCAGGGTCTGAGTTGTAATCAAACCCCAACACGAAACAAATTAATATTTCACCAGTCCAAGTGATGACTATTCAAGCGGATTATCGAGAGACAATAAATAGTCTTATATATAGTTCAGGTGGGTTCCAAAGGTTTTCTTCAGAGATCTCAGGATTCAGGGACTGTAGGATAAAAGGTTGTTGTCCAGTGTGATGCGTGCCATGTCTGAGGGTAGGTCAGTAGTCCCCCCAGAACCCTCTGGATATGAGCGGTTCCAGCAAGCTGGCAGCTGGGGAAGCTGTTGGTGGCTGGGAGCATGGTTCCCGCCAAGACAGCAATATGAATGACTACGCCGGTCACAAGCTCAAACCACAGTCTTCACCAACGAGGTTCCCACAGCAACGGCGGAACGTCGTGAGCCACCATGCAGGACCTACAAACAAGAGGAAAGAGAACCCTGTCCCTCCTTCCTGAGCTCAGGGTCACAGTAGATAGAACGCTGAAGCAGGTGGAGTCTGTGTGGTGCCCGCGGCAGCACCACCACAGCCCCCAGCCTGGGCCACCCTGCGTGGCCCCCGGGCGGGATGGAGGATCTGACCCCAGGCAACCTCCTCTCGGCACCCCCTCTTCCTAAGTGATGAGCTGCAGCCAGAATGACCTGCAAGCCCTCCGACTCTGACGCAAACCATCTACCAGGTGTGCAGTGTACAAAGTATAACAGGTGTCCTCAGCCAGAGAGGACGAGAGAAAACAAAAGCCACCTTCGTGAACTGACCTTCATGACTGCATGGCACCCTGGCCTTCCTCGATGGGCTCTGCACTGTGATGGAGAAGCAGGCTTCTCAGCACAAACACATCTCTAACTGACAGAATGGTCCAAAAATGTTGGCGAAATATGAAGGTGAAAAGTGCAAGTTCTCTCAAGGCTACAGAGACGCCGAGTGGGCAGGAGTCACCGAGGGGCCCAGCTCCAGCCAGCATGCCGCCCGGCTGGCTTCCCAGATTCTGTTATTATTAACAGGGTCTTCTTTTTCTCCTCTTTAAAAACTTACAGAATCTCTAACCATGACTCATATTTTCCAAAAGGGTTCCTTTAATTCTTAAAAGAGAACTAATTCTTTTTTTGTATCTAGAAGCTACAAATTATCTGTGTTCTTTTTTTGTGTGTGTGGGGGGGAGAAGCTTTGCAATCCATCCCCAAGCATGCATTAATTCAATATTTCCTGAGCTAATTCTTTCACACTCTTGACAGCATAACCCAAATCATCAACACGCATCTCTGTGTTCAGGAGGGCTGAGATGTAACTTTCAGCTCTGCTCACAGCTACCTTGCATCAACATGATTGCATATCTTTTTCTGAACATAAGGTTTCCCATCCTCCCCTAGGTGAATGAATTTCAAACAGTCAAGACACAGCCTCATGTATGAGTTATTCTACATCCATTTAACTTGCACACAGATAAGGAAATAATTCTTTTTTCCTAGAGGCTTCTCAAGGTCAATTTTCCTAGATTTTCAGAGGTTGAAAGTATGACTCTCCATAAGATCTTTTGTTTACAAAATGGGAAAGTTAAAATAAACAGAAACTGTCCCTATTTTGGGGTATAAAATATTATATCTATTAAGAGATGGGTATAGGTGAGCAGGTGGGGGAACAGTCAGAGAGTAGTGCTGAGGGCTGGGCTGCAGGGCAGAGGCCAAAATAAGGGAAAAGGGGGAGTGGCAAAGAGCGAGCGACGTGGGGGGGAGGGGTGTTAACACACAGACTCACATACTCTTTGACCTAGATATCCCACTTGTAGGAATTAATCCTACAGATCAACTCGCATTGGTCCAAAACGGTTATGTACAAAGAGCGATGCACAGCTACACCATTCAGAGCAGCCAAGGACCAGAACAAAGCGTCCGCGTGGGATGGCGCATCCCTACAGTGGGGGCTACACGGACGTGGCCCTGAACGGGGATGCTCCTCAGGCAGTGACACGGTATACATTAGGAGGCCCCTTTAACTGGAAAGAAGAAGTATTGAGTACCGTGTATAGAACGCTGCCATGTGCATTTCTAAAAGGGACAAAACTCTGAATTTCACTGTATACCCCCAGAGTCTGTCTAGAAGATCTGTAACTGTGAGACTGGTGGTGTCTGGAGTGGGACGCTGGTGGCTGAAAGAGAGAAGCAAGTGGGTCCCTCCCCACAGGACACCGTGAGAGCCCCCCATGCGAACACCACCCTGTGCACCGGTGTCAGGGCCACAGAACAAGGGGTCTGCAGGCCCTGGGCCGGCAGCCTGGGCGCTCGCCCTGGCCCCCCGCTTCCTGCCCACGCGGCCCACCCTCCCTCTGCTCTATCAGCATCTCCACCTGCAGAATGGGGGTGGCAGTGGTCCCCACCTCATGAGCGATGTTTTGAGGGTTATCTCTGCTTATCACAGAGCCAGGCAGGTTATGAGTGTGTGCAGGTAGGTGCTAAGACTTGGTGCTTTTTCAATATTTCACCATGACTGCACTCTCTCTTGAAAAATTAAAAATAATGAAACATTGGGGTGGGAGGTGGGAGGGGGATTCGGGATTGGGAGCTAATATACACCCATGGTGGATTCATGTCAATGTATGGCAAAACCAATACGGTATTGTAAAGTAAAATAAAGTAAAAATAAAATTAAAAAAAAAATAAAAAAATAAAAATAATGAAACAGGAATACAACAGGAACACTGTTTCTTTTAAAACCCATCAGAGAGTCTAGTACTGTCTTAAGACAAATAACCATAATGACAGTTTGCTCTATAAAGCTTCTGGTAGCTGAAGCCCGTTCATACTGTTCATGGGGTTCTCAAGGCAAGAATACTGAAGTGGCTTGCCATTTCCTTCTCCAGTGCACCACGTTCTGTCAGCCCTCTCCACCATGACCCGCCCGTCTTGGGTTGTCCTGCAGGCATGGCTTGGTTTCATTGAGTTAGACAAGGCTGTGGTCCTAGTGTGATTAGATTAAACATTAGTACTGACTAATTTCACTGTCATTTATTTTTTTCTCTGACGACAAGACAAAGCTACTAAGAGCTCTTTTAAACATTAACTATATGTAGGGGACAAGGTAAATTATTTGAACAAGAACAACCATCTTCAAGTTTTAGATAGGCTGTTGGGAGAAAAATGTTCTACTTGTCCCCAAAGGGAAACAGAACAATGAGGAAGCTATAAGAAGAGAGGTTTTGGTTTCAGGGGAAAATAAATTCTAACAGAGTTGTCCAGAAATAAATCCGCCACTTTCATAGGTAAGTGAGTTCTCTGCTAGTATATGAAGCAAATTTTGGCAGAGTATCTACCTAGTGGGAATGATGTGAAGAGTATTAAAATAGTTGAGAGAGCAAGTCTTTATGAGTCAATGGATTAAAAGTATGAACAGTATGAACAGGCAAAATGATAGGATACCAAAAGAGGAACTCCCCAGGTCATTAGGTGCCCAATATGCTACTGGAGATCAGTGGAGAAATAAGTCCAGAAAGAATGAAGGGATGGAGCCAAAGCGAAAACAATACCCAGTTGTGCATGTGACTGGTGATAGAAGCAAGATCCGATGCTGTAAAGAGCAATACTGCATAGGAACCTGGAATGTCAGGTCCATGAATCAAGGCAAATTGGAAGTGGTCAAACAAGAGATGACAAGGGTGAACGTCGACATTCTAGGAATCAGCGAACTAAAATGGACTGGAATGGGTGAATTTAACTCAGATGACCATTATATCTACTACTGCGGGCAGGAATCCCTCAGAAGAAATGGAGTAGCCATCATGGTCAACAAAAGAGTCCGAAATGCAGTACTTGGATGCAATCTCAAAAATGACAGAATGATCTCTGTTCGTCTCCAAGGCAAACCATTCAATATCACAGTTATCCAAGTCTATGCCCCAACCAGTAATGCTGAAGAAGCTGAAGT
>SJYT01053999.1:100805-118898 GCA_006410635.1 Cephalophus harveyi
GAGGAGATCCAACCAGTCCATTCTGAAGGAGATCAGCCCTGGGATTTCTTTGGAAGGAATGATGCTAAAGCTGAAACTCCAGTACTTTGGCCACCTCATGCGAAGAGTTGACTCATTGGAAAAGACCCTGATGCTGGGAGGGATTGGGGGCAGGAGGAGAAGGGGACGACCGAGGATGAGATGGCTGGATGGCATCACGGACTCGATGGACGTGAGTCTGAGTGAACTCCGAGAGATGGTGATGAACAGGGAGGCATGGCGTACTGCGATTCATGGGGTCGCAAAGAGTCGGCCACGACTGAGCGAATGAACTGAACTGAACTGAGCGAAGCCTGAGGCAGTGGGTGAAACTTCCATGGGGAAACTATCTTACTGAATTATAAGCAGTCCAATTCGGTTTCAAATATGTAGTCTGGCCTTGTGTGTGTCCAGTTGCTCAGTTGTTCTCTTTTGTGACCCCATGGACTGATGCCCACCAGGCACCTCTGTCCATGGAATTTTCCAGCCAGGAATACTCAAGTGGGTAGTCATGCCCTCCTCCAAGGGATCTTCCAGACCCAGGGATCAAACCTGTGTCTCCTGCACTGCAGGCAGATTCTTTACCACTGAGCCACTAGGGAAGCTCATAGTCTGGCCTTAGACAATGGCATTCACTGAGCTCCCTTCCCAGCATCCACAGACCACACTTTCCTGCCCCTTTTCAGCCCTGCCTCCCCTGAGGACAGGACAAAGTTTCCAAGAAAGTAACGCCCCCTCTCATTTATCAGACCCATTTACAGGTTTCGTTAGCTATCACTGTTTTGACTGTATCGAATTGATTTCCACCGTATTACAAACTGTCCTTTTTTACTGCATAATCTCAGAGCCTAGAGATGCTGGTTCCAGAAGGCCTGAAGTCTGAGACACTGAGTCCAGAAGGCCTGAGGTCTGGGTGCAGACAGGGAGGGTGGTGATGAGAGCTGCACGGCACACGAGAAATACCTGCCTAACCTCCCTCCAGAAGGTTCCTGAGCTGGCCTTCACAGGTGTCCTTCACAGGTGTCTTGTGTTCTGTTTTACATAGAAGTTAGGGGACTTGAATAACCAGTAAGTGGCGAAGATGGAACCCAAACCAGTGTCTCCTGACCCCAAATTGTGCTCCTTCAATGCAGCTGGGTCATCAGCTCTATATCACGAGGAAATAACTCGGGGTCATGTGCTCTGCACCCTAAAACCTCCCTCTGTATTTCCAAATGAGGGTAAAAATGCACTATGCTCGAAAAATAAAAAATGCTGATGACACAGTGTTAGGATTGAAAAACAGAACACAGGGTTATGTATACAGTACGACCTCGATTATGTAGAAAAATGTGATCAAGCATTTTTTAAAAGGTTCACAAAATCCAGTTCATATCAGCAGCTCATATCACAAAGGATTAATCTCCCTAACATATAAAGACTAGTCAGAAATCAACGAAGATTTGCAAATCAAAGGAAAGGTGGGCAACGAATTCAGATAGTTTACAGAAAAACAAAAATAATATGGTCTTTAAGCATAGGAAAAGATGCTAATTCTCACTCTTGGAAAGAAAAAAGCAAATTAAAAAAAAAACAAAAAACCAAAGGTAAGACACCCCACCCAAGAGAAATGCAGGCGGAGGTGCAAATCATTGCGACCACAGATGGAGGGTAACTAACACAGTTTTTAGGGGTCCCCAGGGTTTATAACCTTGGACACCCGACCCCACTTCTGGAACTAAACAGACACAAATGTGTGACTGCAGTGTGTTTGATAAAAGCAGAAGACTGGAAACAAGTGGACAGGACAGGGATGGGGAAAATTAAACCCCTCGCTCTCCATCCACCCCACAGAACACCAGCAGCTGCCGCAGATGGTGGGTGTGTGGCCGCAGACGGTGGGTGTGTGACCGCAGCCAAATCCACGGGGCAGGCCTGGATCCTGGGACAGGCAGGCCACCCTCTGCAGGGGAAGGAAGGATACAAACTGGCTTACTTCCACACAAAAGAAATGTAAAAATAGTTTACGCAAATGAATTTTTAAAATGTAGGAAGAGGAGGGATAGTTTTGAGCTCTGAAGGCAAAACTCACAAGAATATTCAGTTCTCCCAGGGAAGGAGCAAGGTTGGCTCATCACAAGTGGGATTTTGCTCCACTGGTTCTGAAAGGGAGTTCCTGAGAGCAGGAGCTGCCCCCACACCTCCTAAGCTTGGTTTTTAATTACAGGGCCAAGATAGTTGATGAGCTGGCCTGGAAATGGCCGGGTGGGGAAGACAAGCCTTGCAAAAGACAGCACTGGACTGCTGTCCTAGAGAGAGACCGGCAGTTGGTACCTGAGGCCAGAACATGCAAGAATGACACAGAAAGGCCCTGAGTGAGGAAGGGCTCGTGGTTCATGCCTGTTGCCACGAGTCCTCTGTGACCCCACGACAGCGTGGGGAACCCTGAGCCTTACGGCCAAGGGGGCTGGAGAAAGGGCCCCTGCTACTTCTCACCCACCTGCCTGCTCTGGGTGGACACCCAGGATCTTTGCCTACTGTTCCTGGCATCTAAACTACCCTTTCTTCATTAAAAAGCAGTCCATATAAAAACTAGTCCAGCAATCTAGTCATGAGAGCCAAAACCATTCCATCACTGAACAGACTCCAGCTTGAAAGTGAAAGTGCTGGTTGCTCAGTAGTGTTCAACTCTGTGTGACCCCATGGACTGTAGCCCGCCAGGTTCCTCTGTCCATGGAGCTCTCCATGCAAGAATACTGGAGTGGGTTGCCATGCCCTCCTCCAGGGGATCTTCTCGATTCAGGGTTCAAACCCGGGTCTCCTGCACTGCAGGCAGATTCTTCACCTGAGTCATCAGGGAAGCCCAGGATCAATAAAATATGATCCAGCACTAAAAAGGGACCAAGTGCCATCACATGCCAGAACGCAGGTGAATCTTGGAAATATGACGGCAAGTGAAAGAAGATAACCACAAAGCATCAGATGCTGCATGATGCTGTTTACAGGAAATGTCAGAAATAGGCAGATCTATAGAGACAGCAAATTCATCACTCATTAGAACCATTTGTAGGGAGACTAGAGGATGACAGCTAACTTTGGTGGGTGGTTTCTTTTAAGGTTAATGAAAATGTTCTGAAGTTTTGATGTGGTGAGGACTTTACAACTCTGTGGACACAGCAAATTCACTGAAGTACAGAAAGACTTCAGATGGGTGGGTTGTATGGTACGTGAATTATACCTTGATGATATGACTGGAGACATATTAATATGTCTTTTTATTTTCCTGAAAATTATTGACCGGAGACGTATCAATACGATTTTAGAGAGTGATACAATTATAATCACTGTGAAAGATGTTAGAGCTTAGAAGTGATCAAGGGTTCATAATGCAACTAATGTTTGTTGCTCTGATTCATATTTTGTTCTGTTAGGTTTTTGTTCCTACTTTGTGTATACTGTACACACAGGCTTTATTGTGTAAAATTTTCAAAAATGACACATCACAAAATTTTAAGTGAAGAAGAATTTTTCAGTGAATTTTATGCAGGTACTTTCTCTGAGTGACATATAACTAGTGTCTCAGGAGATGACAGCTCCTCAGAATATAGTTTTGATTCAGATGATGTGAATATTAGACTAACAAAATGACAAAAACCCTTAGTGACTGATTCTGATCCTGAAGGTGAACATGAAACTCACGATGCTAGAGAAGACTTTCCAGCTGTGTCAGTAAAGACTTTCCAGTGTGTAGCTACTGAATTTAATAACTCGCAAAGTGTTAGTGAAATAACGGAATTAATTTTTGGCTGTCCAAAATAAAAATCTTTGGCCATAGGCATTAGTTTCTGCAAAAATCCCCTGGTCAGTAACGAGTTAAAAGAAAATGAGATTCTGTTTCCCCCTCCCCACCTCCAAGAATGGGGGGCAGTGGGATGCCATGCACTGCTGGTGAGAAAGGAGACGGGACACCCACTCTGGAGAACATTGAATAAAACAAGTCATAAGTCCTAAAACCTAAACTCCACTCTTCTGTAGGCACTCATCCTATGAAATTAATGCTGACGTGCAGACAGGGACATGGTGATACATTCACTACAGCATTGATTATAATAGTAAAATCTGAAAAATGAAATGCTCATGAATAGGCTAACAGATACATAAACTGTAGCTTATTCAGAGAATGGAATGCTATACAGAATTCAGAATTAACAAAGTAGAGCTACATGGATTGATACGAATGAATCTCAAAAACATCCAGTTGTATAAAAAAATAAGCTCTGAAATAATATGTACAGTATGATATCCATTTTATAATGTTAAATACATGTAACCCAGTATTATTTATGGATACATCGTAGCCAGTAATAGGCTTATAGGCGGCCCTAGTGGTAAAGAATCTGCCTGCCAATGCAGGAGACACAAGAGACGCTGGTTCAATCCCCTGGTTGGGAAGATTCCCAGGAGGAGGAAATGGCAACCCACTCCCATATTCTTGCCTGGAAAATTCCATGGACAAAGGAGTCTGGCGGGCTACAGTCCATGGGATCACAAAGATTCGGACATGACTGAGCACCATAGCCAGTAAACAACAGATACGCAGAAGAATAAGAACCATCATGTTCAGACGGCAGTTACCTCTGGAAGGAAGAGAGGGAGATGGAGCCACAGGAAGGTGGATACAGGAAACATCACCTGCTTCCCTAATGGTCTGGCTCTTTTTTAAAAAATTATACATGTGAAGCCAAGGTGGCAAAATGTTAAGATTTAAGAAAACTGGGTCACAGTTACACATATAGTTGATATAGCACAGTCTGTACTTTCTGTATGATTGAAATGTTTCATAACAAAACGAAAGTGGAAAGGGGTTTTTTAAATGAGTAAAAAAGAATCTGTAAGAAACTAATAAAATTGATTACTTGAATGAGATGGAAAAGGAAAAAAAAAGAGGTGGGGAGCAACAAGTTTCAGATAGATATTTTTCTTTTGAACCAAGTGAATATACAATCTCTGAAGATATACAGATAAAATGCTTTTCAAAACGTTAAGGAAGGGACTTCCCTGGCAGTCCAGTGGGCTAGGACTCTGTGCTCCTAATGCAGGGGGCCCGGCTTCAACTCCTGGTCAGAGAACTAGATCCCACGTGCCGCAACTAAAGGGTTTATAGGCCACAACTGAAGATTACATGTGCCGCTACCAGGACCCGAGCAGCCCAATAAATGAATGTTTAAATAAACAGGTGAGGAATGAAAGGTGAAAACAGCAACAACAACAAAAAGTTAAGGAAAAAACTCTTATTTATATCTTCTAAGAAGCGATTTAACCTATATAAGATGTTAGGACTGGGGGTCTCCTTATCTCTGCCTCAAGTTTCCAAGCAGAGGACAATTCTGACTAGAGGACACTTCTGACTGCTTTGTCTGTCCGCGGCTCCTCTCAGGGGAGAGGAATCCACTCTGATGGACAATTTTCCTTCCCTCTTTGGCATCCACCCACCTGCAGAGCAGGCATTGACCTGGCCCTCAGCTCCTGGCATCGGGTATACAGGGACTGTCCTGTGGGCCGAGGCCGGGGGTGTCCCAGGATACACGGGACCAGGTGGGCGGGCAGCTCGGACTCTGAGGTCAACAGTCCACGGCCTCTGCTGCCACGCACAACACTGTTTCCCACTTACTAACCAATTGCTCTCTCTCAATTTTCAAATTCTGTTGGGGAAGGAAAATGGATCTCCTTCAAACTTCCTACAAGGGACATCTCCAAGGAAAATTCTCTCACAAGGAAACTGTCAGAAATTTGAACAAAGATGGATTGTTCTCTGCATTGTTTCAGTCAAAAACTAATAAATGTTAATATCCACTATAGGACACATCCAAAGTATTTGAAGTTATCCATTCAAAATACTTTAAAAAGTCATTAAAAACTGTCTTAAAAACATTTTAATGACATGGTGGAAGTGTCATCATATAACACTGAGTGAAAAAAACAGATTATACATACATATAATACACATATATGATTCAGTTAATATAATGCAGCTTATATCCACCTACCAAAAAGGACTGCAAGAAAACAAATAAAATTATTAATAGTAGTAAAAAATCTGTATGACAGCACTCTTGGTAAGTTGGGTTTTTGTTTTTGTTTTTTGCTTGCATTTCCTAAATGCTTTGTAATAAATTGTATTATTTTGATAATTAGAAAAAATATTTAAGAAAAATATTAAAAGTAAGTTTAGTAACAATATAAAAGAAAAAATGGAGGCATTTATAAAGAAAAGGAGAAAGCAGCTAGCCTGACATGAATGCAGTCATGCTCTGTTAAATTTTAATATTTCATACACTGGCAATTAAGTGGAATTTAAAAATAGAAAACACAGTATCATTTATATCAGCCCCAAAAAGAAATTCTTAGGTATAAATTCAAGACAATACCTATAAGATCTATAGGAGGAAAACTACAAAACTCTAAAAAAAAAGAAATCAAAGGAGGGACTTCCCTGGCAGCTCAGTGGTTAAGACTCCACGCTTCCACTGCAAGGGGCACAGGTTTAGTCCTTGGTCAGGGAACTAAGATCCCACCTGACTTGTGGTACATAAAAGAGGGAAAGGAGGAGGGAGGGATGGAGGGAGGGAGGGAAGAAGGAAAAAATTAACAAAGAAGGCAAGAAATCAAGAAAGAAATCAAAGGAGAACTAAATAGACAGAGTTGTGCATAGACAGAGAGGGTTTATTCTTCTAAATAAGCAGAAGACTCAGGACGTCAGTTCTTCCCAAGCTGATCTATAGATTCAATGAAATTTCTATCAAAATCCCAACAAGTTGTTTTCTAGACATCAACAAACTGATTCTGAAGTTTACACGGAGAGGCAGAGGACCCAGAACAGCCAACATGACTCTGAAGGAGAAGACAAACGTAAGAGGAATGACACTATCTGACTTGAAGTCTTGCCACAGTCACAGTAAACAGGACAGTGGGCTCCGGGTGAGAGAGCAAACAGATCCATAAAGAAGGGCAGAGGACACAGACTCAGAGTTGCATACGCTCAACCGACCTTTGACAAAGCAACAAAGACAACACAACGGAGAACAGGCAGTCTTTCCACAAACGGAGCCGGGTGAACAAGTGGACATCTATACATCAAAGAAAGAATGTCAACACAGCCCTTTAATCCTTTGCAAATTTTTAACTCAAAATAGATCACAGACTCAAAATGCAAAATTATAAAAGTACTAGAAGAAAGCACAGGAGAAAACCTAGATGGTCCTGAGCACGGAGATGATAGCACAAAGGCACAAGCATGAAAGCAACAGCTGATAAGCTGACCTCATTAAAAGCTCTGGCCAGTGAGAGACAACAAGAGAAGAAGACAAGCCTCAGACTGCGAGAAACTATTTGCAAAAGACAATACTGATAAAGGACTGGGATCCATAATATACCCCGAACTCATGAAACTCAAAATAACAAACAACTCATTTTAAAAATTGGAAAAAGACCTGAATAGACAGACAACAAAAGACAGAAGCACATGAAAAATATGCTCCACATCATATGCCATTAGAGAAATACACATTGAGACAATGAGACAGCACCACACACCTATTAAGAGTGGCCGAGAGCCAGAACACCGAAAACCAGCAAATGCTAAGAGGATGTGGAGCAACAGGAACTGTCACTCACTGCTGGTGGGGATGCAAAAGGGCACAGCCAGTCCAGAAGCTGGTGGTTTCTTACAACCCAGGAAGCACACGCCTTGATATTTACCCAAAGGAATAAATCATACCCACACAAAAACTGGCACGTGGATGTTTACAGCAGCTTTAGTCATCCCACTGTCAAAACGTGGAAGCAACCAACACATCCTTCCGTAGGTGGATGGATATATAAACTGTGTCTATCCAGACAGTGGAACATTATTCAGCACTAAAAGGAAATGAGCTATCAAGCCATGAAAAGACATGGAGGAAACGGAAATGCAAATCACTAAGTGAAAGAAGCCAATCTGAAAAAGCGATGTACTATTATGATTCCAACCAAAGGACACTCGAGAGAAGGCGAGACTATAGAGACAGGGAGAAGCTCAGTGGCTGCCAGAGTTGGGGGTGGGTGATGGGTGACAGGAATAGGCAGAGCACAGAGGACTGTCAGGGCAGTGAGGCTGCTCTGTATGAAACTATACTGATGGGCTGTTGTGGTGGTTGTTTAATCACTAAATTGTGTCTGACTCTTTGCAACCCCATGGACTATGGCCCACCAGGTTCCTCTGTCCCAGGCAAGAATGCTGGAGTGGGTAGCCATTTCCTTCTCCAGGGGATCTTCCGGCCCTGGGATCAAACCCACATCTCCTGTGTTGGCAGGCGGATTCTTTACCACTGAGCCATCAGGGAAGCATACGGATGGGTACACGTCCTTATACGTTTGTCCAAACCCACAGAACGAGCACCACCAGGAGTGAACCTCAAATGTAAAGCACAGTTTGGGGTGAGGAAGATATGTCCATTGCAGGATTCTCAGCTGAAACACACATACCACCCTGGTGTCAGATGCTGAGAGCAGGGGAGGTGTGAGGGTGGAGCAGGGAGGAGACAGGGGCTCTGTCCTTCAGGCTTAATTTTTCAATGAACCTAAAACTGCTCTGAAACACAGTCTATCTAAAAAAAAAAAAAAATCAGTGTTCAAGGGGACTTCGAAATGTAGGTACTTTGAGTAATAAGGACTGGTTTTAAACTTTGCTATAGGATTGTTCTCTGAGGATCATTTAGCCTGCTAGAGAATCTCCTGTGACAACGAGAACCAAGGACACGTTATTTGAGTGTTAGATGCAGCCACTGAAGGTCTCTGTCCCTGCTCAGCAGAAGTGCAGGCCACCTCCCCTGGGGCCTGCCCGTGCTCGGCAGCACCCCCCAGTCCTCCACCAGCTGTTGTAAAAGCAGTTGACACTGAGGCAGTAGTCACTGCCTGGAGAGAACAACGGTTAGATACAAAGAAGAGAGGCTCCAATAGCAGGAATGTTTGTTACCAAGGAAAGGCCAGTGGGTAAGACTCTGGGGGACGGGCAGCTCCCGCCCCCCGCCCACACCATGTGCGCAGCTGCAGCCTGGACCGCCAGCACACCTGCGCCCATTCATCGCCCCACGGAGGACCGCACGCCATCTGCATCCCTCGGGCACAGGGTTTAGGGTGCACACCACGCATGTTCCTGCCTTGGGATCTCTGCTCACTCCTCCCACTGCTGAGAACACGCTTCCTCAAATACCCACACAGCTTGCTCTCCAGATAGAAAAAAACGACCGCCGAGATCATTCTGACTCCCGTGGTTGCCAAGGGATGTCCTCACATCTGTCTGACATTTCTGGGTCCCACTGGTCCCTGACAGACAATCAGGATGCTGGAGCTCGAGGGGACCCAGACACCCCATCCGGTGGCTGCAAACCTGACTCATCACTAGAACCACCCCAGAAAATCTCTGTGTTCATTTTCAGTAAACAAAGCTTCCCTAGCTCCACTTCCAGGACTTTGGTCCAGTGGCTCTGAAGTGAGGCTCAGGAACCTGCATTTTTAAAACCATATCTTTGGGGAAATCACTCGCCTGACTCATCACTTTAATTTCTTTCAGAAGAGAAAACAGAAACACGGAGAGAGGAGGCGATGATCCCAAAGACACAGTGGGTTTCAGGGGAGATGAGCGCTGAGATTGTGAGATCAAGGCAGAGAAGATCCCACCTCACAGGCGCTCGCCTTAAATCAGTGCCACAGTCTACGCTCTCTTGTCAGGGGTGAGATTTAAAAAAAAAAAAAAAAATACTAAGTGGAGAAACTAGCTTAGCTCTACCAAGGTTTTTTTTTTATTTTTTTGTTTACATTTGGGAAGGGCGAGAAATGAAAGTGAAAAAAAATGTTATACATAGTGAGACGAAAAAAAAAGACAGCATTCTAATTCACATCTGTTCTGTAAAGACCTGCGAGTAGTGGGCTGTTTTTGTTTTGTTTTTTGTTTTTTAAAAAGAAGCCTTTCTAAACTAAGAAAGATGAGAGATTAAGAGGAGGCACAAACCCTGCAAGATGTAAAAGTCTGACTGATGGATGAACACCTGATATGCAACATCCCACGTACACTTGGGATCCCGTAAAAGTGGGGGAGAGCTGCCGGGAATCCCGCCGGCTGGGTTCCCTCGGTGAGTGGTGGCTAAGAGTCTAATTACAGTATCAGGTGGGTCACGGGTTATGGCTCTCACGGACTCCCTCCAGGGCTTGCTTCCCCTTGTTCAGAGGTTACTCAGCTTCTGCTACTGTAATAATGAAAGGACGAGGCTGAGCCATGGCCTGACTCACGAAGGTGTCACAGGAGACCCAGGAGTCGTGGCCACTTCATCCTCTCCGGTCCATCTGGCCGAGCAGAGCCTGCGGGAGGCAGTGGGGACGTGGTGGGGGGGGTCCCTTCATCGGCCACCCAGCACCTGGCCTGGGGGCCCCAGAGCCAAAGTGATTTGCCTTCTGCCTGGAGCACTCTCAGCATACTCCCCTACAGTGACTAGCATCAGGGCTTTAC
Organism: Cephalophus harveyi; assembly: GCA_006410635.1. Lineage (NCBI taxonomy): Eukaryota > Metazoa > Chordata > Mammalia > Artiodactyla > Bovidae > Cephalophus > Cephalophus harveyi. The sequence goes on from SJYT01053999.1 coordinate 111,346, forward strand.
CCTGCTTGTCCTCAAAATAAGACCCAGATCGAGTGTAAGTCAGTGAGCTGGCAGCGTGGATGCAGCAGCCCCTGTTCCGAGGCTGTCCTGACTCACCCCCAAGAGATGGGGATCAGAGAAAAAATGAATGTTCCCTGAACCTAGGGCAACATGCCTCTGCCCAACACCACGTTACCACTGCATTCCTTCCACCGTTCACTCGTCCTCAGATTACATCCCCAAATCCCAACCATCAACTGGTGGAAATAAACTCTCTTAACGAGTCAAAGAAAACTCCTTGTGGCACATGAAGTCAGCTGAAAGGGCAGGGAAGCAGGGTGCTTGCAGGGGTGACGCCCAGGGCGTCGGGAAGAGGCACCCCGGGTCTGCAGCCTCCCCGTGGGGCTGGTCACCAGCACGGCGCCGTCAGCTGACCGGGGTGGGGTGGCACCTGCACACGCACTCAACCTGTCCAGCAGCTCATTTCCCAAGCAGGAAGTTTCACACAGTGTTTCTCAGTGAAGAGCGTGATACAAACACTCCCCGCCTCAGCCCACCCTGCCTTAGACTCCCCTTTAGAAGCCTTTTACTAAAACCTTCAGGAACTCTAACCACTCTAAACATAGACCGTTGTATGGTTGTGGTCAGCTCATCTCCGTGAAGCATGCACTGGGGAAAAAACACCCTGGTTTATGTACTTATTTTCTCCGTAAGCATCTTCCAACAAGTAAGCGAAGGCTCTGTCTTTCTTAATAAAATAGGTTCATCTGAGACATATCAGAGATCTATAGTCACTCCTTCTCTCCCTCCTTCCTGGTGGTTCTAAAGCAGCCCCAGTGGATCTCCTCTGAACCCAAATGTCAAGATGTGAAACTTCAAGCACCGTTGACTCTGAAGGGCTGTTTCAGTTCCTCTCCACGTGTGGGGCATGTTTTTGTGTTTTTTTTTTAACTTTTAATTTTGAATTGTATAGCTGACTAACAATTTTGTGATAATTTCAGGTGGACCAGCAAGGGACTCAGCCATATATCAACATGTATCCATTCTCCCAGAACTCCCCTTCCATCCAGGCTGCCACAAAACATTGAGGAGAGTTCCTGTGCTACACCGTAGGTCCTTGCTGGTTATCCATTTGGGGGCACACTTTTTAAGGCACAGTTGCATCAAATTTTCTCATGCCATCAGAAAAACAGCAATTTATAAGATTTACAAGATAAGCTAGGCAAGTCCTCCCAGATTCTGCATATAAACAGCCCTATGGATGGATTTAATTTGATGGGAAAGTTTGAAAAGTCAAGTTATTAGCATCTTTAAGAGAGCAGATTGGAAGCAACTGCAGTTGAAGCCCCACATCGCAGTTCCCAGTTCCTAGATTTGAACTGAGTTCCAGCAAGGAATGTTTTATTGGCAAACCACTTAAGAGGCCTCATCAAACTCTACAGGTTTGTGCTGACTCTGGAATTTTGTGAAATATATTGAAAACCAATTTCTGACATTCGAGAGGTTAAAGAGAGGAGAAGCATAGGTCCAGGCAGGACGACTTCTATCCTGAAATCTCTCGTTCCACAAGAATGACAGTGGGAAGAGCCAGTGCTTCTTTCTGCCCCACATTGTGCCAGGTTTACATATGGTGCCACTGTTAGGTACCTGGAGCCTTTCCACTGCATTTATGGAATCTGAATCTTCACCTTTGACTAAGTGGAAAGTCATGAGCAATGAAAAAGAAAGAAAGAAAACTACTTATCAGTGTGCTCAGCTAAGACAACCACTTGAAACTGTTGATCTAAGATACCCAAGAGCAAAGCGGGCCCTGGGAGTCACACCTGGCTGGCTGCCACCAGGTACCTCGTGAGCACTTGGAGCCAGATCCTTGGGGCACAAACTCCCATCAGTAATTCATTCCACCCCAAGACTGGCCCGACTTCTAGAGAAATTCAGGGAAACAAAGCACCATCCTGCAAACAACGGCCACCTTTTCAAGACTAAAAAAGGGGGAAGAGAAAGTGGAAATGAGGCCAAGACAATTGGTGTGACCAGAGATGAAATCCAACTAAATGACACACATCATCACTGTACAGAAGTCTAAAACCATCTCGGCAGCTAAGAAGTAAATCTAAAGGAAGTTAAAATAAGGAAAAGAGACAATGCACGTGAAAAGGTTTCATTAAGTTTAAAGTGTCATTTTAAAAAGTAATGATTAAAATCCTACTGAAAAAGAGCAAATTCACCGAGAATGAGAAGCAGAAGCTCATATGGAAAACTTCTTAAGAAGTTCAGCAAGAATTGGTGACGCCCTGAGTGTCATCTTCTCACGTGGGTGCCACCCTTGGTGCTCCGAGAACTGTCTGAATAACAAAAATAGGAATTCAGAAAGTCCCGAAGCTATCCTGTAGAATCTTAGAGGAGAGAATTTTAAAAGCAATCTGAACCAGCTACACATCTGAACAGTTGACAATGAGAAGCAGAAAAAGCAGGGGACCAACCAGGGTTAACACGGGCAGCAGAGCTGGCATCAGGATCGGATTTGGATCCACACCCAAGATGACCAAGTGTGGATCCACCATGCTCTGCTGTCTCTCAGCCATCCTTTCCACATAGGAAACACCGCAGATGGTGTAACAGTGAGATTCTTATCTGAACAGTCACGTCTCTATACTGAGTGGACAGCACGGGGTTTCCAACTATGGACACTTATCCTGCAGTGAACTCTGTACTGTTTTATTGTTTCCACTGAAGAAATACCATGATTTTTACATGACAGAAAACATACCTTATTTATTAGTCAACAACCAAGAACTATATTTATGGGGTAAACAGTTGATGAGCCATGTTAATGCTGAGAAAAATTCTATAAGGAAAAAAGTAACAATACGTAAGTGGATTTAGAAACTTACTTTTACACTAATCATGAGAATTGGAGCTTGCTTTTTTCTGGCCTTACTGAATACTTTGGAATGAAATGCAATTTCCAAAGTATTTTTCTGTTTCACTGATATGCACTAAAATTCCTTAATGTTTCAACTAAGAGTTATCACTAATAAAATTAGTGAATTCTTCCAAAATGAATGAAACAATTAAGTAGCAATTAAACAGCAAGTATAATACATATTCCTTTCATAGGCTGCATTACAAACACTGGTTCATCCTAACATCTTCCTTCCCATGGAAAGGATTTTCCAGAAGGGGAAACCTGGACTCTCCCTCACCACCCTACCTCCAGCCAGAAATGCCCAGCCCTCTGTCCACCAGCCAGACTGAGAATGAGGCATCCGGGCCCTGTCTGACAACGTGCTGGTCCTTTGGGGCTGTGCCTGCTTTTCCCAGGGAGGCCTGAGATTGCACTGTTCAAGCTTCCCCCCGGGTACAGACAGCACCCACTGCTTCCTGGTGGCTCCAACAGGAGCAAAGGGAGGTTTAGGAGCACATGGGCAGCCGGACTCAAACGGCTGCTAGAAAACAACCATCCTGTACCTTTTCTGTAAAGGACAGGGCTTGTCTGCACACTCACCAACCACCTGTGCCTGTCTGCAAACCCAAGTTTCAGATCACCATGATTTACCTCCCCGGTGCCCTGTGAGAATTTCTCTGAGACTCTGAGACAGAACAGAAGTTTCAAACCTGTTGCTGAGTTCCGGGGCATCAGGGCTCCTGCCGACTCTGGCATGCTTCTGAGTCCTTGTGCAGAAAAGCGTCCTGTGCGGCCGCCCATCACTCACACCCCGGGCTGCGTCCCGCCAGCCCCCTGTCTGGGCTGTGGTCCTGGCCGAGCAACCGCACATCTCCTGGCGGGTCAGCCCTCTTCCAGGTGGTTCTGACAGTCCTCATGGACTTGGAAGGTCCTATGGCTGGAGGAGTTTCCGCAGTTATCGGCTGTCCCTGTGATACCCGCACTCCCTGTACAGAGGAGGTAGGTGACACAAGCTTCTTGGCAGCAACCCTTTAATTTCCTCTTTCAGAAGTTTAAAAAAAAAAAAGGAACATTCACTTGTTACGTAAATGAAGCCCCTCGATTTAGGAAGTCAGATGCTTGCCTTACTCTGTAAAGCAGGCTCTCAGCAAAGCCGTTAGAATTAGAATCCAACAAGTCCAAGCCCCACTTCTTACTTTTGTTCCTGGGTTTGTGCTCCGGTTACAAAAGACGAGAGTCTCAACAGGCTGAGTGGCTCGGACTGACTCACTCCATAGTGGCCCAGCCGGAGATTATGAAGCAGCCAATTAATTGATCACAAGATCTCCGCACACGGCTCACATGGCTGTGGGTGAAACCCGGTGACTCGCCTGCAGCTGCAAGGTTGTCCTGACATTGGCCACCACCCTCTTAATGGCTCTCCTGTGAGCAAGTATCAGCTGACAGGTCTTACTCTGCAACCTTGAAAATCCTGCCCAGAGCAAGTGAGACGGCGGCCCTCAGCAAACCCACTGCAGGGCTTGACACACAGGGGCAGAAGTGGGGTGAGGGAAGGGATACATCCTGGCTTTAATACCAATGTCGAATTTAATTTATTTATGAAAGAAAAATAATAATGACCGAGAAGCCATAAACCCCTAAAGCTCTTGCACTGGATTCTTAATTCCTAAGCACGTCCAAACTGAGAGAGCCCTGAACCAGCAGAATCCAAGAAAAAAGGCAGTTCAGTTTCTACTTATGACATCAGTGTACTTCATTTGTAAAATGAGAATAATACTATGGTATTATATATCAATATGATATAGCTATGATATATGTTAATATACCACATACTTCAACATTTCATGATACATATTTTATATTTTCAGTTTATATTTTATGTGATATATCTTACATGATATACATACTTTTATGCATTTTATGACATATATTGATATAGTGCATTATTTCTATGATTTTTAAGAAACATTTTATATTTTTGTTATATTTTATGATACGTACTTATATAAAATATAAGTATGTATAAAATGCATTGATAAATGACACATTTCCATATTTTATATTTTTTATGTCTTATGATATATATGCTATTTTATGTGATACACATTTATTTTTATATGATATACATTGATATATCATATATATCAATATTTTTCCATAGTAGTGTGAATTAATGGATGAGATTTTTCTTTTAGAACAAATAAAAAGCATCGTTCGCTAAAACTGGACCGTCCCAATTCATTTTCCACTTGTCATCCTGAAATCAGGGTGAAGAAAATACTAAAAGTTCTCAAATCTGCTGAACCCTTGGCTGGATCTTTAGTTTGATTAAATAAAATTCATACTTCACGGTGAGACAAGAAAAACTTAAAAATGCTCCTCTGCCTGTGTTGGCCTCCCTGCTCACCTTCACAGCATGGTGATCTGCACCAACAAGACCTCCTCAGGAGATGACATTCCTTCCTAATCCCGTGAGGGGTCTGGGTGACCCTCAACTAACTCTGCATGTGTGGATCTGGGCTGTGCAAACTATCAACACAATGTGACATTCAACCATTTGTCTCAAAAACACATCTAACTGTGCCTTGACCACTGACAGGATGATGATGCTAGAGCTTTCTGAAAGACCATATCCCAGGTTATAATCCTCAGGTTGGCTCGAATAAAATTTTCCATTTCGTTCTTAGATCAACTATTGATTAACTTTTCATCTACAGGCTTCAGAGGGCTTTAAGTGTCTCGACATATGGCAGCCACGTGTATTCCACTCTGCAATGTGACAAGGTCTAACACTGCACGGCAGAGGCCTCAGTTAACTTAAGACTTTACTGTGTATGTGACTTTAAAGTTCCTTGCAACAAACCCACAGAAGATGTTAACCACACCCTCCTCTGAGAGAGAGAGATTGTAATCCATCTACGATGGCAACCACCTCCTCTGTGACACAGGCTCAAATGCCAAGACAGGGCCAGGTTAGGAGAAAGTAAATCCACTTCTCCAGGAAGGCAAACACATTCTGAGCTCAAGGCTTAAGTTCATGGCCTCAGTGAGATCAGGGGTTCTTTTTCTTCTCAACTGTCTGGAAAATCACTTTTTCTTCGTCACAAGAGGACCAGAGAGCACCCGTGTAGCATCAACCTGTCCCAGCGAGCAGAGGCAGAAGGAACTCCCTTTTACCACCGTGCCCACCTGAGATGTGGGCAAGGCCCCAGGTCAATGCCTTCAACTCACCTGGGGCTTGGCTCATCTTGTCTAGAATCAAAGCAGAAACGAAAGCATCATCCTACACTGATGGGGTGGAGCCTTGAAAAAGACCAAGTAACTAGATTTTATAAAATATGTAGAGCAAACACTGCAGGGAACACAACCCACTTTTTATGTATTAAAAAACACATTTTACTTTTAAAACTTCAGTCTCTGAAAGATATTTATCTAGGCCCTGAGGAAAGGACACAAACCTTTTGTAACTATGTATTCTGTATATACACCTTCCCAGCAGATAGCTGCAAAGCTGCTCAATCATTCCAACATTTTACATCTTCCCAAGGCTTCAAACACTGTTAAAACAATGCATTTGTATCCGCAATCCAAAGGATGATGCGAACATTTTTAAATGACAAGAATAATAAGAGAAGAAAATGACAACATGGTTATGTAGGATGAAACAAGGAGGAACTGCATTGGGAAAGAATTCCCTCCAACAGAAACTCTAACTTCTCACTCAGCCGGTAACTAACATGCAATGATGAGGGCGAGGAGCAACGACGACGGGCCCTTGTAGTGTTTCTATCAAGACTTGAGCTGTGTCTTCAATAGTCAGTGCTTCTCCCTAAATTGGATCAGCACAGCTTTTAGCCTCCACTTCCCTGGCAGGGTGGTGCTCACACTTTATCGGCTCACAAACACCCAGGGCTGGGCCAACCATCCCCGCCACCCCCAACCCGATTTCAGATTCAGTGGTTCTGATTCTGGGCTAAAAACTGGGAATGTGATTCTCACAAATTCCCAGGACACAGTCACTCCTGGCCTGGGAACCACCCGCTGGAGAACCACTTCCCCAATGAGAATCCCAGCCTCCTCATGAAGATGTTCTGGGCCTGAATTCTGCATGATTTTCTAAAAACATCCTTTTAACACTAACACATAAGTTCTTTCCAATAGAGAAATGTACGCATCTCACGATACTAACTAGAAATTTTGAAGATAAAAGACTGGATCTGGACGTTCATTTTGTGCAGATCTTACATATGACCTTTTCATTGTCTTAATATCACTGAATATTTACACTAAAACTAGGACGTGAGGGACTCCCCCTGCTGGTCCAGTGGCTAAGACTCCACGCTCCCAGTAGTGAGCTCTCTCAATTGATTGTTCCCTTCACTTACATTAGAACTAGGACATGAGGGACTCCCCCTGCTGGTCCAGTGGCTAAGATTCCGCACTTCCAGTGCAGGCGGCCCAGGTTCAATCCCTGGTCAGGGAACTGGATGCCCACATGCTACAACCAAGAGTTTACTTGCTGCAACCAAAGGTAGAAAAGTTCCCATGTGCCACAGCTAAGACCCAGTGCAACCAAATAAATACGTAAATAAATATCACCCAAACCAACCCCCCCCACCCAAAAAAAAAAAAAAAAAAAAAAACCAAGACAAAAAAACAGAACAAC
>SJYT01053999.1:119033-152454 GCA_006410635.1 Cephalophus harveyi
AAAAAAAAAAAAAAAAACACCTAGGACATGAATCCGGTACAACAAGCCATCGGCCTCTTTCAGCATGGTGCAGAGGGTACTTCTGCTCAAACTCCAAACACCCTCTTTCTCCCTCTCTCTCATCTGCTACAGCACAAGGTCTTTTAGAAGTTTTAACATCTTGTGTTCACTCCAGTCAACATGACTCATGGTATTTTAACATTTTATGTTTTCTCTCTGTTCCCCCCTAAATAAACCTAATTCCACAGTTTAAAACCAGATCGTATGCAATAAAGCAGGGGTATACATCAAAACCACCACCACTGTACTTAAAAGGAATGCCTGTCTATGGCTCTCAAGTTCCTTACCTTTACACGGGAGCTTTAACATTTTTTCAGTAAATAGAAAAACAAATAATAATGATATTATCACATCCATTCTTCAAGCCATGCAAGCAGTGGATGGAGTGGGTGAGAGAGGAAGCATCCTGTTCCCCACCTCCCTTGACCTCTGTCTTCTCTTTCCTGAAATGGGAGCATCCACTTCTATGGGCTCCCCCACAGCTACTTGTTAACACACTGGCTGAGTGCAAAAGAACTGACACTTTTGACCTTTGGTGCTAGGGAAGACTCTTGAGAGACCCTTGGACAGCAAGGATATCAAACCAGTCAATCCCACAAGAAATCAACTCTGAACATTTGTTGGAAGGACTGATGATGAAGCTGAAGCTCTAACACTTTGGCCACCTGATACGAAGAGATGACTCACCAGAAAAGACCCTGATGCTGGGAAAGATTGAGGGCAGGAGGAAAAAGGGGTGACAGAGAATGAGATGGTTGGATGGCATCACTAACCAATGAACTTGAGTTTGAGCAAACTCTGGGATGGTGAAGGACAGGGAAGCCTGGTGTAAAGCAGTCCATGGGGTCGTAAAGAGGCAGAAATAACTCAAGTGACTGAACACCAGCACCACACTGGATAAGACATCCTGCTCGTCAGCTGTAGGTACTACACAAGAGACCACTCATCATGGGCTCTTCTAGCAGTCAAGCTCTCCGTCTGCCCACATGGTCCAGCTGCGCTCACACGCTGGGAGAAGGATCCGAGGTCACCTGCTGGCTCCTGTGGCCCTCCTGAAGCTCCGCCCACTGGAAGGAAGTGGGGAGTGGAGTGGGGCCATGAACTCACGGATGTGTGTGAAGAAGGGAGACCCCTGGTGCAAGTCTGTAAGCTGTACCCACTTCCACCCTCAGAGCCCAGGACTGAGCCACCCAGGAGAAGAGCAGAAGAGGCACGTGAGCATGCGAGGCAGGCACCTGGCACTCCAGACCCCCACTGAAGCCCCTCTGCCCAGGGCCAGGACCTCCCTCCTGTCCTCCCAGCACGATGCTCCAGGGCCACCCCTGACCCATAGGGCGTGGCGGCTGAGGACAGATCCACCCCCATCCCTGACTCAGAGTTGGGAGAATGAAGGTCAGGAAGTTTCCAGGTGGGTATTCGTGCATTTCTGCATCCCTAAACAGTGTGCCCGTCAGGTGACAAAAAACAGTGATCACTGCGTATAACAAAAAATCAACTCAAACCACAGCTGAGAGATGGGTTCGGAGAGAGAAAAAGTGAAGGTCTACTGCAGCTCCCCCAGAAATCCAGTCTCGTGACTCTCAGTGAGTCTCCCTCTGCCTCGTCATGCTACCCTGAGGCAAAGAAAGTAAGAATCAACGCAGAGGAGGGGGCGGGGTTCCAGATGCACAGCACAGACCCCCCTCTGATGGGGTAGCTCCTTTCCTCCCTGATGTTTTTCCCACACCCAGGGATGACCGAGAGCAAGCCTTCCTATCAGGGCTTCTCGAAGGGTGGTCCCCAGCAGGAGACACCAGAAAAGTTACAGAAGGCCGGTCAACTCTGTTTTCTGATCCAGGCACCGCTAATGTGAACACGCAGCAGGCAGATCATGTACACTTTTCGTCTGTACATTCTCATTCAATGTGGACTTGTTTAAAAAGGCCTCCAACAGGCACATGAAAAGATGCTCCATATTGCTAATTATTGAGAAACGGAAATAAAAATTATCACGAGGTATCATCTCACATTGGTCAGAATGACCATCATAAAAAAAAGTCTACAAATAAAAAATGCTGGAGAGGGTGTGGAGAAGAAGGACACCTCCTACACTGTTAGTGGGAATGAAAAATTGCTGCAGCCACTATGGAGAACAGTATGGAGGATCCTGAAAAAACTAAAAATAGAACCACCATGTGATCCACCAATCCCACTCCTGGGCATATATCTAGAGACAACTCTAATTTGAAAAGATGCCTGCACCCCAGTATATATAACAGCACTATTCACAATAGCTGAGACATGGAAGCAACCTAAATGTCTGTCACCAGATGAATGGATGGATGAACAAGATATGGTACATATATACAATGGAATACTACTCAACCATAAAAAAGAATAATGTCAACTGCAGCAACACGGATGGACCTAGAGATTATCACATTAAATGAAGTGAGTCAGATAATGACAGATATCGTAGGATATCGCGTACGTGTAAAATCTAAAATATGACAAAAATGAACTTATCTGTGAAACAGAGACGGACTAACAGATACAGAAAATACACTTATGGTTACCAAAGGGGAAAAGCGATGGGGGAGGGATAGATTAAGAGTCTGGGATTAACAGAAGCACCCATATATCTATGAGATATAAAAGAGATAAACAACAAGACCTTTCATATAGCACAGAGAGCTCTAGTCAATATTTTGCAGTAATCTATAAAGGAAAAGAATCTGAAGACAAATATATACATATGTATGTATAATCACTTCACTGTACGCCTGAAACCTTCACAACACAGTAAATCACCTACTCTTCATTAAATAAAAAAAATTAATTAAAGAATCAAATTTGAAAAAAAGAAGGCGCCTGCTGGGCTAGAGGCCATGGACTCAGGTAAGGGAGTGAGGCAGTGTGCTTTCGGGAAACAGGCTCGGAGGAAGATGCAGGATGGAGACCATGTCCCTCAGCGCTCAGCCGTTTGAGCCTACGCATGTCCTTAGGACAGTGGTCACCCACAGCCCCACCCTAACACCACAGAAGCCCACCAGGCAAGCTTGTGCTGAGGAAGGCCGGCAGAGCACAGACAAACGCTGGGACGGGGTGGCTCGCTGGCTGATCAGTCTCACGACACCACGTGCCAAGCACAGCTCTAGCAGCATTCTGCCAGTCGTGGAGCAGGCAGCACTGATCTCTCTAGCAGACAGGAAGAACGGAGTACAGACGGGCCGAGGGACCAGGCTCACCGTGGGGAGCGCGTCCGGGCCGGGCCGGGCCTTGAGGCATCCCTGCCAGTGACAGGTGAGCCACACCACTCACCCCACCTGAGGACCGACCGGGGACGAGCAGGAGGTGCGGCAGCTGGATGTCACTGGCTCATCAGTCAAGTCCAAGTCGCTCCTCCAGGATCAACCGGAGGCTACCGACAGATACAGCTTCTCACTAACTCTGTCCTCGGTGGGGCTGGGGTTTGTTCTGTACACCACGGTGGCCAGGTCCCTCGTGGGTGCCCCCTTGCCTGCCATGAACTGCCCTGCTCTCCTGACCATGCCCAGCTGAGGCTCTGACTCTGACACAGAGGGACTTTTTGATCCGTACAAAGTAAGGTGAAACAGACAATAAAATCAACCCACACGACTGCTTTGATTTAAAATGAGGAAGCACCTGCGAGAGAATGGAGCTTTCAGATGCAGATAAAGTTACTTGAGAGTTCATGGTGATGTGTGGCGCTGATCATGATCCAGGTTACTACCCATCCCGTTTCCAGGGAGTCTGAGGCACTGAAAAGGCTCTCTGGACTTTCCTGGTGGTTTAGTGGATGAGAATCTGCCTGCCAGTGCAGGGTACATGGGTTCGATCCCTGATCCAGGAAGATCCTACATGCCACAGAGCAGCTAAGCCCATGCTCTAGAGCCTGTGCTCTGCAACAAGAGAAGCCACTGCAACGAGAAGCCCAAACACCGCCACGCAGAGTAGTCCCCCCTCACAGTAACTAGAGAAAGCCCACACACAGCAATGAAGTCCCAGCACAGCCAAAGATCAGCCAATCAATAAAAGGCTCTCAGCAACTGAAAGAATGAATGCATGTCTCATGTCTTCATGAAATCTGTGAAAACACAGAAAACTTATGCTATAAAGCCACAATACAAAATGGTGCATGCTCTTTGATAAGTACTGTGCTTTTCAAAGACCAGAAGCAGAAAAAAGAACAAGAAAGAAACATTAGAATGTCTTTGCATAGCAGGACTTAACACGCTTTTCCTTTTAAAATTCTCTATTTTCCACTTTTCGACAATAGCTATGCATTATTTACAAACCATGGGTAAAGAGACTTGTTTCTAAATTCTTGCTGCCAAGCCAGTAATGATCACTTGACTTCTTTGTTCTATAACAATTCTGCAGGCTTTATGGTAAGGAAATTGTCAGAGTCCAAACAATTTCAGGCGGCTGGAAGGAAAAGCAAAGCACGCCCCCTGTGTGTTCTCAACATAGACTGCTATGTTCCTCACAGTTTTTCCTTCAGTGATTGCTATCATTAATATCTACACAAACCAGCAAAAGTAGAGAGCTGCAGCTACAGGCTCTGTTAAAACATCTAACTAAAAACAAGACCCCTCAATTTCCCTTTATTTGGAGACTCAGCCTAGTACCTAGCAGCAACACAACACGCATAACAATGAGAAATTTTTTTAACAAAATCACTGACATATTATTTGAGTTAGTCTTAAATTGATAGTTTAACTTGTTTCACAATACTGATAGTTTAGCTTTTTTCACAATATTAAGATGCCCCAAGGAACTAGATACATTTTTCTGCTAAACATTTTTTGGAATTATTCTAAAGCATTTTCTATTTCTGTTCCAAGTGCTGTTAGATTTCATTGTCCTCTCCTGTTCTTACCTTATGAAAGTTTTTAAATAGCTAAGAGTCGGACACGACTGAGCGACTTCACTTTCACTGTTCACTTTCATGCATTGGAGAAGGAAATGGCAACCCACTCCAGTGTTCTTGCCTGGAGAATCCCAGGGACGGGGGAGCCTGGTGGGCTGCGTCTATGGGGTTGCACAGAGTCGGACATGACTGAAGCGACTTAGCAGCAGTAACAATCTTTCAGTTCATTCTCATAAATAGACTGGGATTGATATTTGCAATTGGATATATCTTCTGGAATATAATTATATTATATGAACATCTCCTGCAAATAGTTCAACGTTTTCCTGCCTTGTTTCCAATGTTCCTTGCTCCTCATTTCTTTTTCATTTATTTTTAATTGGAGGATAATTCCTTTACAATGTTGTGGTTTCTGCTGTACAACAACGTGAATCAGTTACAAGTATACATACAAGTATACTTCCTCCCACCCCCTGCCACCCCAAGAGGATGACATGTCTTTGAAAAGAAGTGCTATTCAAACGCTATGTACCTAACCAAGTACAAGATGCTGACAACATAAAGACAACGAAAGGAGAGACGAGACTCCAGGAGACCCCTAAGGTAGTAAGTGAAAAGTCTTCTCTGAGGAGGAGGGTTATAGCAAGGCTGGGGCTCTAACTGCTTCATATCTCAGCTTTTACCAGAAGAGGTGGCCAGGCCACGCGCACTAATGCCAGGTCGGAAGGCTCTCTAGGATGGCTCTCCGCCCACAAAGTGTACTGCTTGTCGTTTCATCCCTGAGAAATGATTCTTTCTTTCTGAAATCAGCTAGATAACCAGTAAATTAGGTAAAAATTTTTTAAGATCCAATATCAGACCTCAATCTACAATCTTTTTTCCCTATGACTTCCCAACACCCACCACATGCTATTCCTTTGCAAACTTCCAGAAGCTGGAAACATATTAGCGAAGATTACACAACTTGTAAAGTTTAACTCTGATTTCGGGTCAGGCTGTCACTGGTGTGTGGACCTGAGCAAAGTGCCGGCAGCCCAGGGTCGGGAAAGAGGTAAAGGCCTGAGCCCCGGGGTTGGGCCATTGGCTCAGAATCGTTCCCCCCAAAGCATGTGACTGGGCATATGGGCAGCTGCAGGAATTCCTGTCCAGCACAGCGGCTCACTCCACCTATCTGACTGAAACCAGCTCTGCGGGACAAAGTTTTCAGGGCTCCCTCCCATCTCCCTGTCAAAACTGGCCCAATTCTTACCCAAACTGTGTAACTCATGAGAAACAAGTTTCAAAAAATACCTAGGAAACGACTTGCATCTATGTTCCTCTTCCTTCCGTCTGAACATAATGCTGAACTTTTCTGTTGATGCTTTGAAGCAGATGCTGGGTTGCTCAGAGCACAAGCCCCGAGTCTGCCAGGACTACTGCAACAGCTTTCTTACCGGCATCCCTCTCATTCTTGGCCGGTTACATATCCATTCAGTGCAAAATAAAGGTCATGAGAGCTATTCAAGGAAACCTACTAGAGGTTAGGCTAAGAGTTACCTTAGTGACTATGGGCTCCCAATGCAGGGGACTTGCATTCAATCCCTGGTCAGGGAACTAGATCTCACATGCCATAACTAAGAGTTCTCATGCCGCAACCAAAAATCCCACATGCCACAAGAAGATTCAAGATCCCAGGTGCTGCCATTAAGACCCAGCGTAGTCAGATAAAGAAATATATTTTTTAAAAAGAGTTAACTTAGTGACAGAAGGTGCTTCTTGCCAGTTCTTTGGTTTGGTTGGCCAGAGATGAAACAGCAATACCGTAACAGAGCTAAAGCGAAACGCTTCTCGCGTAATTGGATCGCTGGCAAGTTACATGCACAAGCCTCCTCAAGTGCTCTGAGAGTTCTACCAGCTGCCGAGTAAGAGGGCTGCTTGGCAGTCGACAGAAGTCAATTATGAGGAGAGATCTGGACAAAGGCTGTCAGCTCTGACTCAGCAGCCTCTCATTCCTCTGAGTCAGCTCCTCATGACGAGCTGGGGACCAGGATCCAGGAGGCATGGCAGCCAGACCATCTCACGAGGTAAGGTCTGCAGGGCAGAGGGCTGTGTTCAGCTGCGGTCTCATCACTCTGGGCCACATGACTCTGTGAGCTTGTCTTCTTAGCTGGAAATAATGGTGATGCTGACACTCACTCTACTCCTAGGAAGGTGGCTAAGGATGCTTACTGTACCGCTCAGATGGATGTGGGGTGTCCTACTTTCTACATGCCTGCCCAAGAGCACTCACTGTCCTGTCTGGGCGGCTAAGCTCATGGATGACTGCATTGTATTATTCAACAAGAAGCAAAGATGAATAACTGTGGCCACAATGACATCTGGTAAATCATAGTTTTATCCAAGAAAGTCAGTCGCCTTCCCAAACAGGGCCAATTCCCTGGAAGCTGCAGGCGATTAAGCCTTCCAAAGCAACTCACTGCAGAACCCCTTGGGAACGATAAACTCTAGAACAAATTAGTGTAACAGCTAGAAAATGAAATCTATGATTAATTAGCTTTGGAGGGAACATAAGCCATTCTTTCTTCCATGGATCAAGTCCTTTTCCACCTCCTAGGTGCCTCCAACCACAAAGACTGCCCCTCCTAACAGAGTCAAATCCAGCAAAAGCTTTTAGGACCCAAACCAAGGACCATCTATCCTGTAAACGCTCCCCATAGGGACCCTTTTCCTAAGGATACTTCAACAACCACACAGGAAGACAGGACGGACTCAGTGGCAGTAACCCTTAAAGAGGCTATCTGTTTCCAGCAGCTCAGAATTCCTCCCATAACCTTGCTGCAACCAACCCTCAGCTGCACCATGAACCACAGCCCCTGCATCTCACACAGGTAACAGTCACAGTGCAGGACAAGAGGCTCCAGCAGTGCGCAGTCCCCATCAGGAACACACAGGCAAGTGGTGCCTACACAAGTAACCTTGGCTCTGCATTTCGCTGTTAGAGTCAGGTATTACTCTCTCCTCCTCCCATGCATTCGGATATTAGCATTGGCCACGAACTTCCAAACCAGGTGAGGAACTCTTTGAGAATGTGAACAGCAACTTTTTGTTTCTTTTGTGTTTTATTTGTGGAACTAAGCTCACACCCAGCAGGGAGAAGGCAGCTGGTAAGTGCTTCTGAAGTCGGAAATAACCTCTTTT
The DNA here is from genome assembly GCA_006410635.1 of Cephalophus harveyi. Lineage (NCBI taxonomy): Eukaryota > Metazoa > Chordata > Mammalia > Artiodactyla > Bovidae > Cephalophus > Cephalophus harveyi. Next base: position 127,144 of record SJYT01053999.1, read on the forward strand.
CTGTCGGACTCACTGACGCTGCCTCACACACTGCTGTTCATACAGGTTCTGAAAACAGTCACTTTCTCAGGGACAAGAAAACCTCATTATGGCTCAAAGCAGCACAGAGTCGGGTGTTCCTGTGAAAAATAATCACACATTTATGGGACTTCCCCGGTGGTCCGGTGGTTAAGAATCTGCCTTCCAGTGCAGGAGACACGGGTTGCATCCCTGGTCAGGGAAGTAAGATCCCACATGCCAAGGAGCACCTAAGCTTGTGAGCCCCAACAACAGAGACACCCATGTGCTGCAACACGGATTCTGCATGCCACAGCTGAGACCCAAAGCAGACAAATGATAAATAAATAAGCGGGTAAATAATTTTCAAAAGTAAAAAATAAAGCCTTTAAAGAATAATTACACATTTAAAAATCTGACTAAACTTAAGTAGTCCAAAACCCAGGACAACACTAACTTTTACGTCAGTTCTTAAAGATTATATCAGCTACGGTGCATCTAGTACAACTGCCGTAGATCTTCACTGTTACACAGAATTACGCAAGAATTTCCACAAAGAACACACACATTTCTTAGGGAGAAGTTTTCGCTACCAGAGAGACTTTTTTGTACTCACGACTGTACTCCTTTTGTTTCCAACAGCTACACTCTTCCACGGAAGAGTGTACAACTTCCATGGAATTAAGAAACACAAGTGGACCCAAGAATCTGGTCTTTAGAAGTAGTACCACTGAACAGTGCTTTCAAATTATGTCCAAGAAATTCAAAGGGAGCAATGAAACACTGTCCTGTAGAAATTTACGGGAAGCTGGGCTTCCCTGGTGGCTCAGATGGTAAAGCGCCTGCCTGCAGTGCAGGAGACCCGGGCCCTGGGTCAGGAAGATCCCCTGGAGGAGGAAATGGCAACTCACTCCAGTACTCTTGCCTGGAAAATCCCATGGACAGAGGAGCCTGGTAGGCTACGGTCCATGGGGTCGCAAAGAGTCAGACACAACTGAGCGACTTCACTTTCACTTTTCAGGTATGTAATTTAAAAATTTCTAAGACTCACATTTCAAAAAAGCACAAAAGGAACAGATGAACTGAATTCAATAATCCATCCTGTCCCTGGACTCCACAGTGGTTTACCCTCAGCACGTCTCCGTTCAGGCTGGCCCCGTGACCGGTGGTGTGCACGTGTCTGGCCAGCCACTCCTCCATCTCCAACCCTGAGAAAAGGCAGGAAACCTAGTCCAAGACACAGGGCATTTGGAAGGCCAGGCTCATGCGGGAACCTCTCAGACCATCAGAGGAAGCCATTCACCCCCACCCCTTGCAAGAGAACCGAGAGCAGCTGGTACCTCTGTACGAACCACAGTGTACCCGCCCCCAGCCTCCACCCAGACGGTCACAGGACGAGGGAACTGGGAACTGCAGGGCCGTGGGTGCTGGGCGAGCATGAAGGAAACTGGGAGTGTGAGCTCAGCCTGCTCTGCAGAAGACGGGGCACCCTGTGACCTGGTCCACATTCGCTCACCACCCTCCTCCTCTCCCCTCCCTGAATATAACCCATAAACCTGGCTGATTTTCACTCCCATCCTGTGCAGGTGCAAAGGGGGCGGGGCCTGTAAACCAGAACAGCACACCTGTCTATTTGGGGAAAACCGGTCACTCATCACACACTTGCAGCAGTCTCTGCACACCCGTGTCTACACCCAGACTTTCCAGTTTCCCCATCTCATCTCAGAGCACACGGAGTCTCAGGGAATGAGCACACAGCCAACATGCCTGGGCACTGTTCTCACCACCCCTGCCCAGCTGAGGCTCTGCCTCCTCTGGCAGCCTTGCGTCTGCCCTGCAGTTTCCCAGGAGCCTGTGCCTGTAGCCCTGTCCTTACAGCCCCCCGTTCCCCAAGCCTGCCCTTGGACGATGGCATCTTCCAGGGTCTCCCTGTACAAGCCCAATCTGGGCTTTACTGTTTTATCCTTCAAGCCCTGCAAAGCCATGGCTCTGACCCCACCTCATCAGTCCAACCCATTCTAGAATTTGGAGCCCATTTTCCACCTCTCGGTGTGGGAGATCGGTCATTCATGGTGCCTGAGCTTTATACAGGCTCCACGAAGACTGAATCGGTTAATGATGAACAGCTGCTTTTAGGAGAAATACAGGGTTAGGTGCCTGCATACCTGTGGCCACAAGATTTTCATCAACTGATTAGTATTGAACTTTACTTTACGTGCGTTTCTATTTAATATATACCGTTGCTTCATTAACGCTGAACCCACAGCCGACAGCACCAGAGCTCGCGCCTGCGCGCAGCTCATCTAACACAGAGCTTCTCCAACAGGCACATCAAAGCCATCCTGCCTGAGGACTCGAGACAGCGCTCAGGCACAATGCGCATGGGCCATTTCGAACAGCAACATCACCAATGAAAAGCACAAAACTGCAAAGGAAAAAAACCCCACCTGGACTCTCTCGACTGCACACTTCATGTGTCTGCAGTACGAGAGCAGGCAGGAGAGGCAGGCACTGCTTCATCTGCCCTCAGCAGGGAACGCGTACACTGGGCAGCTGCAGGATTCTGCCACCCTGCCTGCGTCCCCAGACAACCAGAAAAACATCCTGAGCCCTGATCTGAAGGCTATAAACAAGTTCGGTGAGCAGGCAAGCCTGCACACATGGAATCCAAGAGCGATGAGGAGCGACTGTCCTGGTACCCGATGTGGTTTCCATGGCTACCCCTCTGCTCCCCACAAGCTCCAGAGGCAGCTCGTGTCTCAATCCTCTGTGCATCCCCGGGACTAGCCGGGTGTGGGGCGAATGCTTGTTAACTAGAGCCCAGCCCACACTCACCTGTGCCTCCTCTACTGGAAGGAAAAGACTGGAAGGCCCTGCTGTCTGGGGCTCAGTGACTTCTGTCACCTGCTCAGGCCCCATCAGAACCCCCCATCCACCCACACACAGCTTTCATCACATGCAGCGCTTCTGCGTAAGGCATCCAAAGAGAAGGGAGGTGACAGACATTTGCAGCCCTCACTCCACACAGCATGGGGTGGGGGCGGGTGGCGCACAGAGTGTGAAGATCACTACCGAGGTCATGTGCCAAGTGGGGCTAGGAGGCCGGTGCCCTGTGACCCATGGGAGGCAGTGACCTTCCAAAAGCATTTCCTGCATCTGAATCGTCACGGGCTACAACTAGCAAAATTCCTCGTATCGCAAACATACGAACATAAGAACTCCTTACAGGTTCTCAATGCGAAAGAAACATCTGAAGCCGGGGGTATCTAGGGGTCTTAAAAAGTAAAACAAGGTTAGCGAGGGGACTGGAAGCAATGCAGCCTGAGGGGCTGGGGAGAAACCACAAAGTCCTGCAGAAAACGCCAGGTCCCAGGCCACTGCCATGGCCCACCTAATGCCCACCCCCACCCCGTCCAGCCCCAAGTCAGGTCTGCAGGGAACTATCCACAGTGAACGCATTCAGATCATGAGAACTCAGCTTTTACTTTTAGACAATCATCCGCAGATAAGATGGAAGGACAACAAAAATTTAAAAATTATGAGCTCAAGCATCAAAATGACTTAAATATATATTCAGTATCTAACTCTTCAAATGGAAAGATAAAAAACCTAAAAAAGTGCTTAAAAGAAAAAACCACTTGAAAAATGAAGGAACCTACCAAGCTTTGAGACCTTGGGTCATGTAAGAGTTGTTTGCTGGGTGCTTCTGTGAGGCCCCAGTCTCTGCTCTCTGGCACACTGTGAATTCCTTTTACACCTGTGACAACAGAACCTGCGGAATAAACCTCCATGGACTGAACAGCTCAAGGGCAGGATGTACTTCATTCACTCCTGTACTCTAACCGTTCACCGTACCTGAAATACGGAAGACGAGGAGGAGATGGGAAGCTTGCTCCTGAGTTAACTTTTAGAGTTCGGAACACACACAGAGGCATCATCATACAGGGTGGTCAGGGCACCTGGTCATCCTACAAAACCCAGGTCACCCTAGGATATACCCATTATTCTGATAAACGCATGAACTAGCTGTTTTTCATAATAGAATAGCATCTTTAACATCTTAACTATGTGAAAATGACTTCTGAGTGGTAAGAGCCTACTGTTTCCCAATCTCTCTCTCTCTCACACACAAACACACACACACACACATAGAGGCTCTAGTGATTGCTACACATCCCACCTTGCTTTCTTTGGAAAGAAACAGGCCCCCGTATGAACAAACTGTAAGCAGTGTACACGCACCGGATGCGTCCACAGGACAGTGGAGTGCATGGCCCACCGCTAAAGCTGATTATTACCGCCGCTCCACCAGGGCAGAGCAGGTGGAGGAAGGCTGGAACCTGTCCTCCAAGTGACTGCCCTGGAAGCCCTGTCTGGAGTCAGTCTTTGCTGTTCACCACTGAGCCTTGAAGATCCAACATGCCTTACAGCAATTAATCATGGGCCAGACCTCCAACGGCCTTGAACAAAGGAATCATGGCAGCCCAGCGAGCCCCCGCCTCCCCCTAAGAAAGGCTCTCTGTGCACCGAGAACACCAGTGGGGCTGCCACGGTGAGCTATCACCACCCCTGGGGCTGAAAACGCTTCTCTCCCATTACTTGCATCCAGAAACTCTTCTCCTTTTTGCATAAGCTTTCCCTTTGCATTACTTTCATTGCAGACTAAAGTCAAATGGCTTCTGGGCTATAAGAGCACCTGACAACTGACAGAAGCTGAAAGCGAGAAACCCTGCAAGTTGGACGGGGTGGCCGTGACCCCATGAAGCACACCCAGCCCTGATGCTTCTCTCAGACCCCACTGTAACCTTGGCTTCGAGGACACAGCCCCTCTCTTGGAGGCCTGTCCGTGTGCACCGCCTCTTCCTCAGGGAGCAGGGGCCCAAAAGAGCAAAGTCCCAACCCCAGAAGCTCCCAAAGAATCCCAGGCCCAACCAGGAGCTGGTCTTTTCTACCACTTCTCTCCTCATCCAAAGCTACCAATAAATGCTAAGACGATCCTCACAAAAGGGAAGGAAAGCTGAGGTCAAAGGCATTAGACAGACAGGGCTGTTGCTTATTTATTGATTTCCTGAGGACCTACGAATGTACAAATGCGCTGGGCACTGTCCTTCCCCACCCCCATAAAGGGCATGAACCACCCACGGGTGCAGCATCCCCCCTTGACCCTGCAGGGTCACGGCAGAATCAGCACAGGAAACCACACCCCAATGGGATGGGGTGCTGAGTGCGGTGACGAGCACGACGTGGCGGGGCTGTGCTGTCCCCTGGGATGGTGGTCAGAGCACTTACCAGGGACCAGGCATGACTCTCACCCTGCAAGGACAGCCCCATCTGAGTCTCATGGCCACGCCACGCAGCGGTCGTGCCGGTCCCACCAGGCCAGCAAGGAAACGGCAGCCCAGCACAGCAAGGCTCAGGAAAGCACCAAGACCACACAGCTGTGTGGCGGCGACAGCGTCGGTGCCACCGAGCCGAAGTCGGGCTGCGGAGCCCACGGCCGCTCCTGCCCTGCACTGGGCAGGAGCCCACAGCTGAGAGATGGAGGCAGGAGGCCAGGTCCGCCAAGGAGCTTTACAAAGAGAACGCTCGAGAGTGCTGGAGGAACCGAGACAGGTTCACTCTGACTGGGGTAAGAAGGGTGGGGGCAGGGGGACAGCGAGGAGAAGTGGGACCAGCTCAGCCACACCCAGAATATAGGCCTGAATCTGAAGAGTCACATGTTAACAGCTTGGAGCACCTCAATACCAGAAAAGAGCACACATCTCATGTTCAAGGATACACAAGAGAATACCTCGCCAAGATAATTAAAAAATATAAAAAGCATTTTAGTTACAAATTCATAACAATTTTTCACAAGTGCAAAGCAAGGGAACTGCTACAAACAAATGCGAGAGAGGGTATGGAGAGAAGGCAACCCTCCTACACTGTTGGTGGGAATGTAAATTGGTGCAGCCACTGTGGAGGACAGTATGTAGGTTCCTTAAAAAATTAAAAAAAAAAAAACAAAAACAGATCTACCGTCTATCCCCACTTCTAATCCTACTCCTGGGCACATATCCAGAGAAAATCAAAATTCAGAAAGATGCATGTACCACAATGTTCACAGCAGCACTATTTACAACAGCCAAGACATGGAAACAACCTAAATGTCTGTCAACAGAGGACTGGATAAAGAAGACGTGGTACACATATACAATGGAATATTGTGCAGCCATAAAAAGAATGAAATAATGCCATTTGTGACATGGGTGGGCCTAGAGGTGATCATACTAAGTGAAGTCAGACAGAGAAAGACAAACATCATATGATACCGCTTACTCTTGGAATTTAAAGAAATTATACAAATGAACTTATTTACAGAACCCGGGAGACCCGGGTTCGATCCCTGGGTCGGGAAGATCCCCTGGAGAAGGAAATGGCAATCCACTCCAGTATTCTTGCCTGGAGAATCCCATGGACAGAGAAGCCTAGTAGGTTACAGTCCACGGGGTCGCAAAGAGTCGGACACGACTGAGTGACTTCACCTTCACCTTACAGAAGAGAAACAGACTCACAGACACAGAAAACAATCTTATGGTTACCAGAGGGGAAGTGGGGGAGGGACAAATTAGGAGTTTGGAAAGAATATATACACACTACTATACATAAAATAGTTAATCAACAAGGACCTACTATATAACACAGAGAACTCTGCTCAATACTCTATAAAAACCTGTAAGGGAAAAGAATCTGGGATAGAATAGATAGAGGTGAGGTGAAGTCGCTCAGTCATGTCCGACTCTTTGCGACCCCATGGACTGTAACCTATTAGGCTTCTCCATCCATGGGATTCTTCAGGCAAGAATACTGGAGTGGATTGCCATTTCCTTCTCCAGGGGATCTTCCCAACCCAGGGATCGAACCTGGGTCTTCCGCATTGGAGGCAGACACTTTAACCTCTGAGCCTGAATCACTTTGCTGTACACCTGAAACTAACACAATATTGTATATTAACTACACTCCACTATAAAATAAAAATTAAAAAAAAAAAAAAAAAAGGGACCTGGCCAAACTTGTAGTGATAAAAACTGGCCGTGAGACGATGCAGGAGCCCAGAGATCAGTGTCCCCAACCTGGCTCACCCTCACCTACCTCCTGGTCCAGGGGACCCATGTCCTGTTCTGTGAAATTCATGTGACCACTTTGGAAGATAAAATCCACGTAAATATGAACTATTACAATTAAGTCCATTATCAATGGTCCTTTCTCTGAAACATTGGTCTTAGTCAACAGCACATTTAACCAATACTCACCTCTCTCTCAGCATGATTTTTAGAAAAGAAATCCACGAGGGAAACCGGTTTAGGTCTCGATGTGATTCCTAACTGCAGTATCCTAACCCTCCAGCGCGGCTTGTTACTATTCTGAAACCATCACCACTACATTTCCTGGGCTAAACATGTCTTTCTTAGTCTTTGCCAAGGAGGAGAGATGATTCCATTAACAGGACCTCATGGTGGGACTTCCTCGACATCATCAAAGCACAAGCTACTCCAATCCCCAACGGGCTCCCGCCCCTAGGCATCTGGACCCACAGGTGCCTCTGCCTCAGGTGCATAGATCAAATCACAGATGGGGATAAAAGTGACCTTAGGGCCTTGAGCAGTACTCAGAAAATAATCTTTCCCCCTCAGGCCTCCTGTCGCCATACACCACCCCACTAAGAAATCACCTCATCTGAGTTAATTAATGTGGCAAATTAAGGATATAGCATTAGGAAGAGGAAACCACAAAAAGTCAAAAGGAGAAGTGAAGCCCTGAAGATCAAAACTGCAACTCCTCTGATGCTGGGTAACTTGTCACTAAGAGACAGGGGGCAATACTATTATGGAATAATGGCTGCAGAGGGTGACTATTGGAGCTTCCTCCCAAACTAAGCTATGTTCTTTGGGAAATTAAAGTGCCACATTACCATATTTAAAATAAATAACCAGAGGGAATTTGCTGTATGTCTCAAAAAGCTCAAATCCAGTGCTCTGGGACAACCAAGAAGGGTGGGACAGGGTGGGAGGTGGGTGCAAACTTCAACAGGGAGGGGACATATGTATACCTGTGGCTGATTAATGTTGATGGATGGCAGAAACCAACACAATATTATAAAGCAATTATCCTTCAATTATAAATTTAAAAATTATAAAAATCTTAAAAACCATTGTCAACTCTCAACACCATATGAAAGCAGCCACAATTTATGGGTGAAATACATAACTCTCAAGTCCTAGTCAGCCCACTTATCTCAAAACTGACATCCACAAAATTTGAATGGGAGGAACGGACATCTGAGAGCCCCCTGAAGGTGTAAGTGTATGTCATTCAGGCACAAGTAAACTTAGGTGGCTTCTTTTTTTAAACTATGACATGAGAAACCCAAACAAGCATTCATTTATTCATTCAAGTCTGAATCACCATTAACATTTTCACCCTATGGACTGCGGGGATCTGGTCACTAGTTTTTTAACAAGGATAAAACAGCGTGAAGCCAATAGAATATTTATCTTGGACAGAGATCTGGATTAGGACCAGAAAACAGAAGTAGGGATAAGCAAACATTTCTCTGGAAGGAGAAGTGTAAACAGTGTGGTCTTTTCAGTGATGGGTGGTGAGTGAACTCAACCTCTTCATGGCTGATCTAGAGAGAGACAGCCAGGGACAGGGCCATGTGTTGCCAGCACCAGACACTTTCCTGCTGAAAATGTCCAACTAAAGGGAACACACACTGAGCTCTTTCAGGTTCTCTGAACATCAGATAAGTACATATGTTTCAGTTTGAGCAAAGGTCTGGTCAGTTTAGGGAATGATGGCTTTCAAGCTGTTCTGATGACAAACCCAAGCTCTCAAAAAAAGTATCTTCTTAAGAGAATACATCATACATTTCTTGGTGATGAACCTCAGAAATCTAAGCTGGAACTAGTATAGGAAAAGATAAAATGGTCTATAGAAAAGAGTCTCTAAGGTTGAAGAAAAATTAAATAACCCTGTAACTGGAAAGAAGAGAAGGGGGTAAACAGACACAGACAGGATAAACGCACGTACTGGTTAAATTCTGCAGGGGAAGCACAGGGAGATGTCTTTAAAAGCTTTAAAGAGACGAGTTTATGCACAGAAGCGAACTTCCATAGAATGGCTCATAAATTTATATTCCTCTAAGTAGTAATACTAGCTAAAAAAAGCCAAGCTTGACTAAGTATATTTAAACATTGACTGAGCTCCAATCAGCATCCTCAGTTCTGTGCTGTGTGCTACAGGGACATATGATGTTCCCTGCACGCACGATATAATCTGGTCATGTCTGGTTAATTAGAAAACCAGCTGGTAGAATGTTGTCAGTGGCATAAAGACCAAACAAAGAAACAGTAAGTGCAGGGGCTGGGGGGAGGGGTGTGCCCACTTGGGGCTCAGCAAAACTGTCGAGGATGCATTTGAACTTGGGTCGGGACGAGCAAACAGAACTTGGACAAAAGTAATTTTGAGGGAGGGACTAGAAAGAGAAAAGTCTTAGGACATAGCATGGTGACTACAGTTCATGCTGTATTGCATATTTGAAAGGTGCTAAGAAAATAGGTCTTATAAGTTCTCGTGATAGGAAAAAAACATTTTTGTGACTACATGAGCTGACGGATGTTAACTATACTTACTGCGACTGCCTCACAATATTCATGAATATCAAATCGTGATGTACACGTGAAACTAATAAAATGTTATATACCAATTATACCTTAATTTTTTGGCCATGAAGCATGTGAGATCTTAGTTCCCTGACCAGGGATCGAACCCACACTTCTTGCATTGGAAGCATGGAGCCTTAACTACAGGACTACAAGGCAAGTTCCTCAATGTTTTTAATTACAAAAAAAGAAAGAAGAAAAGTCTTAAGAGAGAGCTGTAGATTTCCTAGTCCCCTTTGGCAAATACTGGCCTAAAATATCCCCTGACAATCACTGTCTCCTGAGCATCATGACTGGGGTATTCAGCTGCCCCTCAAGTTCACGTGAAAAAACAAACATACACTTTCCTTTTTTCAAGTCATTTCTCTGCTTGCATTAATTATGCTACCATTCGTCCGGGTTGCTTAGGCTCAAACCCTACACGTAATGTTATATGTTACTCCTTTTTAAGAATTACTTACTATTTTTGTTGAGAATTCCCTGTCCCTTTCACATCGTTTCCCTTTTCCTCTGAAACATGCCTCAAGCACATTCCTCCATGCATACCAGTCAGGTCCCCCTGGAAACTACGTGCAGAGAACGCAGTGCAAGACAGATAAGCCCATAATTACTTTCAAACTTTGATGCCTGATCTCAGCCTTAAATCCTGGGAAGCTGGACTGTGCCGGGCTCGGAACTGCACAGGAGCTGATGGAGAAAACCAGCTGTGCGGATCTCAGGGCCTAAACCAATGTAGGTCAGCGACCTCTTCCTCTGACTCCAAAAGGCCACGTGGGAATTAATCTGATGGTGAGGAAAAACCGTCACTGAGAATGTCAGCCAGCAAAAAAAAAAAAACAAACCATGAAGCCTCTTGTCCCAGTGTTCAGGGAAGAGGTGGGCAAGGTCCCACAGCTCAGATATTTCTAGGGTGAGAAGAAAAGGTAAATCTTCTGAGCAGAGGGGTGATAAGTGACAGTTTAACAATACTTTGGATTTGTTCAGATGGGGAGGAGCAATCCTGTTATTTTATCCTCAAGGATAACTGTGCCCACCCCCACCCCCAACAGTACCTCGGAGTCCTGGAGCCCAATGGCTCTGCACACAAAGGTTTCTAAAACACAGGGAGAGAGCGGAGGTCTAACACAGGATGGACAACAAGACTTCCCTCCAGTATGCTACCTACCACAGTCTGCTGATTGGGCCATGACAATCCTTATAATCCAGTGCTCATTTCGAACCTTGCTGTTAAAACAGCTACCAAACATGCTAGCGGTCAAGGCAGGCTTCGGACAACTCACGTGGCTACCGCTGTGTTAAACACAATATTGACTTTTATGGTCCAGGCTGTAAAACTCCATCCTCACTGCAGCAATCAGAGCAGCAGGCAGTCATCAGCTGGGAGAACAAAGTCCAGCACCACCTGGGTGGGAAGGAGGTGGCTTGGAAGAAGGAAGACAGGATGCTGAACATGCTGTGAACTGTGGGTGGGCTGCATCTCCAGGCACCAGAGAGCCTGTAACAGTGTCAGTGGAGGAGGCAGAGGACGTGGGTTTTTGAAACTAAGATCCCCACCACCTCCACCACTGCAATTAGGGTCAGTACTTAGTGCTTCAGTTAGGTGAGATTATAGACAACTGGAAGCTTTCCCTTCATCTAGTTTCTGAGACAAATGCCTCTCTCCTTCCCCATGCCCATCCCTTTTCCGTTTGTGAAAATCTAACTCGTGTTCAAATGCAATGTCCTCTCCTTGGTACAGGTCTGCAATTTTATGAAACTGTTCAGCTCTTCACAAAACTTGGAAAACCACTTAGGGAAAAAAAAGGAACTCCTGGGCTATGAAAAGAGATGCCTGGGAGTGGGAGGGGGGAGGAGAAGGCAGAGCACAGAGGAGTTTAAGACCATGAAAATACCCTGTATGATGTTACAATGATGGAAACGTGTCATTACACATTTGACCAAACTCACAGAGCATACAACACCAAGAATGAACCTGAAAGTTAACTAAGGGCTTTGTGATGACATGACGGTGTGTGGAGATGGGTTGGCCCTTAATAAAACAAAAAAAAAGTACCACTTGGGTAAAGGGGAAACCTCTGGACCTTCCTCTCAGTTTTACTGTAAACCTAAAACTTGCTCTTAAAAAAGTCTTTACTTTAAAAGGGGGACGGTGTGGCTCCCTGATTGTTTTGTGGTTAAGAATCCGCCTACCAGTATAGAGGACATGGGTGTGATCCTTGGTCCACAAAGACCCCACATACTGTGGGGCAACTAAGCCCACGCACCCTGAAGCCCGTGCTCCTCCTCAACAAAGCAGCCACCACGGTGAGAAGTCCACACACCAAAACAGAGCAGTCCCCGGTCACTGCAATTACAGAAAGCCGTAAGCAGCAATGAAGACCCAAGCACAGCCAAAAATAAACAAACAAACCTAAAAAACAACACTATGTGAGTAACAGATTTTTAAGAGTTTAAAAAAAAGAGAGAGAGAACTCCCTACATGTATGGATTCTGCCAGGAGCTGGGAAAGGAACCATAAAGGGGAACCGTGACTTTACCGGCTTGTATCCATTTTGTTCTTCCTTTTAGAGATGAGAAGCCTGGGGCTGGGGATGCGGGGGAGACTAAGGAATATCCCACACAGTAAAACTGCACTGATCTGGATCCGGCACCAAAATTTAAGCGCAAGTATTTGTGCTGCGTTGCTTCACCCACCGCTGCTCACACCTGCAGCGGCCCCCCAGTGCTTTCGGGGAAGGAACACCACCTCCTGATGAAGACAAGCCACCTGCCACTTCCCCACAGCCTGGACATCACCCAGAGTCGGGATTAACACAGGGAAGAAGCTGGAGGAGCTGGAAGCAGAAGCAGACAACACTGGACTCTGAGAGTGACAAGACCTGCTGTGAAAGGAAGGCCTGACAGGTGCTAAGTGTGTGCAGCAGGTGTAACTGACGTGCGCTCTCGAGTCCTCGGGACCCTGCAAGAAAAGCCATCTTACATTCACTTTACTGAAGAAAAAACTAAGACAGGTGTGCCCTACGATGTAAGTGGGGGGAGCTGGCTTTGAACTGAAGAATACAAATCCACAACGGATTCCCTGCTGCTGCTGCTAAGTCGCTTCAGTCGTGTCCGACTCTCTGTGACCCCATAGACGGCAGCCCACCAGGCTCCCCCGTCCCTGGGATTCTCCAGGCAAGAACACTGGAGTGGCGTGCCATTTCCTTCTCCAATGCATGAAAGTGAAAAGTGAAAGGGAAGTCGCTCAGTCATGTCCGACCCTCAGCTACCCCATGGACTGCAGCCCACCAGGCTCCTCCGTCCATGGGATTTGCCAGGCAAGAGTACCGGAGTGGGGCGCCATTGCCTTCTCCCAACGGATTCCCTACTCTTTCTATTAACCCTCCAAGTACAGACTGAGGACCCCCACTTATTCTTTGAGGCCACCGAAATTTAAAACTGAACATGTATATAATGCTTGCAAGGCCTTGCACGTTCTGGCCAGTGGATCCTGCCTCCTGGAAGCACTCTAACTTCCAAGAATCTGGTCGTTCGCTAACCCAGGAACACTGCCGAGGTGACGCACCTTCAGCCTCTCCAGCCCTGAGTCCTACCCCTCAGGTCTTAACTCCCGGGTGAAGCCGCCTCTCAGCAGCCAGACTAAGGAGCCCTCAGCCCTACCTGCCACCTGAACAGGACAGTACACTTGGTCCTGCTCTACTCACTGCTTTGTACCACCAGTCAGCTCTTAAACTTGGTATCTATCATTGCACAGTTAAATGGGAAGCTCCCTAGAAATACTAGACCTCACACTTCCTTATAAACCTCTTAGGAACTTCAAATGTTAACCTGTAGAGAAGGAATACAGACCATGTACTGGATTGGGTTTTAAATTCCCAGGGCCACTAGTTAACCAGACATTGATCTCCAGCAAGCCTCAGTTTTTATCTGTAGATTATTACAACTTTTTATCTAAAAATTAGCTAATAAAATACCTGCTGTCAAAGGGTAACTGCAAGAGGATGTAAGCAAAGACCAGGCAGCATGGTGCCTAGCGCACAGGAATGGTCCCTCCTCCACAGACACTGGGGGCTCCTCTAACACTCCAGAGAAGCAGCTACTTACAGGCAACTTAAAAGATTGCAGACACACCACTTACACAGATAGTCCATAGTTAATGAGGTTTAGAATACAAAGACATATTTTTAAAACCACAAATGGCTATTTGCATTATAAAAGAATTTCTCTTAATTTTTACTTATTGCCCATACTATTTTATAATAGTAAAGGAATTTTTTAAAAAGAATATTTACCTACAAGGTCATTACCCCATCACATCAACTCTTGTATTTTTCTGTTTTTCTTCTAGTCCTTGGTCATACATTTACATATTTTACTAATACATTCATATTGTATGAACCAATTGATTTTGAGATTTTTATTTACCATATCTAATACTTGATTATAATAATGTTATTAATTGTAACATTTTATATGTATATTTATATAAGTATATCATTATTTATGTATATTATGTAGCATGTGTTATAATATCGGATTCACCCACCAGAGTTCACACCAACAGCCAGAACGTTTCAGGAGCACAAGGACAATCTTTTACGACTTCCTTTGCCAAGGAAAAACAACTGCAGAGGCTTCCTTAGGCTGATCTGATGGGCAGACCATGGGAAACACAACCCAAATCCATGGTGGCAGAAATCAGCCCTTCTTTACCTCTACCCTCTGTCTGTCTCTTATACACATCTAGATGTGTATAAGAGACAGATGTAGCATGTGTTATAATAGACATGATATATATTTAGTATTTTATGTATTTGTTGATATATTAAATATGCATTAATATATTTTATATATTGCATTAAAATACTTTAGTTATATTAATAAAGTCGCCATAATTCATCATATAATATCCTGTGAAGCTAACATCACAATTTAGCGACTTTCCAGCTGTTAGACAACAATCATAATTCTTTTAGATTTTTATCATCATAAGTATTATGCTTAAAGAACATCTCCAGGAATGAAAGGTTTTTTTTTTTGGTTTCTCTTTTTAACACCTTCACGCTGAGAACATTTTTCTTTTAAATCATTCAGGCCCCAAAGCACAAGCTAGAGAGAGGGTCAACAACTCCCAGGTAGAAGGTACAGTCCACCCATGGGCACGGTTTCTTCAGGGCACTTTCAATCGCCTCCACTAGCCAGCCACTCTAGTGTTACACACAGTTACACGGCTAGGAGCGTAGGCAGGTGCAGCATCTCCGGAGAGTGATTTGGCAGAAATTCCACCCTGGATCCTAACCCTAGAAAGATACTTGAGCTTCTGCATAAACATTTTCTGACCAGGATGGTCACCATCTCTAATAAAAAAAAAAAAAAAGACTGAAAACGATCTAAACATTCATCAATAGAGGGCCGTGTACTTGACTGCACACTAAAAGTACCTGAGTAGGGTGTTCATAAAGACAGACCATAGACATCCAGGGTTAATGAAATTGGAATCTCGGAGAATGGTCTGGGCATTCAAATCTTTCCGGTGCCCTGTAATGTCCAGCCAGACAGAGAACCACTGGGTTAAATAAAGTCGTCTATGTGCATTCAGTCAGCAGAAACTAAGCGGTTATTAGCAACATGCTGGACGGTGTGTATAGCAACTACCATTTCTGTGAATGAAAGGGGATGTTTTTCCTTGTGTCTGCACAGAATATTTCCAGAAGGATAAACTAAAAGAAACTGGTATAATAAGGGTAGTCTGGACTTCCCTGGTGGCTCAGTGGTAAAGAATCCACCTGCCAGTGTAGGAGACACACGGGTGTGATTCCTGGTCTGGGAAGATTCCGCATGCCAAGGACCAAGTAAGCCCATGTGCCACAGCTACTGAGCCTGTGCAACTAGAGTCTAGGAATCCACACACACAGAGCCCACGTGCTGCAACTACTGAATCCTGAGCACCCTGGAGCCCGTGCTCTGCAACAAGAAAAGTCACCACAATGAGAAGCCCATGCACTACAATGAAGAGTAGCCCCTGCTTGCTACAACTAGAGAAAACCCATGCAGCAAAAAACTCCCACCACTGCCAAAACTAAAAAGAAAAAAAGTATAAAAAATAATAAGGGTAGCCTTTAGAAAGAGAGATTAGGGGTGTGAAGGGAGAAACTTGTATTTCAATGTATACCATTTTATACTGTTTGATTTTTAATCAGGTACATTTAAAAGTTAACTTTGAACACAATCGTAATTTAATCTGTGAGCTGTTTCTCAGGAGCTCGTGGCACTAAGTGGCACACGGTGTTCCAGGTCAGGGTGTTCCTAGGGTCTCCACGGGGCCCTGCGCACACGGAAGGGACCAGGCAGCTTTCCTGGCCCTCTGCGGGCTCGTGCGGCCCTGGCAACCAGTGCACCAGCCTAAAGCAAACAGCACTGCCTGCTAAGCCAGGGAAATGTTTGCTCGTGGCTTCCCTCCCCACTCACCGAAGCCACTGCCAATGACACATCAGTTTGGGCCATCACTTCCTAAAGGGCATGCCAGGTTTATAAACCCATTTTAAATGAGTTTTTCAGCTGGAAACATCATGCATGGAATGCAAAGAAGATGCCATCTTTTTTTCTAAAGCACTTACTTCCTGCAGCCTGCAAACACCATCTATGAGGATTTAGAATACCAACATTGTTTTTAGAATTAAGTTCCCTAGTGGCTCAGTGGTAAAGAATCCACCTGCAATGCAGAAGACGCAGGAGACTCAGGTTCCATCCCTGGGTTGGGAAGACCCCTTGGAGGAAGGGATTGCAACCCACTCCAGTATTTTTGCCTGGAGAATCCCAGGGACAGAGGGTCCTGGTGGGCTACAGTCCACAGGTTCACAAAGAGTCAGACACGACTGAGGTGACTTAGCGCATGTGCTGTATCTTCTGTTTGAAAGAGCCACTTAGCTAATTTCATTCTATAATGTATTTCAGTTTTACCAAGCCACACGAAAATTCAATAATGGTAAATAGCATAGGATAGTTTTATAGCAAACAGTTTGCTAGTAATTTCAGAGGTTTACAGATATTATTAAATACTTTTCCTATAGGTTGCTTTCAACAGCTATGAAGTTTCATAACTAAGTCTCAGATGTATTACTTAAGTGTCATTTTGATCATTTTGTTTATTTACTTTTAGTTTTGGCTGCACTGAGTCTTCACTGCTACATGGACTTTCTCTAGTTGTGGTGCGTGGGGGCTACACTCTAGCTGCAGTGTGGGCTTCTCATCGTCAAGGCTTCTCTTGTGGAGCATGGGCTCCAGGGCGCACAGGCTTCGGGAGCTGTGGTACAAGGGCTCAGCAGCGGTCCCTGGGCTCTAGAGCGCAGGCTCAACAGTTGTGGTGCGTAGGCTTAGTTGCTCCGTGGTACGTGGGATCTTTCCAGATCCAGGATCAAATCCATGTCTCTTGCATTGGCAGGCAGATTCTTTACCGCTGAGCCACTAGGGAAGTCCCTTAAGTGTCTTTTTTATGTTTCTTTGCTTTTTAAGGAGAGGGCAGGTCCCTTTAGAGTATCTACCCTCATTATTTTTATATCAGAAGAAGAATGCATTCATATTAGTGGAAAGAAGGAAACCGCATTGTCTATAACAAGATTCCTTTGACAAATGACAAAACGCATATCAGAAACATCAAGGAAAAAAAAAACATAGTCTATCAAGAGATCAGGTTCTATCAAGAGACCAGAGAATCTTTAAGGATCATCTGCTTGCAAAAGTCTCATTCATTCATTCATTCCTCTAACAAGCATTTAAGTACAACTTCCTGCCAGGCCCTGCACTAAGCACTACAGCTGGGACAGGAGGGCTAGGATTAGAAGAATTCCCACATCAAACCACAACATGGGTGTTTTCTTGTTTCATTCAATTACTCAAATGTATGCTTAAATTGGCTAACTGATATTTTTGTTACTATTTCTCAATCCTGTTTTAGAAGAGAACTTGAGTAAATGAGGATAGTCAAATAAGAGCTAGATGAAATCAAACACACTAATGTCTTCCCATTACTCCAAAGGTTTCAACCATATGACGGAACAAAACACTCAGTTTTCTGGGTACACCAGGGAAAGGTGGTTGGCAATCTGAAATACGTGTAAGGTGTTAAAGGCAGAACTGATTAGACTGGTGATTTTGCTGCTTCTTCCTAACACATCCTAAATCAACACCTGTTTCATCTCTGAGGAATATGCAGGTTAACGTCTAACTTGTCTCCAACTTGTGAAGAAACACAGTTGCCATGACAACTGAACAAAAAGTTTAGTGAGCAAAATTCACCAATGAAATGCAAAAATCCAAATTCCATCTAACTGACATATGTGTACTTGTAAGCAAAAGCTAGTTTTCTGTTTGTTAAACCATCAGAATAAATGAAAATATGCTCTGTGAAAAGTTACATGGACACAACATTTAAACACACACATTTTTGTCAGACTAGGTCACATTAAATAAAATGAAACAGTGATTGACAAGTAAATCTCAGCAGTGCAGCATTTAGCATTACAGGGTCTCGAGTACACTTCTTCAAGGAAAACCAGATACTTCTAAAGTTAGTATATTTCTTGAGTTGTGCTAAATTGTCAAGTAAATTCATGTATATATTCCATTTCTACTGATATCCATTACTGATAGCCCCAATTTCCCGGATCTAATGCCTAATGATCTGAGGTTGAACTGATGTAATAATAATAGAAATGAAGTGCACAATAAATGTAATGTGCTTGAATCATCCCCAAACCATCCCATACTCCCCTGGTCCATGGAAAAACTGTCTTCTACGAATCCCATCCCTGGTGTCAAAAAGGCTGGGGACTGCTGCATTACACAATGTAACCTAGGGTATATTCAAATAAATGGACTATCAATTTCCCTAGAAAAATCCTTCTATCATCAACACACAGTTTACTTAGGCTGTCCACATGTGATGGATGTGTGGTTACATTATTAATATCCAACATACAACTATCCTCACTAGAAACTCGGCTGAGGTTCCCACCAGATACGCAGGTTTGCCCTCAACCCCCATCAGCTCTGGGGGATGAATTTCTACTGCCCCAGTGACCACTCTGTATGAACTGGTGGTCATTTTCAAATAGATATCCATAAATTATCAGACACTAGTAGTCACTGATTTAAAAGTGTATTACCTCAAATACAGAAATGCCCTTATATGATGATGAAAATGTCTTAAGTGTGGTGATAAAATCATCTTCATAAAGCAGGCACCTATCTCTTCACAACACAACACTGGGTGCAAATTCCAGAGCATGATCTACATATGAAGCAAGATTCAGGGACAAATAACTAGAAAAATATTCCAAAGGTATCTATGAATGAAAAGCACAGAGTTAAAGAGAGAGAAACGTGATAGCGGGGGATTCAGACTCACACTAATACTGAAATCTCATGTAACAGAAAGCACCTGCCATCTAACACATACCCCAAACATCAGAGTATTAATGGATGCATTTATTGCACTTAATATATTGTGTTATTTCAGCACAAACATAAAGTGCAATAAGAAAAATAGCATGATGTGTGAGATGGCACATTGTCCTTACCAGGAGTCCATCACAGAGGCAGCTGGACACTTCTGGCTGAACACAGAGGGAAGGCAGCCCACCCCCTTGCACCCCCATCCTGCCCCCACCAGCATACGCTGCAAAAGAGTGTCTGTGTGGCCTGAGCGGTGAGTCATGGATGTTCCACTTGCAGACAGGGTGGGGTTGAGGGAAGTCACCATTACATGCCCAGTTAGCTGGAAAAGTCCATCCTGTTTTTCCTCTTTTACATAATAATCATTTCTCACAAACCTGAGATAAGAGGAACACTTGGTAAGTAGGAACTCACTAGATATTTTAGCATTCTTATCCACAAAGGGAAAGATTGACTTTCACAGCCAAGGACGTGATCTCATGGTGCAGGCCTGATCGTTCATGCCAGCAAGGGACTTGGATAATCAGGATAAAACATGTGTTCTTTTGTGCCCACACCAAGAAAAACAATGTCTGGGGCAATTGCACAGCACCAGTTCTCAAATCGGATTCACCCACCAGAGTTCACACCAACAGCCAGAACGTTTCAGGAGCACAAGGACAATCTTTTACGACTTCCTTTGCCAAGGAAAAACAACTGCAGAGGCTTCCTTAGGCTGATCTGATGGGCAGACCATGGGAAACACAACCCAAATCCATGGTGGCAGAAATCAGCCCTTCTTTACCTCTACCCTCTGTGCTTTAAAAGACTGTGTGCCCAGCCCATCTCTCGAGACCACCTGCTAAGTCAAATGACATGTAACACGACCATTTCACATTCAGAACCTAAAATTGTAATAAGTCTCTCAGCTTTAAAAACATCCAATCCCAGCCCCTTAAACTTACTCAAGCTTCCCCCAAATCTAAAAAGTTGTGTTACCTTTTTCCAAACACACTTCAAATAAATCTCAGTTAGATCTCTCTTAATCCAGGTGATCACCCGGGGACCTGGCTGCAGCCCCGGACCCCTGGTGGACACCATGCTGGCTGAGGTTGGGGGAGGCAGGAAATTTGCCCCACTAGTAAAAATTGTGCACACAAATATCGCCTTCAATTATCAACTTCACCAATTAAACTGGCCTCCTAAAGATCATCAAGAAGTTAGGTGTTAAGTACATTAAAATTCACAGCATATTACTTACTCTTAATAACAGGAACTACCAGTTATTTTAGCAAAGAAGAGAAAATCTATAAAGACTTTTTATACAAATTGGGTTTCTCAGCAAATCTTACACTTAATCCCTACCTCACAATGGAAAATACCCCAGAGCCTACTTAACATTTAAAATAACTTAAATCACAAAAGTAACACAAATTCATTAGAGCAAAATCCAAAAGACCAACCAAATATAAAACAGAGAAGAATCAAATAAAAATTTCACCCCCCAGTTGACCACTGCTGTTAAAATCCTGGTAGCAGGGCTGCTCACCCTCTTCCCACATGTGTGGTCCCACACCTACCTTCAGTATCATTCACAAGTTTATATTGTTTTTACTTTTTCTAGAGAACACCTTTGCATGTGCACATACACATACATGTACATGTACATAGAGAGAGTCAAAAAATAAAGATTTGGCAGCTGCAGAGTGCTATCCACCAGCCAGCTATATCACTTCACTCAACAAATTTTTCCTTTCCACTTAAATAAGATTTTATTCTTGATAGGAAAAACTTGCAAATAATTCTGAAAAACATACCACACTCCTAAAGCCAATCCTGACCGCCCAGCCACCTTCATCCAGATCTGATGAGGGTCTTAGCACTCCTCTGAAAATTCAATCCGTTTCATGACCAACACCATCGAGGTAAAAAAGAGAAGTAATAACAAGTTGCTTCAGCTCTCTCCCAAGTATCCCAACTAATTAAAGGAGAAATCAGCCTCTGAAAAACAGCTCAGTTTTTGTAAAGCCTCAATATGAGTGATACTGAATTCCACGAGTTAAGAGGCCCTTGGTAATACTTAAAATCGTTCTGCACTGCATTTTACTCTTTTCACAAGATTTTCAAATATATTACCTCCCTATCGCAACCCTATTACACAGGAAGGGTGCAATCACCTTACTTACAAATGACAAAAACTGAGGCCCAGAGAAACAGAGAGACATGCAGTGGCACAAAGCAGGATGAAACTGATGGCCTCCTTGACTGGTTCTCCAGGTGATTTGAACGGAACCCACCATATGGGCTGGACTCTGACCCCAAATTCTTAACACCCTCCAGGGCCCAGCTCAGGACCAGGCGATGCGGTGGGGTGGGTGTACTGACGAATCATATGATTTTATGTGTCACGTGTCTTATTAAAAAGATCATTAAACATGTGGTGTAGTGGAGCTGTTTTTTCCAGAATATTCCTCCCTTACCCCAGGAAAATCTCATTAGATGCTAGCATCCTGGGAGCTGGCGGGTGGGCAGGGGGAAGCCCTCCTGCAAGAGGGAAGAGAAACTCCTGGCCTGGCCCTCAGTCACAGCAAGGATGAGAACAGTGTGTCCTCAGAGAGGTACTTAACGCAAGAGCATGCTCCTTATCAGCGTCTGAATTATCTTCCTGTTACAGTTTCCAGTGTGTTCTCTGCTGCTGATGCATGTCGGTGTAGGACCTGCTGTCCTTAGATGTCCTACCCCGGTATGTACAGGTAGAGCTCAAAGTCACACACCCAGGAGCTAAGCATGAGACCCTCTCAGATAACGATAAGTGGATTAAATTATACTATCCCTGGAGCAGGTGACTTAAACATGGAAGATGTGGATTAGCAGGAACTAGGCAATGTGACCTCAAATATTCAGGACTGGAGGGGTGTGGGGTGGGGGTCTCTTCTCAGTCCTTCCACAGTCAGTGGCCAAGCGGCTGAGACGCTCTCTTGACCCCTCACGTCCTAGGAGATACACATGCTTACTTCATCTACCTGGTCCCAAATAAGACACTGGATAACCCATGATCTTTTCCGCCTCCACTTGCACACACATCTGAGGCGGAAACTGGTCCACTAATTTACCAGAAACACTTAAAAATAAGATAATTTCAAACTTGAACCAGACATGCAAGAAGTTGGTGGACACATCTTGGCTTTTAAAAGTTCCTAAAATGAACATGCTGATCTGAGATGCAAGGCAACCAGGAATCCAATTCTATTTCTCATTTGAGCTGCCAGACACATAACCTCATTTTGTTCTAATTTATCCTTCTGGAAAAAATTCAAAAGCATGTGTGTGTGTGAATTAGTTAAAAGTGAAAGCAAAAAGAATTCTTTCAAATTTCAAGACCATAATGCAACTTTATAACTTTAAATAGAGCTTACACTTCACAAAAACCATAATCATAATTCCTTCTCTCAAACTTATAAATTCAATCTCTTCTGATTCTTTTCCTGTTTTCCTAGCAAGCTCTCCTCAAAGCTATGAAAAGGGCTTCCTGTCAAGATCCTCAAAGAAATACACGTAAGACGGACTCTCAAATGTGATGATTCTTTGCAGGTAGAACCCCAGGAAGTACAAAGATCTGAAAAAGACCTGCAAGGTAAGCTACTTACCCTGGTCCTCAAAGTTCCTCTCTAATAAATTCCAGAGAACCAGAGGGACATAAAGACAGCTGGGAAGTCAGGGATATGGCGAGGCCCAGGGTTAACAGAGCACTATCCAGGGCAAGACCCCGGAGGAGTGGGGAAAAGTTTAAAATAACTAGCGGAAGTCCATCACTGCAAGAAGATATAGAAAAACCTCTAAAACAAAAATATGTATATATATATAAACTGGACCTTATTTTTACTTAGGTTTTCCCCCCAATATATAGCAATCTATGCTACAGAACTGCCCCCAAAGCCTACCTGAATTTTCCTTTCCTTCTCAAGATCTACAAGTTACCTCCTGTAATTAAACACACTGAAAAACACTAAATTCACATTAGGCGTGCTAGAGTTTTAAGGTAAGGTTTACACCTTAACTTCTGGAAATCTATACAACCACAAAGCCCCTAAGGGCAGCTCATTACCTGTCTGAGGTACCCGTTCCCCTGAAAGCACAAGCCATCTCCTATTTGGTTAAATCTTATACCGGGCAGGAGGGGGACATTTTCCAGGAGGCTTTCCCAGGATGGCTTCACAGCATCTGAGAGTTAAGTCAGGTGAGAAAGCAAGAGGAAAGACTCGCCCGGGCGCCCCGGGTCAATGTGACGTGTCATGGTTGATTTGCCCTCATCTTCCGGAGTCTTTACTTCACCTTTTCCGAGGTGAGCCCACAGCAGACACACTGCTGAAGGGTCCTGGGATCACCAATCCTCTCCAACACATTTACCTCCAAAACTTGCAGAAAATCCTAAAGCAGTCAACAAAGACAAAACCCATAACCAGTCCTTGGCCCAATTTTGTGTTCTTCACTAGACACTAACAGGAAGTCAGAACACTATACTGAAAATGTTCCCACCAAGTTAGAATCAGTTTCCCTAATATGGCCAGGGCCTAAATATAGCCACAGTATTTTTTTGGTTCAAAATACACTCCATTGCAGTTGTGGATGGAGGGAAACACTGGTGGGCAAGTGAGCAGAGAGCATGGCAAACCGTGGTCAGGCATCTGGGGCTCTCACACCCTAGACAAGGGCTGCTCAAGCAAGGACAGTTGTAACTCATGCCCTGTTCCCTCCAGCCTTTGTCCCCCTCCACCAAGTCTGGGTTACTGGGAGGAAGAGAAGAAATTACACACCCTGAGCCTGAAGTAATTCTACCGTTCCCAGAAGCAACAGAGCATCACTAGGACCCACAGCAGTGAAAGGCGTAGAATGCCCTACTCGAATTTTAACGACTCAGTTCACCTGCAGAATACGGGAGAATTTAACGAAGGTGTGTCAAGTCTTCACAATTTACCTTCCAAACAACAGCCCACACCCACACACACACCACAGACACTACATACTGGTAATATTCACATAACTGCAACCAGGGGCTTTGTGTGCTTTCGGTGAGTCGAATTTAAGAAAAGCAAAATCTAGAGCATAAAACTTAGTCCAAAATGTATTCAAAGTTTCACTTAAAACTTTTAAAAGGCTTATTGCACTAAGTCTAGACCTAGTGCACAGACAGGAAGACTTTAAACTCTTTCTGCAAGGCATTTTAGCCGAAAAATGTCAGGATTGGAAGTAGATGCTCACTAAAATACTTGCTGGAAAACAACAGTGACGGGGAAAGAAATGAAGTTCTCAACGTAAGCGTGCTGAAAGGCAATATAAGAAGGCCTCTTTTAAAGGAGCCCCTGAAAGCAGACGAGCCTAGAGATTTTAGACTGGACTGTCTGGTCGCACAGCTCCAGTGAATGCAAGTTCAGACACCAGACGAGCTGCTCGGTTCTCTGCGACTTTATGTCTGCCCGGCTGTAAAATGGGAATTATGGTCTTAGCCGCCGCCCGAGGTTGTCGGGGAAACGAATCAGAGAAATCAACCTAAGGCACCCAAGATGCCAGCGCGCCCCCCGGGCGAGTGGCGCGTCTCCGGGGGCGCGTGTTGGGAGGGCAGGTCCGAGCACAGACGCCCCAGCTTTGTAAGCCCCCCTCCCTCGGCCACTTCCTAGAGCATCTCGGGCCCCGCACAGACCACGCGCCGCCGGCCTCCCACGACCGGGAAACGACACGCTCCCATCCACGCGTCCGAGAACCGGTCCCCCGGCCAGGGAGGAGGAGGGTGCCGCGCTCGTGCCGCCGCGCGCTTCCAAGTTCAGAGCAGAGTCACGGACACAATAGGGCTGAAGCGGCGCCCCGGCCCCCACCGCGGCCCCGAGACCCCCGGGCGGCACCGTGGGAGTCCCGGCAACCGCGAGCGGGAAGGGGGCCCGTGACCGCGCGGACCAGGGCCTGCGGTGCCCGAGGCGGGGGCTTCGGGGCCGGCGGCGGCGGCCTGGGAGACCCCGTCCCCTCTTCCTTTCCCCCATCCCCTTCCCCTCCGCCTCCCGCCCGCCCGTCCCCGGCCCCTCACCTGAAGGCTGGCCCCTCCCGGGGCGCCCGGCCCGGGGCAGTCGCCGCCGCGGAGCCGCCGCCGCCCTTCCTGTTGAAGAGCCTCTGCAGCAGGGTCGGGGCC
>SJYT01053999.1:152869-188831 GCA_006410635.1 Cephalophus harveyi
ACAGCGTCCCTTGGGGGTGGGGCGGGGGCACGCGGCTCTGCGGGATGCGGGGGTTCCCGAGGCAGCAGGGGTCAGTTGGAAGCGGCTGGAGAGCCGCAGGGCGGGTCTTTGTTGTTTGGAGACAAAGCCCCTGAACTTGGGTCCTGCCTGTGCAGGTGCGCGGGCTCGATCCCCGGAGGCGTGCTCTGGGGGGTTGAGTGGACACTCACCACACCCAGGGTGCTGGTACATCTGCCGTATGGGCTTGCTTTTGTGAGTTTTTCTTTTTAATTTATTTAAAAAATTGGGTCGTATAATTTGCTGTTGGCGTCTTGGGCCACCATTTCCATAGTTACATAAAAAGTTGCACGTGAAATTAAAAAGCACGTGGAATTCACTACATGGATTTAGGAATTAACGCTATTTTATAACAAGGGACTGCACTCCTGATATTTAACAGACCACATCCTAGTCTGATACCAACGGCAGACGATGTTTGATGTGGGGAAAGGAGAACTTAACCATGGTACCTGAGTTCACTTACCTTTCGGCCCCACTTGGTCTCCGTGAGCACTCCAGCCTGGGGCTGTGAAGGACCTTAGCCTTATAACGCTGGCTCCACAGCTTTAAAAAAAAAAAAAAAAGCTGAGAACCGACTCTGCCTGCTACGTGTCCTTCGTGAGCAGCAGACTCTGAGTGCTTCACCTCAGATTTGTTTGAGGGAGGACCACTGGAGACTCAAAAAGGCAAATGTATTTCCATGAATAGAAATAGTTCAAAATATCTCTTCTGGGCCAATTTTAGTTTGCATTATCAATTTTTATTGCATAGGTTTCTAGCCTTGGTGAGATACTAGCTCTGAGTGAAGATGTGATGAAATTTCACAAAGGTAAGGGAAAGGTGGTAGAAATCGAAACTTGTTTCTTTCCTTCAGATTTTTACCATTAAAATGGTGGATTCAGTGTTCTTCCTGGTTCATCCTTCCCCACCATGGAGTGTGCACAGACCCCTGATTTGCAGCTCTGCTGTTTCCTCTTTGTTTATTGAAAGCAGGTACCCCACAGGACAGCCAGTATTGGTCAGTATCTGATATTCCAAGTGTTGGTCTCATCTGTTACAACTTTATTTTAAAGACAAGGTCTGGGTCATACATAGCCTGCAAAACACCACCCTCCCTTACCATGTCCTTGGTCAGAAAAAGTCTTTTATTCTTTTCCATTTTTATTCTTTTAGTTTTATTTTTGACTGCGCTGGGTCTTGGTTGCTGCACAAAGGCTTTCTCTAGTTGCAACAAGCAGGGGCTACTCTTTGTTGCGGAGCTCGAGCCTGTCATTGTGGTGGTTTCTCTTGTTGCGAAGCATGGGCTCTAGGCTCTCTTGCTTCAGTAGTTGCTGCTTGAGGGCTCAAGGGCGCAGGCTCAGGAGTAGTTGTGGTGCAGGGACATAGATGCTCTGCAGCATGTGAGATCTTCCCAGACCAGGGAAAACTGTATCCCCTGCATTGGCTGTGTGTGCTCAGTAGCCTCTGACTCTTTCCCAGTCCATGAACTGTAGCCCAGCAGGCTCCTCTGTCCATGAGATTTTTCCCAGCAAGAATACTTAAGTGGGTTGCCATTTCTTCCTCCAGGTGACCTTCCCCACCCAGGGATCGAACTGGGTCTCCTGCATTGGCAGGTGGATTCTTTACCACTGAGCGACAGTGTGGCTTCTTATCCACTGGACCACCAGGGAAGTCAGGTCTTTTATTCTTGAAAGTAAAATCTGGACACTCTGTGGTGTGCATAGCAGCTTTTGTAACAGCATAGCGTAGAGGAATTTGGTATGGCCTTTGTTCCTCACTTCCTAGGGCTGTTTCTGTCCCAGCCCCATCCTAGGGTGCAGGAACACTCACCAGAGGCAATTAAAAACTCAGCCTGCCCCACCATTATCTTCAATTTTGGACCTGATTGGGCAGCTCTAAAAGAAAAAGTGTGCGTTTAAAGCTATTAAGAACGTTCTCAGGGGAGAAAAAAGGAACTGAAATGGTGCCCTTTTCTCACTTTGCTTCCTCTCAACACCACATTGTTCCTCATCCTAGTTTTGGCCACACCTCTCTTGCCTTCCTTGGATTTTAAAGTGTTATAAAAATCCTAATGAACTGAGTTTTGGGAGGGAACTCTGGACAGCTCTAGCACTTCACTTCCATTATTTCTCCTCTTGGCCATCTTGGGCCTTTTTTGAAGTCCCATGTGCCCCCTGTCATCTGTGGGTCACTGCCTCTTCCTGAGGCTTGACATCACCCCAGGCTCCAGCACTGGTCCTTCTATTCATCTCACCCACCCCACCCTACTCACTACATTTTGGAAAATACATCTGCTGGCTCATCCTGTAGGCATCAGGAGGAGGAGGAAATCAAACAATATCCTGAACGTTTGTAGATACACAACAGCGCTAATGTGGACAAGGCTGACTTCCTTGTCCTAGTCCATCCTGAGTCCTGGTGCGCCTTCCCTGACATCAGTGTGAGTTCTCTAAATTGCTTCAGGTGTGTTGCTTCTAACGATTAGACTATCATTGTCCCTTAGCCTACCCGATATCTGTTACCCATTCTTCCCAATAGAAGCCCAGTCTTGTTCAGGTGTCTGTTCCTCTCCCGGCCCAGGGTGCCTCAGGGCAAGCCAACTGTGCCCAAACTGAGTCTGAATGATCTATGGGTAATCCCATTGCTTTTGCAAGGTGAACTAATGGGGAATGGGAGGCTATTCTAGGCAAGGAGGCAAGAGGGAAAGGAGCTGGCAGAGGAGACATTCTGGAAGTCTCCTCACTCTTTGTAGAGAGCTTTTTCTTCTTTTGGATGTTGTGTGTCTGCATGTAACGCTATAGCTGTTCTGCAGCCTGAGCATGAAACCAGCCAGAGCAGAGAGGTGTGGCCCTCGATAACATTACTGAAGCACAAACCTTGTACCTCATTTGATGAGATAATGAATGGTTCTTGTATCTGAAGCCAAAAGCAGCCTATAAGAGAGGGTCCTGTATTCTGTCCTGGATTGCTTGTCATTTGAGACAAAAAAAACCCTACTTGCTTAACCTTCAGTGTACCAGATAAAACAGTCATCACCAATGGACCTGTTCTGTTGTTTTCATATTTTTTTCATAATTTTTCAAATTATTAACAGGAGGTAAGAATAAAGGAATGGTAAAAATAATTTTGAACTAAATTTTACTATAAATTTAAAGATAAAAAAGTTAACTTTTTATTCCACATTTTCCTAAATTTGGAGGAATAGTACCCAAATGGACTCGGTCCCTTGAATACAACTATTGACGGAACAGAGGATTATGGATTTTTGCACCTCCAGCTCATTTGTGGATCTTGTGAGATAGCAGGCATCAGGCATGTGGTTTTTTGAACAAATTAAATGTAAAAATGTTGATGTGATAGTTTTACTTTTCAGATTAAAAAATTGCCCACAAGATGCTTCCTTCTTCCAAACTTTAAAAAGACAGCTTCTTTTCAGGTAATACTTACCTGCTTATTAATGCCTCTAAGGTGTGTAACTTTGATTCAGCTCTCAATAAAAGCCTCTTAAATTAATGCACTTATTTCAGATTCTGTGGACTTTATTTCACCTCTGTAGGTGAGGTCTTGGGAGAGATATAGAAACCCTCTCCCATACACTCACTCACACTCATACACAGTGCATAAAATTTAGAGAACGCAGGAAAGTACAAAGATGAATATAGTCATGTTTTCATCCAGCAACCTGGGTAGATAGAAATAGCTACACATAATATATTTGTTACCTTCCTTCCTTTTTCTTTCTTTTTTTATCCCTCTTTTGTTCATTTGTTTGTTTCAGAGGGATTTTTATTTGTGGATCCGATGAGCACCTAAGTCAGTAATTCAACAAACAGTATAGTTTGTTGTTCTTAAGTCATTAATTCTACAGGAATTTATCTAGTTCATGTAGTTAGCCAGTCGTCATCCAGCTTTCCAATACCACCCATGCTTTAGCCAGTGTTTGTTGCACAAGAATTACTTTAGAATTCTGCTTAAACTTGTGATTTGCCCATAAATGTTTTGCCCTACTCCCCAGTTTTTCAAAGCCCACTAAAATGACAAAGGTGAGCCAAGGTGTTGGTTTTCAAGGAACAAGAACAAAGGAAGGGAGAGATTTCCACAAACTTGGCCAAGGACAAGTGTTTGAAGGTGGAAAGTGGATGAAGGAGGTGTAACTAATTGATCAGAGGAGGAGTTCAAACCCAAGAATGAAGATGCCTGTCAATTTTCCCCCAGAGACTCTGAAGCCTCTGCTGTTGGGAGGTGAAGGTCCCTGAAGGATGGGTGAGGGTTTCCACGTGAACGGGTTAGATTCCAGGTCCTTTCCGTCCTTACCCTGCACCGCCAGGTCCTGTCCAAAGAGGGGCATCAGGTGAGTGCCTCGCTCACAGACAGAGGTGGTGGCAGAGAAAAGCTCTCCTAACGTTTGCAATGGTGGGAGCCCAGTGGAAGGTCAGCATTCTACTAGAACATCTGCTCATGGATTTCACAAATCAGTACTCCACACCAACAATCTTTTGTAAAATGTTTAGAGTTTCACTCTTCAGTATGAACAGAAGTCCAAGAATCACAAACCATGTGATGAACACCTGCAACATGGTAAGGAAAATACAGAAGCAAAAAAGCATTCTGGGGTGAACAGAGACAATGCAAGGAGATGGAGACTTCAAAGCTGTAATTGATGGGACTTCCCTGGTGGCACGGTAGACAAGAATCTGCCAAACAATGCAAGGGACATGAGTTTGATCCCTGGTCTGGGAAGATCCCACATGCTTCAAAGCAACAAAGCCCATGTGCCTCTGCTGCTGAGCCCATGTGCTACAACTATGGAAGCCTGCCCACCCTAGAGCCTGTTCTCTACAAGAGAAACCACCAAATGAGATGCTCGAGCACTGCAACAAAGAGTAGCCCCCACTCCTCAAAACTAGAGAAAGCCCTCAGAAAGCGGCAAAGACCCAATGCAACCAAAAAGTAATTAATTTTTTAAAAAAAGCTGTAATTGATGAATAGCATGTAAGGGACAAAAGAAGATATGCCTGTAACACAAAAATGACAAGCGATGAATAAAAGAACACTCAACAAGAAGGTGCTCTCAAAAATTAAATATATGATGATGTAAACAAAACACTCGGGAAAAGGAACTGAGGTATAAAGTTGGAAAAAATGATAAATTGAAAAGAGAAGACGAGAATGTTACAGAATTCATCCAGGAACTTACTAATAGGACCTTTAGAAAAGAGATCAGAGGAAACAGAGGGGAGAAAATTACCCAAGAAATAATAAAATTTCCCATAACTGAAGGGTAAGTAAGTGTTAGTCACTCAGTCATGCCCGACTCTGCGACCCCATGGACTGCAGCCCACCAGGCTCTTCTGTCCATGAGATTTTCCAGGCAAGGATACTAGAGTGGGTTGCTATTTCCTTCTCCAGGGGATCTTCCCAACCCAGGGCTCGAACCCGGGTCTCCTGCACTGCAGGCAAATTCTTTACTGACTGAGCTACAAGGGAAGCCCTAACTGAAGGGTAGGCGTCCCCATATGGATAAGGGCCCACCTGGAACAATACATTTTTCTTGGATCCTACTTCACGGCATAGCATCATAAGTTTCAGAACATCTTGGGTAACGGGAAAAATTGTAAAAACTTTCAGAGAGAAAAGCCTATCCTGAAAAAATGGAGCAGGATTCAGAACAGCATCAGAGTCATTCCTGGCTGCTCTTGATCGTGGCAAACAGCAAAGGCCCAGCTTAAACTTTCAGCGGGAAGACAGTTTTCATCCTAGGACCCTTGACCAAACTAAACCATAACTCAGTCTGTGTGTAGAATACACACATTTTTAGATACACAAGCTCTTAAACATGGCACCTCCATTCTTTCTCAGGCAGATGAAAGAGGTACGTTAGCAAAATAAGGAGTTAAAACAAGAAAAGGCAAGATAAGGCAAGATAATACTAGGAAGAAAGGCAGTAAGGTGTCAGGAAGGAGTGACCCAGGGCTTCTAGAAAACAGCCAGGCCAGGGACAAGAAGGAGAAGGGAAGCGGCAGCTATGAAAAACAGAACATAAATATTCCAGCATAGGGATATACTCTTTTAAAAAATTACTTATTTATGTAAATGTTTATTTATTTGACTGTGCAGGGTCTTCACTGGCTTCTCTTATTGCAGAACATAGGCTTTAGGGCACCCGGACTTCAGTGGTTACAGCACACGGGCTCAGTAGTTATGGCCCTCAGGCTTAATGGTCATGTACATGGAATCTTTCTGGACCAGGGATCAAACCCGTGTCCCCTGCATTGGCAGGCAGATTCTTAACCACTGGACCACCAGGGAAGTCCAGGAATATATTGTTTATAAGTATGTGCACAGATGCTGGAGCATTGGGGAAAAATGAACAATAGGTAGCTGGAAAACCAAACAAGTGATAAAATGAGGCAGTTATTAACTTTAGAAAAAAAAAGTATGCTTGGGCAGGAAAAAGTGTGGTTGCAATACGTTACTTGGCTGTTGGTCACTGAGTGAACGGTATTTGTGTAGTTCCACTAATGTAACATCAGCTATTGATTTAACAGAGATTATGTGTGACTGTGTTGGGGGAGGGAAGAAAAAAAGTAGAGTTGGGGTAAGGGGTGGAGAGTCAATTTATTCACAATAGCAGGAGGTCAAGAGACAAAGTCTTAAATTGGAAAATCAAGAAATAGTGACAGAGCATATCATTTTTTTAAGTTATGCAGGAAGATATCAGTGAAACTAGCTAGAAAAGTTGAAGGCGGCAGCCTATACGGCTGGACCTGGGTGAGAGGAAGGGTGGAGTAGGAGGCTGCTGGGTTTTATTATAAGCCTTTTAATACCGTTTGACTTTTTAAATGATACATATGAATGTGTTTGTGTGTGTGTTTTCCTTTGATTAAAAAAATAAAGTTTATTTTTAAACAGTCTCACTTGTGGACATTGTTAATGTCCTATTTCTGGGCCTGATTCTGTGAGATTCCAATCTAGTAAGAGTGGGACTCAGGAAATGACCTTTAAATAGAATCTCAAGAAATTTGGATGTAGAGGGTTCGTGAACAATACTTTGAGAAACATCACTCAGATCCCCTGAAATGCTACAGTTTTGCAAGAATATGCATTTCTTTGGGGGAGAGTCCCTACTTTTCCCATTCTCTTTGATGCCCCCAAATCCAAAAGAGTTTAAGCATTGCTGTTCTCTGTCTGCCTTCCTTCGAAAAATAATTGAGGTTCTGTTCATTATTTAAGGTCAAAAGCACAGCTAAGGGACTTCCCTACTAGCCCAGTTGTTAAGATTCTGTCCAATGCAGGAGACATAGGTTCTATCCCTCATCAGGGAGTTAAAATTCCACATGCAGTGGGGCAACTAAACCCATATACCACAGCTACCGAGCCGTCCAGCCATAACAAAAATACCCCACATGGCACAACAAAGATCTCGTGTGCCCCAGTGAAGACCCAATAGCAGCCAAATAAAAAGTAATTTGAAAAAAAGCACGGCTAATTATTGTTGTAGTGAGTAAAACACTTTGTAAAACTCATTAATGGTATAGACTGGAAAGCACTGGCTGAATTTTCAGTCCATCGCAGGTTACCAAGGAGAACCCAGTGCTTTACTATTGCAGTACACTGAATATAAATCGAGTGGCTTGATACACCTGTAACTAACAAAATATAATAAATCAACTATACTTCAATTAACAAAACAAAACAAAACCAGAAAACTAGTGGCTTCAAAAAGTTAACATGGATCCATTGGCACCTCCCAATGGCATTGACCAAGCGCGTAGTTAAATTTTATTCAGTTGAAAAAGCATGTCTATGTTGTCATTCAATGTTATCTTTATATAATATTGCCACATAAATAGTATTGGAGTCCAAGTAGAAAATTTAATGCAGGTGATTTGACGACTTTGTACTTTTATTCAATATTTTAGTAAGTTGACATAAGCCAGTCTTCCTTAAATTTATTTCACCTTTCAATCTTTTAAAAATTGTTTTTGTCATTATAAAATGTTAGAGGGGTTCATGAGTTGTGATTTG
The DNA here is from genome assembly GCA_006410635.1 of Cephalophus harveyi. NCBI lineage: Eukaryota > Metazoa > Chordata > Mammalia > Artiodactyla > Bovidae > Cephalophus > Cephalophus harveyi. The sequence continues at coordinate 160,937 of SJYT01053999.1, forward strand.
GATTTAGTTCTGTTTCAGTTTCAGTTCAATTGCTCAGTCGTGTCCGACTCTTTGCAACTCCATGGACTGCAGCATGCCAGGCCTCCCTGTCCATCACCGGCTCCTGCAGTTTACCCAAACTCATGTCCATCGAGTCAGTGATGCTATCCAACCATCTCATCCTCTGTCATTCCCTTCTCCTGCCCTCAATCTTTCCCAGCATCAGGGTCTTTTCAAATGAGTCAGCTCTTTGCATCAGGTGGCCAAAGTATTGGAGTTTCTGCTTCAACATCAGTCCTTCCAGTGAACACTCAGGATTGATCTCCTAATGTGGTCCACTGGAGAAGGGAATGGCAAACCACTTTAGTATTCTTGCCTTGAGAACCCCATGAACAGTATGAAAAGGCAAAAAGATAGGACACTGAAAGATGAACTCCCCAGGTCAGTAGATACCCAATATCCTACTGGAGAACAGTGGAGAAATAACTCCAGAAAGAATGAAGGGATGGAGTCAAAGCAAAAAAAAAAAAAAAAAAAAAAACCACCTAGCTGTGGATGTGACTGGTGATGGAAGCAAGGTCTGATGCTGTAAAGAGCAATATTGCATAGGAACATGGAATATTAGGTCCATGAATCAAGGTAAATTGGAAGTGGTCAAACAGGAGATGGCAAGAGTAAACGTCGACATTTTAGGAATCAGCAAACTAAAATGGACAGGAATGGGTGAATTTAACTCAGATGACCATTATATTTATTACTGTGGGCAGGAATCTCTTAGAAGAAATGGAATAGCCATGATAGTCAACAAGAGTCTGAATGCAGTACTTGGATGCAGTCTCAAAAATGACAGAATGATCTCTGTTCATTTCCAAGGCAAACCATTCAATATCACAGTTATCCAAGTCTATGCCTCAACCAGTAATGCTGAAGAATCTGAAGTTGAACGGTTCTGTGAAGACCTACAAGACCTTTTAGAACTAACACCCCAAAAAAATGTACTTTTCATTATAGGGGACTGGAATGCAAAAAAAAAAAAAAAGGAAGATTTGGATTCAACTAGGTAGTAAAATATGATTTCAGATTAATTGCTGGAAGGAATTAAATTTTGATTTGTATATTTTCTTTAAATGTATTATACATTAACCAGTTAGAGAAGTTACTTGTTTATTTTAGTAGCTATGAAGAGTATAAAAGGCACTACCGTGGTGGTCCAGTGCTAAGACTGTACTCCCAATGCAGGGGGCCCAGTTTTGATCCCTGGTCAAGGAATTAGATCCCACATGCTGCAGTTAAAGATCCTGCGTGTCATCCTGAGCCACGGATCGAACCTAAGTCTCTTGAATTGCAGGCAGATTCCTTACTGTCTGAGCCACCAGGGAAGCACAATACCTGGTACAACCAAATAAATAAATAAATAGAGTGAATATCTTTAAAAAGTATAAAGCATTTCAAAAAGATGCATCACATAGACCAACACAAACCAATAGCCAAGTTATTATTAATATTTGTTGAATAAATAATAACATAGAGCATGGCCATTATTAGTTATTTAAGCAGATTGTACACCAGTTCACATATCAAATATATCTTATTAAAAGATCAGTCATCTCTGATACTCTTAGCTGTGGCACACTATTTCTTAAAAATAATAGCAAGTCCATCCATAAGACTTATTGTGTCCCAGACCTTGTCCTAAGCACTTCCTGTTACTAGCTCATTTATCCTTGGCAACATCCCTGTGAGGGAAGTCATGTTATTACTCCCATTTTACAGATGAGAAAACTGATACAGCTGAGTAGCTGAGCACAGCTAATGTACAACCACGCAATGATTGGAAACCACCAGTCTAGCACTGGAATTTTATCTTTTTAACTATTATGCTATAGTCTCACAATAGAAACTATTGTAGAAAAAAAGCCAAAGAATCAGTTACATCAGTATACAAAAAAATGGAAATGAAATCTATGTCCCCAAAATGTGATACCTTTTCTTTAACAGCTAAAGATCTTGTATCATTCTTTGATATCCTTGGACTAATATTTCTATTTCACTTCTCCCACATAATTTTATCTTAATGTAAAACATTTATCCTTGAAAACATTTGTTTATTCAATTACTATACTCTGTAACAAAATATATGTATAAATTTAAATGAATTATCTGGGCTAATACAAAATTTATCAATATGACAGATTTGTGTCTTAAAAAGTAAAATTCTGCTATAAATGTATTTTTCAATGATGGAGAAAGGTAAGATTCACTGTATTCAGTCTTATGGATAAAAATTATGCATTGCATGAGTAAGACAGATTCAACGTTAAACTTACTTTTCATTCATTTTTATAGATGTAAACACTGAGTAACCCTATTGACATAAATAAGTAGGTTAGAATGGAAGGATTTTTGTTACAGCATTATTATTTTTTCCAAGTCTTATTTTTAAAAATCATTGTGTTCTAAACATTAAAAATTAGACTGGTGTCCACACGTGAAAAACTCACTATTAGAAGTTAGCGTTAACTTCCAGCTGTTTTTAATAGTCTTTCTATTCTCTTCTATGCTTTTTTTTCCTTTCCGGTCAATCATGACACTCTCATTATTATACTGGATTGGCCATAAAGTTCATTCAGTTAGTGAATACAATGTTCAGTGAAGTTCTTCATGAAAATAAGAAACACGTCTTTTATTTCACTTAAAACAGAATGAACTTTTTGGCCAACAATAGATTTTGAGGGTATTTTTATTTTTCTTCAAGGGTAAGTTCCTCACTCTCATTTTCCTAAAAAAAACTTTTTTTGGCCCCTATTTACTTTTCCCAAATCAAGGTTTCATGATCAACTTGTCAGTTTTGTAAAAATCTGGGTTGGGATGCTTATTGCAGTACACTGAGTTTTAGATGAATTTGGGCATATTTGATATTGTTCCAATACTGAGTCCCCCCATCCAGGAACTCAGCACACCTGTCTGTCTCTGCAAGGCTTATTTCATGTCCCACAGTGAAGTTTTACAGGTTTTGTTTCATGGATTTCACATGGGTTTCTTTCTGAACTTAAGACATATATTTTGACCACTTTCTTTCTCCCCTCTTCCAAACTTCCTTCCTCCTTCTCTCCCTCCCTTCTTCCTTCCTTCCTTTCTTTTTTTTCCTCTTGCCATCCAAAATAGATTGTAAACCCTTGCCAAACTGGAAATAGACTTCCTTTACAACCTCCTAAGTGCCGAGGACGAAGCTATGGCGGAACCGTTGCTAAGGAAAGAAAACTTGCTGAATAAATAAGTGAATGAAAGACCTGATTCATAAACTAGAAACAGAACAGGAAGAATCGGGGGTAGATTCCTGGAAAAGATTCAAAGAAATTATAGTTCCTTAAAACTAGATGATAAAGTGTGGCTTAATTATACCGCGCGGCAGGTTTGGCAAGCTGTTTGATTTTTTTTTTTTTTTTTAAGCAAAGAGAAGACAAAATGACCTGGGTATTAAACAGATTCTCCCAGTATGGATTCACTCAGAGAGCCAGAGGAGATAAATCTATGCTTCTGATTTCCTAAGGCTCTGAGAAAAATGCTAAAATCTTTCCACTTGTGAGGATTCCTGAAACACTATTTTCACTGAACATCAAGGATCTTTTAAATTTTTCTTTTAAAAAAGATGTACGGATTGTTCCCTGGCGGTCCAGTGGTGAGGTGAGGGCTTGGCACTTTCACTGCTGTGGCTCAGGGTTCAGTCCCTGGTCAGAGAAGCAAGATCCCACAAGCCAGGCTGTGCAGCCAAAATTTAAAAAAAAAAAAAAAAACACTTAAAAAAAAAAATAATGAAAAGGATGTCTACTGCCTAAATGTCAAGAACTTAGTTGGTCTTTTAAATAAGGAACATGTTAAACACAAAGACTAACCTGTGGTGGAGTGGTGAAGGAATCTGTGAGTGGAGGTCCTGGGTCCATCTGTCTGTCCCGCCATCCCCCCAGGCTCAGTCCTGGAGCCTTCTCATGCAGAGGCCCATCCTCCTTTCCCCACCTTCCACCATAGTGGACACGGTCAGGGTCAGGGAGGCTGGTGGGCGTCGCCGTGGATTAGGAACCAGCCTGAGCCTCTGCACACTGTGTGTGTGTGTGACAGACGCCTGGGCAGAGTGGAAGGAGACTTCCAGGCAGCAGGAACCCATTTTGGAGTGTGTGGGGACCTGATGATCTTGGTGGATCCGTGTCCTTAGGCTTCAATCCCAAAGGGAGGCTGGGAAGATGCCACCAAATCCTCAGTGACTGTGACCCAGGAGTCGAAGGAGAGCCCGGCCCTTCCTCGAGAGAGAGCCATCCACCCTCTGCAGGGTGCTCAGGGCCCCCCTTCTCCCATTTTGGGGGCAGTGGTAGGAGCTAAGAGACAGCCCCGGAATTCTTGGAAAGACCTCGCTCTCCCTACCTCAGCGCCCCAGGTTACTACCCTGAAACCATCAGGATTCCTCCCAGGATCCCTTCCTCCCTGTGTATTTACGTCAACGCCACAGGAAGACAGCGGACCCGCAGGTTACGAGGGGTCTCACGGACTCTGATCCCCAGGCAGCTTTGAGCCAGGTTCCCCTCCCTGCACCCACCCCAGTAATCACTGTGCACCCCTTCCCCTGCACAACCCAGCCTGTCCCTCCGCTGCCTGCTGCACCCAAACCCGAGCCTCCCGAGGGGACCGCGGCTTCCCGAGCACTCTCCCCGGGTCCTTATCTCTACGCTGCTCTCTGTGCTCTTCCGCCTGCAGGTGGAGTTGGGGTCTCCCTGACCCTGGAGGCCACTTTAAAAGTGCTCCTCTCCCCCCACCCAGCTTTGAATCTGACGTCATTAGATTTGCCTCACTGTCCTTTGCCCTCATTTCACAGAGATTTCAGCAGCTGCGCCCAGTCGTCATTTTAATGTCCATTTGGCTCAGCCTGCAACTCCCTAGCCCTCAGCTCCTTGACCTCCTTTGCTCGGGATTTTGCCTTTATCAAAGGTTGACCTCACCTGTAACAGCAAGCCCTTCATATTCCCAATGGCCAGCATCCTCTGGTACCACCCCTGCCACCGCTGGTCCCTAACACCTGTCTTTGCACTGACCCACCACATGCCCCTTGACCCACCTAGCCTCATCCCCACAGAGCCTGTTACTCCTCCTAGCTTAGATGCACCCCTTGGTCAGTTAGTATATCACTCCCCTGCACTATGTTGTAATTATCCACCTGCTGTATCCATCCTCTTTCTTCCAAAATGATAGAATTGTAGATGAGCATGTAGTTGGCCATACATACTACATTTCCTGGGCTTCCTTGATTTAAATGTGGCCACAGGAGTAACATTTTACCAATGGAATGTGGCTTCCCAGGTGGCCCGGTGGTAAAGAATTCTCCTGCCAATGCAGGAGAGGGTGGTTCTTTTCCCGGAATCCAGAAGATACCCTGGAGAAGGAAATGGCTACCCATTCCAGGATTCTTACCTGGAGAATCCCATGGACAGAGGAGCCTGGCGGGCTCCAGTCCATGGGGTCACAGAGAGTAGGATATGACTTAGTGACTAAACAAGAACATCAAATTGAGCCTAAGTGATGTGTGGCCCCTGCAGCTAGGCCCTTAAAGCAAGGGCAGTGCGTCCTCCCCGTGCTTTCTTCCCCTTCCATATAACAGGTAAAGATGTACCTGCTTCTCAGTCTTCAGGATTCAGATGGGAATAAAGCCCTGTCATGAAAGACAGACAAGAGAAGGCCCCTCCCTCTACCCCTAAAGGATCACCTGAAGCTGAGGCCCAGTGACCTGAAACGGTCACTTGTGCCTGTTGCCTGAAATAGAAATAAAATCTGCTTTAAGTCGCAGAATTAATGTTGGATTGCTTTGTTGCAGCAGCCTAGCTTGGCTCTGAAGAATACAAGTCTCAATGCTCTGGGCTCTCCCTTGCATCTCAACACTCACCTGGCATGACTACAAGCCTGGACATCCTACCTCTTCCTCCCCTAAGGGGAGAGGAATCTAGCCAGAGAAAAGGGAAGTCCCCCAGCCTCACTCTTATTTAAAAAAATTTTAATTGGAGGCTTATTACTTTACAATATTGTGGTGGTTTTTGCCATACATTCACATGAATCAGCCATGGGTGTACACGTGTTCCCCATCCTGACCCTCCCTCCCACCTCCCTCCCCATCCCATCCCTCAGGGTCATCCCAATGCACCAGCCCTGAGCACGCTGCCTCCTGCATCGAACCTGGACTGGCGATGGGTTTCATATATAATAATATACATGTTTCAATGCTATTCTCTCAAATCATCCTACCCTCGCCTTCTCCCACAGAGTCCAAAAGTCTGTTCTTTACATCTGTGTCTCTTTCACTGTCTCACATATAGGGTCATTGTTACTATCTTTCTAAATTCCATATATATGCATTAATATACTGTATTGGTGTTTTTCTTCTGACTTACTTCACTCTATATAATAGGCTCCAGTTTCATCTACCTCATTAGAACTGATTCAAATGTGTTCTTTTTAAAAGCTGAGTAATATTCCATTGTGTATATGTACCACGGCTTTCTTATCCATTCATCTACTGATGGACATCTAGGTTGCTTCCATGTCCTGGCTATTATAAACAATGCTGCGATGAACATTGGGGTACACATGTCTCTTTCAATTCTGCTTTCCTCAGTGTGTATGCCCAGCAGTGGGATTGCTGGGTCGTATGGCAGTTCTATTTCATTTTTTAAGGAATCTCCACACTGTTCTCCATAGTGGCTGTACTAGTTTGCATTCCCACCAACAGTGTAAGATGGTTCCCTTTCCTCCACACCCTCTCCAGAATTTATTGTTTGTAGACTTTTTGATAGCAGCCATTCTGACCGGCATGAGGTGTTGCCTCATTGTGGTCTTGATTTGCATTTCTCTGATAATGAGTGATGTTGAGCATCTTTTCATGTGTTTGTTAGCCATTTGTATGTCTTCTTTGGAGAAATGTCTGTTTAGTTCTTTGGCCCATTTTGTGACTGGGTCACTTGTTTTTCTGGAATTGAGCTGCAGGAATTGCTTGTATACTTTTGAGATCAATTCTTTGTCAGTTGCTTCATTTGCTATTATTTTCTCCCATTCTGAAGGCTGTCTTTTCACCTTGCTTATAGTTTCCTTTGTTGTGCAAAAGCTTTTAAGTTTAATTAGGTCCCATTTGTTTATTTTTGCTTTTATTTCCATTACTCTGGGAGGTGGGTCATAGAGAATCCTGCTATGATTTATGTCAGAGAATGTTTTGCCTACGTTCTCCTCTAGGAGTTGTACAGTTTCTGGTCTTACATTTAGATCTTTAATCCATTGCCTCACTCTTGACTGATGACATTGCATTCTGTTTCACTGAGGAAGCTGAAGGCTCTGGAAGGGAAGGGAATTTCAAGGAGCGCCTACCTCCTCTCTCTCTGGCCTCTTACATTTGTGCCACACCCTCCGCCCCCGACCTGCCCCGTGCCGCTTTGCCTCCTGTTACTGAGGGTTATCTGTCCATTTTTCCACTTTGCACTAGACCTCATCCCTCCTTGTCTATTCAGAGACTTTGCACCAGCCATCCTCCCTTCTCTCCTGCATCACCAGACTTTCTCTCTTTGCTTCACCTTCCCCAGAGCTTACAAGTATTTTTTCATTTCTTCCACCTTGAAAAAATCTAAAAATCCTTTCAAGTGTCCTTCCCTTCTGGCTATCATTTTATCTCTCTGTTCCTGTTTATCTATATTTCTTGAATTTAGTTTCTGTCTTCTTAAATTATTTTGAAAAATATAAGCATACACAAAGGTAGAGAGATAGTATAATACCCCCATATATCATTACCAAGTTTCAATGATTGTAAACATTTTGTCCATCTTATTTCATGCACCCTCCTTGCCTAAATCTGGAAAATCTTAAACCAAAATCCCAGACATCATATCATTCACCTGTAAATACTCCAGAATACATCTTTAATAGATAATGACTGTTAAAAATGCCAGTCACAACGCTTGTAAAACAAATCTAAAAACATAATCAGAGTTTCAATTTCCTAGATTGTCTCAAAAATATTTTTAAATAATAGACTGACTCAACTCAGTCTCTAAACACATTTAGAGGCAGTTTTTCATCTCTCACAGTTTTTCCCCCTCCCCCTCTTTCATGCCATTTCTACATTTTTTTGTTTTGTTTTACAAAGGTCATTTTTCCTGTGGAAGTCCCCATGTTCTGGATTTGATTGCCTGCAGCCTCATGACTTTGCCCAGTCTATTCCTTTCTCACCTGTATTTCTTATAAGTTGGTATTAATAAGCACTTTTAAAATAATTTTTAAAAATCAGAGTTGATTTACAGTGTTGTGTTAGTTTCAGATATACACCAAAGGGATTCAGTTATACATATAATATAAATATTAGTTATACATAAATATGTCATATAATAAAAATATTCTTTTTCAGATTCTTTTCCATTGTAGGTCATTACAAGATATTGAATGTAGTTCCCTTTGCTATACAGTAGGTTATTGTTGGTTACGTATTTTATGTATGATACTAAATACCTCTTCGGAGAAGGCAATGGCACCCCACTCCAGTACTCCTGCCTGGAAAATCCCATGGGCGGAGGAGCCTGGTAGGCTGCAGTCCATGGGGTCACTAAGAGTCGGACACGACTGAGTGACTTCATTTTCACGTTTCACTTTCATTCTCTCCCCCCTTTCCTCTTTGATAACCATAAGCTTGTTTTCTATGTTTGAGAGTCTATTTCTGTTTTGTCAATAAGTTCATATATAACAGTATTTTAAATACTACTTGTAAGTGGTATCATATATTAATATTTGTCTTTCTCTGTATGAGTTACTTCACTTAGCAATCTCTAGGTCCATCCATGCTGCTCAAATGGCATTATTTCATTCATTTTTGGGGGGGGCGATGAGTGGTAGTAACATCTTGAGGCTTGATTCTCTGCTTTCTGGAATCCATCACAGTCTCATGTTTACCATCTTGCCGTCCCAGACTGGGAGCGGTCAGGTTCCTTGATAACCCGTGTCACTACGACCTATGGAGGGGCCCACGCTCGGGCTCCCCTTCCTGCTCCAGCCCCTTGGCGGCCGCCTTTGTCTGGCTCACCGGCCTCGGCACCGTGGTTCCGCTCTTCCCTACTCGCTGCTCCTTCCCAGTCTGTTTTGTGGCTCCTCTGACCACTCCTACGTCCACTTACTAGAGGATTCTTTTTCATTTTTCTTCTTTGTGTGCACTGACTTGGTGCTCTCATCCAGTTCTCAGGCTTCAGTGGCCATTTTATATGTGCTGATTTCCTAATTGTATAGCTTTGGCCGGATCCCTCCAAACCCCAAATTCATGTAGCCAGCCGTTGAGCTAGTATTTCCATTTCTGTGTCTAACGGGCACCTCAACATAGTCCTGTCTGCGAGTTGACATCTGAGCTCCTTCCTGACCTGTTCCTCTGTTAGATGCCTTCCTTGCAGTTGATAGCAATGCCTTTCTTTCCAGTTTTTCAGTTCAAATATCTTAGAGTCATTCTAGATTCTTTCTGTCTACCCCAAATAGAATCTGTCACTAATCTAGGCGACTCTACCTTCAAAATATACCTACATTCTGGATCTATCCCACACCTCTCCGGCTGTCATTTTTTTTTTCTCTTTATTTTTTATTTACTTTTTTTTTTTTCCTTTACAATACTGTATTGGTTTTGCCATACATTGACATGAATCCTGCTGTCATCTTGATTCAACCCATGTTGTCTCTTACCTCACACCATTGTTCCTAACTGCTCCATCCCACTCCCTTGTTCTTAGCACGGCAGCTCAAGTGAGGTATCAAAAGTGTAGGTCACCCCTCACTCCAGTCAGAATGGCCATGATTAAAAAGAACAGAAATAACATGGTCAAAGAGGTGGGGAAAAAGAACCCACCTTAACTGTTGGTTGAAATGTAAATTGATGCAGGCACTTTAGAGACAATATGGAAGATCCTTAAAAAAAAAAACAACTAAAAACAGCTACAATATGATTCTGTAATCCCACTCCTGGGCATATATCCAAAGGAAATGAAGAACACCAGTTTGAAAAGATACCTTCACCCTAATGTTCATAACAGCACTGTTTACAATAATCAAGGTATAGAAGCAACCTAAATGTAAATCAACAGATGGATGGATGAAGGAGGTGTAGTACATATACCCAATGGAATATTACTCAGCCATTAAAAAGAATGATATGATGCCATTCACAGCAACATGAATGGACATATATATGCTGAATCTTAGAAAGTGATACAAATGAACTTATTTACAAAACAGAGACGTATAAAACAATTTTATGCTTACCAAAGGGGAAAGTGAGAGAGGGGTAAATGGGAATTTGGGATTAACATATACACATAACTATATATAAAATAGATAAACAACAAGGGCTTAGTGTATAGTACAGAGAAATATACTCAATATCTTGTAATAACCTAAAATGGTAAAGAATCTGAAATATATATATATATATAAAGAGTCGGACACGACTGAGTGACTTCATTTTCACGTTTCACTTTCATTCTCTCCCCCCTTTCCTCTTTGATAACCATAAGCTTGTTTTCTATGTTTGAGAGTCTATTTCTGTTTTGTCAATAAGTTCATATATAACAGTATTTTAAATACTACTTGTAAGTGGTATCATATATTAATATTTGTCTTTCTCTGTATGAGTTACTTCACTTAGCAATCTCTAGGTCCATCCATGCTGCTCAAATGGCATTATTTCATTCATTTTTGGGGGGGGCGATGAGTGGTAGTAACATCTTGAGGCTTGATTCTCTGCTTTCTGGAATCCATCACAGTCTCATGTTTACCATCTTGCCGTCCCAGACTGGGAGCGGTCAGGTTCCTTGATAACCCGTGTCACTACGACCTATGGAGGGGCCCACGCTCGGGCTCCCCTTCCTGCTCCAGCCCCTTGGCGGCCGCCTTTGTCTGGCTCACCGGCCTCGGCACCGTGGTTCCGCTCTTCCCTACTCGCTGCTCCTTCCCAGTCTGTTTTGTGGCTCCTCTGACCACTCCTACGTCCACTTACTAGAGGATTCTTTTTCATTTTTCTTCTTTGTGTGCACTGACTTGGTGCTCTCATCCAGTTCTCAGGCTTCAGTGGCCATTTTATATGTGCTGATTTCCTAATTGTATAGCTTTGGCCGGATCCCTCCAAACCCCAAATTCATGTAGCCAGCCGTTGAGCTAGTATTTCCATTTCTGTGTCTAACGGGCACCTCAACATAGTCCTGTCTGCGAGTTGACATCTGAGCTCCTTCCTGACCTGTTCCTCTGTTAGATGCCTTCCTTGCAGTTGATAGCAATGCCTTTCTTTCCAGTTTTTCAGTTCAAATATCTTAGAGTCATTCTAGATTCTTTCTGTCTACCCCAAATAGAATCTGTCACTAATCTAGGCGACTCTACCTTCAAAATATACCTACATTCTGGATCTATCCCACACCTCTCCGGCTGTCATTTTTTTTTTCTCTTTATTTTTTATTTACTTTTTTTTTTTTCCTTTACAATACTGTATTGGTTTTGCCATACATTGACATGAATCCTGCTGTCATCTTGATTCAACCCATGTTGTCTCTTACCTCACACCATTGTTCCTAACTGCTCCATCCCACTCCCTTGTTCTTAGCACGGCAGCTCAAGTGAGGTATCAAAAGTGTAGGTCACCCCTCACTCCAGTCAGAATGGCCATGATTAAAAAGAACAGAAATAACATGGTCAAAGAGGTGGGGAAAAAGAACCCACCTTAACTGTTGGTTGAAATGTAAATTGATGCAGGCACTTTAGAGACAATATGGAAGATCCTTAAAAAAAAAAACAACTAAAAACAGCTACAATATGATTCTGTAATCCCACTCCTGGGCATATATCCAAAGGAAATGAAGAACACCAGTTTGAAAAGATACCTTCACCCTAATGTTCATAACAGCACTGTTTACAATAATCAAGGTATAGAAGCAACCTAAATGTAAATCAACAGATGGATGGATGAAGGAGGTGTAGTACATATACCCAATGGAATATTACTCAGCCATTAAAAAGAATGATATGATGCCATTCACAGCAACATGAATGGACATATATATGCTGAATCTTAGAAAGTGATACAAATGAACTTATTTACAAAACAGAGACGTATAAAACAATTTTATGCTTACCAAAGGGGAAAGTGAGAGAGGGGTAAATGGGAATTTGGGATTAACATATACACATAACTATATATAAAATAGATAAACAACAAGGGCTTAGTGTATAGTACAGAGAAATATACTCAATATCTTGTAATAACCTAAAATGGTAAAGAATCTGAAATATATATATATATATAATATGATATGATATGATATGATATAGTGATAGCTTATGGTGAGCCGTGTTGAATTTGTGAACTCGGAAGAAGATTTAGCTTTGGGACTGTGGACCAATCTTGATCACTCAAGAGCTTTTGTGTAGCAGAGTTTTATTAAAGTGAAAAAGGGACAGAGAAAACTTCTGACATAGACATCAGAAGTGGGATGCAGAGTGCCCCCCACTCACTAGTCTTATCAAGGCCTTATATACTTTTACCAGACCCATTCTCACAACATACATGTTAAATTAATAAGATTAGAACTAACAGTAGAAATGTCTTACCAGACCCACTCCCACAGCATATATCTTAAGATACGAAGATTAGTCAGAAGGTCCTTGTTAAGGAGAAACATATCCTTGAGCAAGATACACTGTTACAATGACCAAGACAAGTTCAGTTCAGTTCAGTCGCTCAGTCGTGTCTGACTCTTTGTGACCCCATGCACTGCAGCATGCCAGGCCCCTCTGTCCATCACCAACTCCCAGATCACCCAAACTCATATCCATCGAGTGGGTGATGCCATCCAGCCATCTCATCCTCGGTCGTCCCCTTCTCTTCCTGCCCTCAATCCCTCCCAGTATCAGTCTTTTCCAATGAGTCAACTCTTCGCATGAGGTGGCCAAAGTACTGGAGTTTCAGCTTCAGCATCAGTCCTTCCAAAAAACGCCCAGGACTGATCTCTTTCAGAATGGACTAGTTGGATCTCCTTGCAGTCCAAGGGACTCTCAAGAGTCTTCTCCAGTAGCACAGTTCAAAAGCATCAATTCTTCAGTGCTCAGCTTTCTTCACAGTCCAACTTTCACATCCATACATGACCACTGGAGAAAGCATAGCCTTGACTAGACGGACCTTTGTTGGCAAAGTAACGTCTTTGCTTTTGAATATGCTATCTAGGTTGGTCATAATTTTCCTTCCAAGGAGTAAGCGTCTTTTAATTTCATGGCTGCAATCACCATCTGCAGTGATTTTGGAGCCCCCAAAAATAAAGTCTGACACTGTTTCCACTGTTTCCCCATCTATTTCCCATGATGATGTTTTTGAACTGTGGTGTTGGAGAAGACTCTTGAGAGTCCCTTGGACTGCAGGGAGATCCAACCAGTCCATTCTGAAGGAGATCAACCCTGGGATTTCTTTGGAAGGAATGATGCTGAAGCTGAAACTCCAGTAATTTGGCTACCTCATGCGAAGAGTTGACTCACTGGAAAAGACTCTGATGCTGGGAGGGATTGGGTGCAGGATGAGATGGCTGGATGGCATCACGGACTCTATGGACGTGAGTCTGAGTGAACTCCGGGAGATGGTGATGAATAGGGAGGCCTGGCGTGCTGCGATTCATGGGGTCACAAAGAGTTGGACACGACTGAGTGACTGAACTGAACTCCCTGGTGGCTCAGAGGTTAAAGCGTCTGCCCACAATGTGGGAGTCCTGGGTTCGATCCTTGGGTTGGGAAGATCCCCTGGAGAAGAAAATGGTAAGCATACAAGTTTCCCATAAAGCCTGGCCAATGGAGACTATTAAGAGCTTTTAAATCTCTTGACAATCACAGTGTTGTTTAATTTGTGTTTCTTTTCTCATGTGAGAATTTGAATATCAGTATAAGAGCCATTTGAATTTCCATTTCTGAGAACTGTATGTTCATATTCCTCATCCACTTTTCTAAAAATATTGGTCTTATTCTTATTGATGTGTAGAAACTCTTTGTACATTACAGAAATGAGTACTTGGTTTGTGATCATAGCTAGAATTCTCAACTACAAACTGGCACTTTTAACAAGGGTTATATCATGTGCTGCTGCAGCTGTTGACCTTCAGCACTCCCTGAAAGGAGTTCAGTGTGGAGATCAGAAATGAGGCACTCTCTGTGCTAGGAAAAACTGGCAGAAAAGGCCTTCAGAGAGTTAAATATTTTCACGAGATGATTTTATGAGCCCGATGGTTGCATTTTGTATCTAGAAAAGTGCTAAAATCATTAACAGAGACATCTGCTTCTTGTGACTAGCAGTAACCCTCTGCCAAAATGTGTGCTTGATTGTGTACCCTTTTCCACCAGAGTCATAAAAAGCACTGACCTCTCCCCCTACCTCTTCGGATCAGTTTCTCAGAGCTATCTTACAGGCTCTCTCCCAGGCTATAGTCCTCATTTTGCCCCAGATAAAACTTATCTCGCAACTCTCACATTGTGTATTTCTTTTCAGTCGACAAAATAAAACAACTCCAGTTTATCGTTTGCTTTTTACTTTATTTATGGTGGGTTTTTCTATACAGAATTTTTTAAAATTCAAAGTTTATTTCATTAATATTTTCTTTTATGGGTTCTGAGTATTGTGTCATAAAAGCCCTCTCCCGTTTGAGGTAACTTTTTTCTTTTTCTTTACATGTAAATCTTTTATACATCTGGAATTCATTTGGGTATAAGATGTAAGAAAGATGTCTGACTTTGTTGTTTTTCTAGATGGACCCCCGTCTGCCTCCACACCATTTAAATAAGTGCTCCTGGTTTTCTTTGTTGACAAGAAACGCCACCCAGAAGATTCTAGGGCAGACTTTGGTGCTTCTGAGCTGAGGTTGAGGTAATAGTGTTTCCTCTTTGCGAAACCTCTCTGGGCAGGGAGAGACCTCAAACTCACACTGCTGAGAACTGCAAACAAGTCAGACCTGTTACACGCTGTGAGCCCACACCCAGAACGGGCACGTGTGATGTCTCCAAATTGCAGCCTGAAATGCTGTGAGCACATGATTGTCATCTAGTTGGTTTCTCCACCGCACGCACGGTCTCACTAATAACGTCAAAAGTTGGCAGGGAATAGTCACGTGGTTTCAGTTGTTCGTTTTGCAGACTTACACCATCAACCTGAGAGGAAGACCTATACTTAAAGCTGCCAAGTACTCTGAGCTATGGAGAAGAAAGGTATTGTGGAATCCTTGTGCTACCTTTTAGATTCCAAGCATGTTATTGTGACATCAACATTTTAGGCTTAATGAAGTTTTATTTCAAGTTTTATAAATTAATTCCTCTGTGTTCAGCTAGCTATGAAATGAGGCCACTGAGTGTGGATTCTGAGGGCTGAAGTTTTGGAGGATGGGATGAAATTTTTGATGTTTGGTGATGGCATATGAGACCACTGAAGCCAGTTTACCTGGCATCTATCCACAAGGGTGCTTTTTAAACCAGGACAATAAAACTATTGTTCAGTGATAATTATATCGATAATGATGACACTAAGATACTATGATATTCTGCTCTAGCTTTTCAATTAAGTTCTGAATCATCAAAAATAATTATGAGAAATATAATTTAAGTTACAAGGGGATTTATTGGCTTGTGATCTTTAAGGGTTAGGAGTTTTGTTTAAGATACACATAAGAGTGAATTTAATCCTGATTCTTCCACCTTTTATCTGAATAACTTTGAGCAAGTAACCCAACTTCCGTAAGCCTTAATTTCCTCATATATAAAATGGTGTTAGTAATAGTACTTATTGTTATAGAGATTAATAAGAAGATCCATTTAAAGCACAAATAAGGTATTTCTTTCCTATGTGATTGGCAAATATCAATAAGATTAATAACACCTTTGGTGGTGAGAGTCTGGTGGAGACAGATACTCTCATACATTGCTTGGGGGAGTGTAAGTGTATCCAAACACCACATAAAACAATTTGGCAATATCTAACAATATTTATCAAATACATATACATACCTCTGACAAGCATTCCTCTAGCTGGAATTTATTAAATAGATAGATATATTTGTAAATGAGCAAACTGATAACTGTATACAAATATTTAACGCAGAACTGTTATAATAAGAATAGAGTGGAAAAAAACTAAACTTCCATCTATAAAGGTTTGTTCTGATGGACTCATGCAATCAAATATCATGCTGTAATAAATAACAAGGAAATATTTATGTCACCAAATGGGATATTTGCAGGATATACTGCTAATCAGAAGCAACAAGATGTAGAACAGTATGTAAAAACAGGATGGAAATAAAGACACACACACACACACACACATTTGTTTGTATAATCACAAAAAAGCTCAAGAAAAACACTCAAGAAAAGAATAGCATTGATTTCCTCTAAAGCTGCAATTTCCTGGTGGAAATTTTTAAAGAATTTCTTGAGTGTCCAGATAACTTTTCAGTAAATATCTTTTCTGTCTTTTGATTGTACTCTTTGAATGTGTAACTTTTTAAAATTTGTTTTAATTGGAAGATAATTGCTTTATACTATTATATTGGTTATCTGAGTTAAATTCACCCATTCCAGTCCATTTTAGTTCGCTGATTCCTAGAATGTCGACGTTCACCCTTGCCATCTCTTGTTTGACCACTTCCAATTTGCCTTGATTCATGGACCTGACGTTCCAGGTTCCTATGCAATATTGCTCTTTACAGCATTGGATCCTGCTTCTATCACCAGTCACATCCACAGCTGGGTATTGTTTTTGCTTTGGCTCCATCCCTTCATTCTTTCTGGAGTTATTTCTCCACTGATCTACAGTAGTATATTGGGCACCTAATGACCTGGGGAGTTCCTCTTTTGGTATCCTATCATTTTGCCTTTTCATACTGTTCATGGGGTTCTCAAGGCAAGAATACTGAAGTGGCTTGCCATTCCCTTCTCCAGTGGACCACATTCTGTCAGACGTCTCCACCATGACCCGCTCGTATTGGGTTGCCCCGCAGGCATGGCTTGGTTTCATTGAGTTAGACAAGGCTGTGGTCCTAGTGTGATTAGATTGACTAGATTTCTGTGATTATGGTTTCAGTGTGTCTGCCCTCTGATGCCCTCTTGCAACACCTACCATCTTACTTGGGTTTCTCTTACCTTGGGCATGGAGTATCTCTTCACAGCTGCTCCAGCAAAGCACAGCCTCTGCTCCTTACCTTGGACAAGGGGTATCTCCGTACAGCCGCCGTTCCTGACCTTCAATGTGGGATAGCTCCTCTAGGCCCTCCTGCACCTGCGCAGCCACCGCTCCTCGGGTTGCTCCTCCCGGCTGGCGGCCCTGGCCTCGGGCTTGGGTGGCTCCTCCCAACTGCCGCCCCTGGCCTCGGGCGTGAGGTGGCTTCTCCCAGCCGCCCCTTACCTTGGATGCAGGGTGTCTCCTCCCAGCCTCCACTGGCCTCGGACGCGGGGCAGCTCCTCCTGGCCGCTGCCCTGACCTCGGACGCAGAGTGAGAATGCTTACCAGACTAATACTTATCTAGTTTGTCACACAGACCCTACAACTCTCAAGTTCTCATGGCTTCCCCCGGCCCCAACTGGTAAGGGATGAGCCTGCCGGTCTCATGGTTGCAATTATTTCTGAAACAACTCCTGGCAGATATCTGGGTCTCGAGTCCTCAAGGATCCACATTTGAACACGTTGAAGATTACATCTTCACCCTGTGGCTGCAGGGAACCGTTTATAACTTTTACTCTTTTGAAATCCAATTTTTCTCCATAGTCAGTTCGGCTCAGTTAGGTTTTTCACTCTCCCCATTTACTTTCATCAAGAGGCTGTTTTGTTCTTCTTCATTTTCTGCCATAAGGGTGGTGTCATCTGCATATCTGAGGTTATTGATATTTCTCCGGGCAATCTTGATTCCAGCTTGTGCTTCTTCCAGTACAGCATTTCTTGTGATGTACTCTGCATAGAAGTTAAATAAGCAGGGTGACAATATAGAGCCTTGGTATACTCCTTTTCCTATTTGGAACCAGCTTGTTGTTCCATGTCCAGTTCTAACTGTTGCTTCCTGACCTGCATACAGTTTCTCAAGAACCAGGTCAGGTGGTCTGGTATTCCAATCTCTTTCATAATTTTCCACAGTTTATTGTAATGCACACAGTGAAAGGCTTTGGCATAGTCAATAAATCAGAAGTAGATGTTTTTCTGGAACTCTCTTGCTTATTCCATGATATAGCGGATGTTGGCAATTTGATCTCTCGTTCCTCTGCCTTTTCTAAAACCACCTTGAACATCTGGAAGTTCACGTACTGCTGAAGCCTGGCTTGGAGAATTTTGAGCGTACCCACTCCAGTGTTCTTGCCTGGAGAATGCCAGGGACGGGGGAGCCTGGTGGGCTGCCGTCTATGGGGTTGCACAGAGTCTAACATGACTGAAGTGACTTAGCTAGCTTTGCTAGGGTGTGAGATGAGTGCAATTGTGCATAGTAATCTATCTTATATTCACTGACCCAAATGTTGGTTAGCATCTTCTCATCTTTTTTCTTTCCTCTGACGCAAGAACTCTTTCAAAACCCTAACTGCAACTATCTACTCTGGACACTTAATTTGACCCATACTCTCAATGCTTCTAACCCATGATTGGTTAAAGACTGCTGGATATGTCTATCCATAACTCCTCTGGGAGATTCAGCCCTCCCCGTATCCATTCTCAACTGGACCACTGGTAACATATCCTCACACCACTCATATCGTGGGGAGCCTTTATTCATCTCATATCTTAAACATCTTCACACGAGTGATCAAATCTGGAATTAGGAGATGGTGATGGGAGGCCTGGCCTGCTGCGATTCATGGGGTCGCAGAGAATCGGACACGACTGAGTGACTGAACTGAACTGATTATATTGGTTTCTGCCATATATCAACAGGAATCAGTCATAGGTATGCATATGTCCCCTCCCTCTTGAGCCGCCCTTCCACCCCTCTAGGTTGTCACAGAGCACCAAGTGTGAGCTTACTGAATCACACAGCAAATTCCCACTGGCTGTCTACTTTACATATGGGGATGTATATGTTTCCACGCTACTCTCTCAACTAATCCCACCCTCTCCTTCCCCCAAGGTGCCCACAAGTCTGTTCTCTGACTGCATCTTCATTGCTGCCCTGCAAATAGGTTCATCAGTACCGTCTTTGTAGATTCCATATATATGCACTAATATTGATATTTGTCTTTCTCTTTCTGACTTACTTCACTCTGTTTAATGTGCAGTTTACTTTTTAAAAAGTAAATAAAGTATACAGAACACTTGTGACATATCAGCATGCAACAAATATTAGTGCTTTTTAAAATTTCAACTTAATGGCAACTGATTATCTTCCACTAAAATAAAGCAACGTGGATGGAGTTGTTACAGATTGTCATATTGAGTGAAGTAAATCAGAATGAAAAATACCATGTGACATTCCTTATATGTAGAATCTAAAAAGACATGATACAAATGAACTTATTTACATAACAGAAGCAGACTCACAGACTTAGAGAATGATTGGTTGGCGGGGGGAAGGATGGGAGGAAGGGATAGTTAGGGAGTGTGGGATGGACATGACACACTGCTATATTTAAAATGCATAACCAACATGGACCTACTATAGAGCACAGAGAATGCTGCTCAATATGTGGCAGCCTGGATGAAAGGGGAGTTTGAGGAAATTGAGACTATTGAGTTTGAGAGAAGTGATACATGTATATGTATGGCTGAGTCCTTTTGCTGTTCAACTGAACTATCACAACACTGTTAATTGGCTGTACTCCAAGACAAAATAAAAAGTTAAAACTTCTTTCATTTAAAAAAATAAAATTTCAATTTAATGTTAAGTAACTATCTTCCACTAAAATAAAGATGCCCAAAGAATTTTAAAATCAGCTGTTTAAAATTTTAAATACTACAGATTTCATAATATACAAAAAATTTTAAACAATAAAATGTGCCTTACTATAAATTATGAAGGTGCTTCTTTTAGCTCATAAAGTCCCACAATCTGAGTTCGTTATCATTTACATTTTTCATAAAGTTGTTAAAATATCTGGTTATTTTTTTCCCCTAAATCATCATCAATATATTTATTTGGGGGAGAAAGGGTCAAGTCTTATTAGGAACTTCTATTATATATTTATTTAGGCTGTGCTGGGTCTTCATTACTGAGCCTGGGCTTTCTCTACTTGTGCTGAGCCATGGCTACTCTTCATTGAGGTGCAGGGACTTCTCACTGTGGAGGCTTCCCTTTCTGCATAGAGCACAGGCTCTAGTCACATGGACTTCAGTAGTTGTGGCACACAGGCTTACTGCTCCGCAGCATGTGGGATCTTCCCTGACTGAGGACTGAACCTATGGTCCCTGCACTGGCAGGCAGATCACTCTCCACTGTACCACCAGGGAAGTCCCAGGACCTTTATGTTGGATAGGACTAGAGTCACGATCTGCCTAACACTTGGGTATTCACAACTGCATAGGTAACCATATCCTGCATGAAAGGCATCACCATTAAACATACAAGCATTTGACGAGTGGGCCATGTTCTGAGCAGTCACATGGTTTCCATTCAGAAGGTGCCGCCAGTGTTGAGGAAAATAAAGTGAGCTTCCAGCAAAGACCTGGACAGGCTGGCGGCCTTGTGAAAGGGGATCACATTCTATTTACAAAGCAAGAGAGCAAAGGTCCCAGTTGGCCAGCAGGATCAGAGCCGGGGCTGATCCCAGAGATGTGAATGGGAGAGGGGGCACCTGACCTCACAATCCTTTGCTCATCCAACTTGGGCCTCCACAAGCCATTCTCTGGTTCCCTGCACAAGATAGACCTAGGAAATGTGCAAAGTAGGGGATTCTTCCCCAATTCCCCAGCTCTACCCCAACTTCCTGGGTCTAACAGTCATCAACCCACTGGTCGTACTTCAACCCCACCCAACCCTGCTTCCAGAGAGGCATGGGGGGAATATAGAAACCGGAGTCCAGCCAGTCTGGAGCACTTCTAGTTGCTGCTCTGTTGGTCTGACAGGTGCCTGGAAATGATCAGGCCTCACCACAGTGGCCAGGCTCAGACAGCGTGGTTTTTTGGGTGATTTGTGAACTGAACTGAACTCTGTTGTCATTGTTATTCAGTCACTCAGTTGTGTCTAACTCTTTGCAACCCTATGAACAGCAGCACGCCAGGGTTCCCTGTGCTCCACTATCTTCTGGAGTTTGCTCAAACTCATGTCCATTGAGTTGGTGATGCCATCTAACCATCTCTTCCTCTGTCGTCCCCTTCTCCTCCTGCCATCAATCTTTCCCAGCATCCGGGTCTTTTCCAGTGAGTTGGCTCTTCAACTGAGATGGCCAAAGTATTGGAGCTTCAGCTTCAGCATCAGTCTTTTCAATGAACTTTCAGGGTTGATTTCCTTTAGGACTGACTGGCTTGATCTCCTTGCAGTCCAGGGGACTCTCAAGAGTCTTCTCCAACACTATTGTTCAAAAGCATCAATTCTTTGGCATTCAGCCTTCTTTATGGTCCAACTCTCACATCCATATGTGACTACTGGAAAAAACCATAGTTTTGACTATACAGACCTTTGTTGGCAAAGCGATGTCTCTACTTTTTAATATGCTTTCTAAGTTTGTCATAGTTTTTCTTCCAAGGAGTAAGCGTCTTTTAATTTTATGACTGAAGTTACCATCAGCAGTGATTTTAGAGCCCAAGAAAATAAAGTCTATCACTGATTGTATTTTTTTCCCCATCTATTTGCCATGAAGTGATGGAACTGGATGCTATGATTTTAGTTTTTTGAATATTGAGTTTTAAGCCAGCTTTTTCACTCTCCTTTCACCTTCATCAACACACTCTTTAGTTCCTTTTCCCGCTCTGCTCTAAGGGTGGTGTCATCTGCATATCTGAGGTTGTTGATGTTTCTCCTGGCAGTCTTGATTCCAGCTTGTAATTCATCCAGCCCAGCATTTCACATGATGTGCATTCTGCAAGTAAGTTATAAGCAGGGTGGCAATTACAACCTTGACGTACTCTGTTCACAATTCTGAACCAGTCCACTGTTCCATGTCCGATTTTAACTGTTGCTTCTTGACCTGCAGACACATTTCTCAGAATGTAGGCAAGGTGGTCTGGTATTCCTGTCTCTTTAAGAATTGTCCACAGTTTGTTGTGATCCACACAGTCAAAGGGTTTAGCATAGTCAATGAAGCAGAAGTTTTTCTGGAGTTCTCTTGCTTTTTCTATGATCCAGTGGATGTTGGCAATTTGATCTCTGGTTCCTCTGCCTCTTCTAAATCCAGCTTGAACATCTGGAAGTTCACGGGTCATGTACTTTTGAAGACTAGCTTGAAAGATTTTGAGCATTACTTGCTGGTATGTTTAATGAGTGCAACTCTGTGGTAGTTTGAACATTCTTTGGCACTGTCTTTCTTTGGGATTGGAAAGAAAACTGACCTTTTCCAATCCTGTTACCACTGCTGAGTTTTCTAAATTTGCTGACATATTGAATGCAGCACTTTAATAACATCATCATTTAGGATTTGAAATAGCTCAGCTGGAGTTCCATCACCTCTACTAACTTTGTTCTTAGTGATGCTTCCTAAGGCCCACTTGACTTTATACTCACACTGCAGGACATCTGTCTCTAGGTGAGGGATCACACCATTGTGGTTATCTGTGTCATTAGTACCTTTTCTGTATAGTTCTTCTGGGTATTCTTGCCACCTCTTCTTAATATCTTCTGCTTCTTTTAGGTCTATACATTTCTGTCCTTTATTATGCCCATTTTGCATGGAATGTACCCTTGCTATATCTCATTTTCTTGAAGAGAAGAGTCTTTCCCATTCTAGTGTTTTTCTCTATCAGTTTGAATTGTTCGCTTAAGAAGGCCTTCTTATCTCTCCTTGCTATTCTTTGGAACTCTGCATTCAGATGGATATATCTTTCCTTTTCTCCTTTGCTTTGTGGTTCTCTTCTTTTCTCAGCTATTTGTAAGGCCTCCTCAGAAACCATTTTGTCTTTTTGCATTTTTTTTTCTTGGGAATGGTTTTATCACCACCTTCTGTACAATGTTACAAACTTCCATGGATAGTTCTTCAGGCACTCTGTGTATCAGATATAATCCTTTGAATCTATTTGTCACCCCCACTGTATAATCATAAGGGATTTGATTTAGGTCATACCTGAAAGGCCTAGTGGTTTTCCCTACTCTTTTCAATATGTCTGAATTTTGCAATAAGGAGTTCATGATCTGAACTACAGTCAGCTCCTGGTCTTGCTTTTGTGATTATAGAACTTCTCTATCTTCAGCTGCAAATATAACCAATCTGATTTTGGTATTGACCATCTTGTGATGTTCATGTGCAAAGTCGTTTCTTGTGTTGTTGGAACTGGTGATAGCAACGGTGCTTGCTATCACCAGTGCATTGTCTTGGGAAAATTCTGTTAGGGTTTGCCTGCTTCGTTTTGTATTCCAACGCCAAAGGTGCTTGTTACTCCAGGTATCTCTTCACTTCCTGCTTTTGTATTCCAGTCTCCTATGATGAAAAGGACATCTGTTTTTGGTGTTAGTTCTAGAAGGTCTTGTAGGTAAAGCTTCATATAAGCATTCAACTTCACTTTCTCCATCATTAGTGTTCGGGGCATAGACTTAGATTACTCTGATATTGAATGGTTTGCCTTGGAAATGAACAGAGATCCTTCTGCTGTTTTCACATGATTCATTTTACTTCAGGACAAAGCACGATCCTGATGCCACCCAGCAGAAAAGCACACTGGAGCCTCAGACGTGCTGGCCTTGCACACTCAGGTCCTTCTAGCACTGGGTCCAGGATTGGAACACTGGGGAGTGAGCAGGGAACCTGGCATGCAACCCACAGTCATTCACGGCCATGAGATCGCTGAGCAGCAGGAAGGGGTAGGTGAACAGGCTGAGACCCCTATCACTAATTTAGGGTGGCTCTGGATGGCCAGGGCCTGGCTGAACTGGGAACCTGGATTGTGGTCTCATTGCCCAGCCCTCCTGGGGTGTCCCTTATGCAGTCACCCGCCAAGTAGGCATTGATGAAGTGGCCAGCAGGTCCATAGGAAAACTGCATCTCCCAGGAGTTGAGGGGTTAAGCCCATAGAGAATCCCAGCAGCCCCTCTTTTGTGAAAATCTTCCCCATGGGGTTCAACTCTGGGCTGTCCTTGGCCCTCCGTCCACAGAACCAACTGTGCAGCTCGTGGAGATGATAGGCAGAGGGGCAGGCCAGCATGCGGGACACGACCTGCACTGGCGTCTCTAGGGGTCTCCTTCACCACTTCCGTTCAGAGAAGTCCTTATGTCATCTGTGCTGGAAACCATCTCCATCTCAGCCAGGGGAAAAGCATTCCTCATACCATCCAGATCATGGCGGGGAGGGTGGCAGACATCAGCCAGGGGCTCAGGCCTGGGAACGGCCTAGCTTCCCATCTGCTTGCACAGAGTCCGCAGTGTAGATGAGGAAGCTTCGTGGGCAGAGGACCTTCCTTCCCGGCATGCTGGTCCCAATGGTGGGACCACTCATGACCTATCTGGATAAGAGACTTCACGTAGAGCAGTGGGTTCCTGAGCACTGCCTCACGCAGCACTGGGAAAAGAGCCTCAGTGGCCCGGGTGTTTTCCCTGGAGCCCAGCCTCATGGATGCACCACAGGTCTGGGGTATGTGCTGGGGTGCCAGTGGCAGATGGGGAGCCTGGGCCTGCATCCATGCTGATACTCTGCCTCAGCTCTTTCTTGGGCTCCCCACCTCCCATAACTATCCGGTAACTGAGCACAGAAAAATTGATGCTTTTGAACTGTGGTGATGGAGCAGACTCTGGAGAGTCCCTTGGACTGCAAGGAGATCAAACCAGTCAATCCTAAATGAAATCAACCCTGAATATTCACTGGAAGGACTGATCCTGATGCTGAAGCTCCAATACTTTGGCCATCTGATGTGAAGAGCTGACTCATTAGAAAAGACCCTGATGCTGTGGAAGATTGAAGATAGGAGGAGAAGGGAGCAACAGATGAGATGGTTGAATGGCATTACTGACTCAGTGGACATGAGTTCAAGCAAACTCCAGAAGATGGTGAAGGACAGGGAAGCCTGGCCCACTGCAGTTCATGGGGTCACAAAGAGTCAGACATGACTTAGTGACTAAACAAAAACAACAGTTTTAAGAATCTACTAAATGTCCACTGACAGAGGAATAGATACAGAAGATGTGGTACATATACACAATGGAATATTACTCAGCCATAAAAAGAATGAAATAATGCTAGGCAGAGAAAGACACATACTACATGATATCATGTATACATGGAGTCTTTAAAAATGGTACAAATGAACTACTTACAAAATAGAAATATAGAAAAAAAAATATCATTACCAAGGTGGACAGTAGGGGAGGGATAAATTGGAAGATTTGGATTAACATATACATACTCTTATACATAAAATAGATAAGAACCTGCTGTATAGCACAGGGAACTGTACTCAGTACCATTTAATGGCCTATATCGAAAAGAATATAAAAGAGTGGATACATGTATATGTATAACTGAATCACTTTGGTGTATAGCAGAAACTAATACAATATTGTAAATCAACTATTTGTTGTTCATTGTTCAGTTGCTCAGTCATGTCTGGCTCTTAGTGACCCCACAGACTGCAGAACACCAGGCTTCCTTGTCCATC
The DNA here is from genome assembly GCA_006410635.1 of Cephalophus harveyi. Taxonomy (NCBI): domain Eukaryota; kingdom Metazoa; phylum Chordata; class Mammalia; order Artiodactyla; family Bovidae; genus Cephalophus; species Cephalophus harveyi. Next base: position 186,682 of record SJYT01053999.1, read on the forward strand.
ACCAACTCCCAGAGCTTACTCAAACTCATGTCCATTGAGTTGGTGATGCCATCCAATCATCTCACTTTCTGTCGTCCCCTTCTCCTCCAGCCTTCAATCTTTCCTAGCATCAATGTCTTTTCCAAAGAGTCGGCTCCTCGTATCAGGGGGCCAAAGTATTGGAGCTTCAGCTTCAGCCTCAGTCCCTCCAATGAGTATTCGGGACTGATTTCCTTTAGGATTGACAGGTATTGATCTCCTTGCAGTCCTAGGGACTCTCAACAGTCTTCTCCAACACTACAGTTCAAAAGCATGAGTTCTTTGGGGCTCAGCCTTCTTTGTGGTCCAACTCTCACATCCATACATGACTACTGGAAAAACCATAGCTTTGACTATATGGACCATTGTCGGCAAAGCATTGTCTCTGCTTTTTAATACACTTCTTAGGCTTGTCATAGCTTTTCTTCCAAGAAGCAAGTGTCTTTTAATTTCATGGCTGCAGTCACCATCTATAGTGATTTTGGAGCCCAAGAAATTAAAGTCTGTCACTGTTTCCATTTTTTCCCCATTTATTTGCCATGAAGTGATGGGACTGGATGCCATGATCTTAGTTTTCTGAATGTTGAGTTTTAAGCCAGCTTTTTTACTCTCCTCTTTCACCTTCATCAAGAGGCTGTTTGGTTCCTCTTTGCTTTGTGCCATAAGACTGGTGTCATCTGTATATCTGAGGTTATAAGTCCTCTTGGAGGAGGTCCCTGTTAGCTCCACTGAAGAGCCACTGAGCTGATGATCCACAAACTGGAGAACAATTATAAGAAAGAGGTTATTGCCCTGCTGGAAAAGTTCTAGGGCCCACAACAGATTTCCCAACCTGGGAATTCGGCAAAGAGACTGAGAATCCCCAGGGAATTTGACTTTGCAGGCTGGTGGGATTTGATTTCAGAACTTCCATAGGACTGGGGAAACAGACTCTTGGCGGGAACAGCAAAACCTTGTGTGCACCAGGACACAGAAGACAGGAGCAGTGACCCCACAGGAGTCTGAGCCAGACTTGCCTGTGAATGTCTGGGAGTCTCCAGCAAAGGGGTGGGCGACAGTGGCCTGCCACGGGGTCAGGGGCACTGACTACAGCCGTCCTGGGAGCTGCAGTGTGCTGGCATAAGTCCTTTTGAAGGAAGTTGCCATTACTGCCATTGCCCCTAGTATAGTTTGGCCTTAGGCCAAACTACAGGGAGGGAACACAGGCCCACCCATTAGCAGAAAATTGGATTAAAGATTTACTGAGCCCACCAGAGCAAGACCCAGTTGTCCCCACAGCCAGTCCCTCCCATCAGGAAGCTTCCATAAGCCTCTTATCCTCATCCATCAGAGGACAGACAGAATGAAATCAACTATATTCCAATAAAAATTAATTATTAAAAAAAAAAAAAAACTCCTTAGGCAAAGAGCATGACTAGAAGGAAAAGTTTTCCACATAGAAATGAAAATTTCTCATGAGTTAGTCTTTGAACAATTAAGAGTTTGGTATTATTTAAACTTCTCTCAAACATTATTAGATTTTGGAGAAGGAATGAAAATATTGTGTGTACTCTAGAATTATGTATTTATATATAGGCAAGTTTTACTTATAGTTGTGAGTTTTGAGCAAATCTGGGTGAAATTGTGAGTACATGGAGAATTCTTTTTCTGTTTGACTTTGATATGTTTAGACCATCATACTGCACTGGTTTTTTCCTCAATGAACTGAGCATCTAGGTCTTACTCATATCAGATGTTCTGCATATTAACCTTCCATTATGACCAACCTAGATAGCATATTCAAAAGCAGAGACATTACTTTGCCGACTAAGGTCCATCTAGTCGAGGCTATGGTTTTTCCAGTAGTCACGTATGGATGTGAGAGTTGGACTGTGAAGAAGGCTGAGCACCGAAGAATTGATGCTTTTGAACTGTGGTGTTGGAGAAGACTCTTGAGAGTCCCTTGGACTGCAGGGAGAGCCAACCAGTTCATTCTGAAGGAGATCAACCCTGGGATTTCTTTGGAAGGAATGATGCTGAAGCTGAAACTCCAGTACTTTGGCCACCTCATGCGAAGAGTTGACTCATTGGAAAAGACTCTGATGCTGGGAGGGATTGGGGGCAGGAGGAGAAGGGGACGACCGAGGATGAGA
>SJYT01053999.1:188896-247621 GCA_006410635.1 Cephalophus harveyi
GGAAAAGACTCTGATGCTGGGAGGGATTGGGGGCAGGAGGAGAAGGGGACGACCGAGGATGAGATGGCTGGATGGCATCACGGACTCGATGGACGTGAGTCTGAGTGAACTCCAGGAGTTGGTGACGGACAGGGAGGCCTGGTGTGCTGCGATTCATGGGGTCGCAAAGAGTCGGACACGACTGAGCGACTGAACTGAACTGAACTGATGTTTTCCCCCATGCTTTGGGAATAACAGCTTCTCTTCTTTCTCTGGCTTTTAATTTCTTAAATGGAAATCATTTTTAGGCCATTCTATATGTATAATATTAACAGGTGTCCCCAGACTCTAGTCTTTTAGCCCGGTGAAGTATTTTCTGGAGTTTAAGAAGGCTTAGATCAAATCGCACCTCCCCTATAAAATTGTTAGAGATCTCCAAAGTCTAATATTCCATTTTTTTCCCACAGTGTCTTGAGTATAATACATATTATTATGTATATGCATTATGATACATAAATTGTACATCTATTATCATGATTTGTCTCTTTTAGAAAACAGTGAACTCCTTAAAAACAGCAACTCTGTTGTTCTTATAACTATATGCTAACCCAGCAGGTATTAGGTACTCAGTAATGTTGGCTGAATAACAACAGTTTTTTTCCCAGTAGATGTTGTACTGCTAATGGAACTACTTCAGCAAATATTATCACTCTATCTGAGTATCTTATTAGCTATAAAAGTAAATCAAAAGAATAGTCCTCATCCAACATGTATCAAGATTCTGAGTACAGAGGAATTCTATTTTCCTAGATCTAGTTGCAATTTATCTGTGTACTAGATAATTATGATCTAAATTCTCCATTTGAAGCTTAAAGGCTTTTTTATTTTTTTAATGACCTGAATACACGGCCTCTTTTCAACAGTGTGATCCAATAGTCACTTTTAAGGGAATATTCAAGAAGCGACTGAATCTGTTGGCTCATTTTTTTTTTCCTCAAAAGCAACAATGATAAAACTGTCATCACTAATGACAAAAACAAAATTGTTATTATTGGCAGATATTCCCAAACATCCAGATAGAGGAAGAACAATGCCCTTGGGGACCTAGGAGGCATGTTTCATGGCCTGACAGCTTGACATCATGGTCTTGGGGCACTTCTTTAATGTCTTGTACTCTGTTTCCTCCTCTGTGAAAAGGGATCCAAACACCAGCCTCACAGTTTTATATTAACAGTAAAAGCTGACTTTTTTTGGATGATGCTCTGTTGCATGAATTTCTGGAGCAATCATCAGAGTTCCAGGATTTAAATAGGTCCACTGTTGTGATCTGAAGAAAATCAAAACGCTCTCTGAAACCTTTCTTCTTAGCAAGGTGAGATATTCCATTCTGTGGGCAAAAGTACAAAGTCAGCTCTTTGCTTCTGGTGTTCAGTCCAGGGTACTTGAATGACTCTTCTCTCAACTTCATAAATATCCTTCCTTTCCCATTGTTGCTTGCCAAATCTTTATGATGAAGCCACAGCACAGCCCCAAAGCCTAGCTGAAACCACAAAACAATCAGCAGGAATTGTATAAAGAATATGATAACCATTAAACCCTAGCTTCACTAAACATAATCAAATTCAAAGTCCTTTAATTTTGAATTCTAGGAACCTATTCCCTTCAATAGGTAGTACTATTCTGGCCACCTGTAAAAATGACATAACAGTATGTTCATTTGTGTTTGAGAAAGAATTTGGAAGTAGTTCATTCTGAGATTTTGGTATTATCAGGAATGCCTTTAGTCAAATACAGATGTGAGAGTTGGACCATAAAGAAGACTGAGCGCCGAAGAATTAATGTTTTTGAATTGTGGTCCTGGAGAAGACTCTTGAGAGTCCCATGGACTGTAAGGAGATCAAGCCAGTCAACGTCCTTAAGGAAATCAAACCTGAATATTCATTGGAAGGACTGATGCTGAAGCTGAAGCTCCAATACTTTGGCCATCTGATGTGAAGAGCCGACTCATTCGAAAAGCCCCTGAGGCATGGAAAGAGTAAAAGCAGGAGGCGGGAATGACAGAGGATGAGATGGTTGGATGGCATCACGGACTCAATGGACATGAGTTTGAGCAAACTCAGGGAGATGGTGAAGGACAGGGAAGCCTGGCGTGCTGCAGTCCATGGAGTTGGATACGAATGAACGACTGAATGGCAACAACCCATTCTATAGATAGAGAATAACTTACAAAATGTATAGGAGCCTAAACTGCTTTATAATATCAGGTCAAAACTGAGTTATGCAAGAATAAACTAAGTCCAGCACTAACGTCATGAGGCGCTCAAGGCCCTTTACATATCTTGGTGTTTCTTACACAATATTTAAAACGCACAGGTTTAAAGATAGAGTGTTAGGTTTTATCTTTCTAGTACTGGGTTGGTCAAAATGTTTGTTCGTTTTTTTCTGAAGATGGCTCTAGTAGTGCTTAGTTGTCTTTAACTTCATTGAAAACAATTTTGTTAAATTGTATTGTGATCGCTCTCATATTAGCATGCACTAAAAAAAACTTATCAAAATTGGTGAATTTTTGTGTACCCATTTTAAGACTGAAGACAGAAGAAAAAAGCAACATTTTGGCATAAAAGCATAAAAGCTTTATTATTTCAAGAAAGCTAAAAGTATAACTGAAACACAAAAAAAGATTTGTGTAGTGAATGGGGAAGGTGCTGTTATTGGTCAAACATGTTATAAGTGGTTTTCGAAGTTTCATGCTAGAGATTTCTCTCTAGATTACACTTCATGGTCAGGTAAGCCAGTTGAAGTTGACAGCAATCAAATCATTAATTGATTTGATTTATAATATTGATTGTTCTCAATATTATACCATGTGGGAGAGAGCTGACATACTCATAGCATCCAAATCAAGAGCTGAAAATCATTTGCACAAACTTGGTTATATTATTAATAAATGCTTTGATATTTGGTTTCCACACAAGTGAAAAAAAGCCTTCTTGACTATATTTCTGCATGCGATTCTCTACGTAAAGGTAATGAAAATGTTCTGCTTTTAAAATATATTGTGATGGGTGATGAAAAGTGGATAATGCACATAATGTTGTAAAATAGCCTATTTCCTGCCGTATCTGTAAATAAGGATGTCACAGCCACCAGCTATCCTTGGCCTTCCAAAGGTAAATTTCTGGGCCTGGAGTGCCCCCAGGAAGAACAATGCCTGCTATGTGGCAGCCGGCGAACCACCTCAAGCTGCCACTCCTCCCTACACCAAACGAGAAACTAAAAATGTAAACTAAGAAACTAAAATGTAAACAAGAAACTAAAAATGTAAAAAATAAATCACAAGATACTGATCCAGATAACTGAGATACACAAAAAGAAATGATTTCAGTAAGCCCAGACTCGTACATCTTCCCATACATAAAAAAAAACCACTAAATTCCTTAACTTGAAATATCTGGTTTTCCTTAATTAATAATAATCATTTGATGTTCAGACTACCTGCTTCTTGTTACAAACTTCTATGTAACCTGATTCACCCTACCCCTGCGTCCCCGGAACAGTTCTCTCAGGGTCACTTGAAATGCTGTCTGTTGGGGTTAAAGTCCTAAAATTGCCACCAAATAAAACATAACTCACAACACTTAGGTCTTGACTATTTTTTACCTTGGCAATGTGGAACATGGATTCCCTGGTGGTCCAGTGATCCAACTACTGAGCCCACGCACTGCGGTCACTGAAGCCTTTGCACCTAGAACTTGTGCTCTGCAACAAGAGAAACCAGCCACTGTGATGAGAAGCTCACACACCACAGTGAAGAGCAGCCACACTTGCCACAACTAGAGAAAGTTTTTGTGCAGCAACAAAGACCCAGCACAGCCAAAACTAATAAAATACATTTTTAAAATAACGTGGAACAGAAGAGATTGTGAGTTAAGCAAAATGAAACACCACCAACCACACCAAAGGCCAGTATTCATCTAAAGAAGGTGATACTGTGTACATGGTGGGATTGAAAGGGAGTCCTCTATTATGAACTCCTTCTGGAAGACCAAAGGATTAATTCCAACAAGTACTACCCTCAGACCAACTGAAGGCACTTCATGGAAAGTGTCCAGAAATGGTCAACAGAAAACACATAATCTTCCATCAGGATAACTCAAGGCCGCGTATTTCTTTGATGACCAGGCAAAAACTGTTACAGCTTGGCTATGAATTCATCTCCTGTATTCACTGAGCCTTTGAATTTCCATGTATTTTGGTCTTTAAAAAATTCTCTTAATGGAAAAATTTTCAATTCCCTGGAATGCTGTAAAAGGCATCTGGTATTAATAGTCACTCAGTCGTGTCTGATTCTTTGTGACCTCGTGGACCATAGCCAGCCAGGCTCCTCTGTCCATGGGATTTTCTCAGCAGCAATAGTGGAGTGGGTTGCCATTCCCTTCTCCAGGGGATCTTCCTAACCCATGGATTGAATGTGGGTCTCCCACATTGCAGGCAGATTCTTTACTGTTTAAGCCACAGAGCCCTGGCTTGCTATTAATAGTTCTTTGCCCAATAAGAGAGAAAGTTTGGGGAAGATGGAATTATGAAGTTGAGTGAAAAGTAACAAAAGGTAGTGGAACCAAACTGTGAATATATTGTTCAATAAAGTTTTTGGTGAAAATGAAAAATGTGTCTTTTATTTTTACTTAAAAAACCAAAGGAACTTTTTGACCAACCCAATACATTCTGAATTGGCTTTGGAGTCACACTGGGCAACTTTTGTGACCTCACTGGCACTTATTTGTCTGATAATAGGATGTTAATATCCCCTATGACACAGTTAAGTTGAAGACTGAATAACATTATTATGTAAAGCACTTAGCACAGAGCTTGGCACATGGCAGTGAGCAGTAGGTGCTGGTTATTATTTTTGTGATAATTACAAAATCCATGTCGAGGAAGTCCTTTTAGATAAATGTAAACTGGATTTTAACAATGGTGTTCTGGGTTCACATCAGTATATCATTGGTTCTGGTCTATCAGAGAACTATACATTTTGCAACTGAAAATAGTTTAATCTTATTTCTCCTCAGAAAAGGAATAGACATAGCCCTCTTACTTGGTGTTATTGTCAACTGATCATCAATACCGTTTTTGTCATGTCACCTCCAGCACCTAGAAGAATGTCACACTGGGAGTCCTCAGGCCTGGAGTCCCAGGTACCATTTCTGTCTGTGGGATGATTTCTGCTCGTGGTAGACTCTGCTGTCCCCTGGTGGCCTCTGCTGTCTTCCATTGGTTCAATGTTCCAGGTCAGAAAAGCAAGTTATTCTTATAGAGTCATACATATAGTAGGCAGAGCCTGTGAATTGCTTTTCCGTTCTTGATTGTTCTTGTAGTGGAATCAGCCATTTCTCTATGTGGTTCAGAGCAGGGGCCCTAACTCAGTACTCTCTCCCGCACATTACCACCTCATCAACACCAGCCCTCCCCTCCAGGAGCAGAATTGTGCTGTCTCCTTAAACAGTTACATGTTGACCAGTTCCGATTTTGCTGTCAGAGCCTGACTTTAAACATCTAAGATCCTGAAGCTTTCTCCCCAAATCCTGGTGTCCTTCCTGATTTCCTGTCTTTGACAATGTGCTTGGGTGTTACTCTGAACTTGTCTGTGTCCTTGTCATAGCCTATAACCATGCAAACGTATAAACAAAAATTTATTTTTTGATAACTCACCTTTAAGTTCAATTTTGAATTGTCTATTCCAAAGGGTTGGTGATACCATAATCTTTGCCAATTTCTGGTATCCCACCTTCCCCCACCAGGGTTGGATCTAAATTTGAGAATGTCTAGTGTGGTGGCAAGTGTTTAGGTTGGGACCTCTGGTTCCCAATGCCATCTGTCTACATGGGCATACAGTGAGAAACTCAGCATTCTAACCCAGTCATTGGTTCTCCCAGCCTCTACAGGGCTCAGAGTTCCTTTCTGCAAGCTCCCATCTCAGAAAGAAGGTGTCTCCTCTTCCAGGAGGAGAAGAGGGCATCAGAGGATGAGATGGCTGGATGGCATAATTGATGGAATGGACATCAACTTGGGCAAACTCCGGGAGATGGTGAGGGACAGGGAGGCCGGGTGTGCTGCAGTCCACGGGGTCATGAAGAGCTGGACATGACTGGAAGACTGAACAACAGCAACTTCCAGGGCACACTGACAAACATAGGGATGTTGTTTTGCTCACTCTCCAAGTTAAGGACCATTTACACCGGTCCATTCTACCTTTCCTCTTTCTCCCCTCTTTCTACCATCCACAACCTCCTCTTTCTCCAGCACAAGAGGGGAGTTTGTTTGTTTCAGTTTTTTCTGTGAGTGGAAAGCCAAGCTCTTACAGAATGTGGTTTATCCATATCTCTTGCTCCGCCAGTTTTTTTAGTTCCTGTAAGCCAAGCTTTTTGCAGTATGAAAGCCAGGACGGACTCCTTTTATTCCCTCCTCTGTTTTCTTTTCTTTCTCTGCATCTTTCCCTTAAAGCAATAAATAAGCACAGGATGCCTAGCTGCTTGTTTAGGGTGGAGTCATGCACAAAAACACTGAAAGATAATACTGGTTAGGGGAGGCAATCTGTTAATATTATCCTACCACACTAGGAACAGACAGAAACAGTAATAGGGCTCTTAGGAATAATATCCCTCCCTCTCTCCGAATGACACTGTGTCCTTAGCCTTAAGAAAGAGTGCAGAGTCAACTGAGTCCTTTGGCTGTCCACCTGAAACTATTACAACATTGCTAATCGGCTATACTCCAATATAAAAAGAAATATAAAAAGAAAGTTATAAAAATTACATATATATATATATATATATATAGAGAGAGAGATAATTCATAGTCTTGGCTCTGTTCCTTCCTACACATTGGGCATGACTTCAGAACTCAGAGTCCTGTCTTAAGCAGACTGACAATGAGACAGGTTGTCTTCTAGGATAAGGATTTATCAGTTCTGGAAAGATTTTCAAAGGTAGATTCTGTTAATCAAGTTGGTTCTAGGAATATGGCAATTTATAAAAAGTTGTGACTTTACTGTGAAAAATCTAGACAGAGTGAGAGTAACATTTGGATTCGTCTTTTACATCCAGAAACCTGTATAGCAGAATCACATTGCATTTTCTTACAATGCAGAGGCATCCTCAAAGCAATTTGCTTCTTTCATTTTGAAGTATTATTCAAAATTGATATTAGTAACTTTTGATATTAGTAATTACTGTAATATAGTATTTAGTAATATCAACGTTGATATTAGTGATTATAATAAAGTGAAAGTGAAGTCGCTCAGTCGTGTCCCACTCTTTGCGACCCCACGAACCGTAGCCTATCAGGCTCCTTTGTCCATGGGATTTTCCAGGCAAGAGTACTGGAGTGGATTGCCATTTCCTTCTCCAGGGGATCTTCCAGACCCAGGAATCGAACCCGGGTCTCCCGCATTACAGGCAGACGCTTTACCATGGGAGCCATCAGGGAAACTCAAATATAATAAAGTATTAGCTATTTATGGTTAATCATTGCTTACACTTGAGTACTTACTATGGTCTGAAACTAAAACACCTTAAATAACTTCTATTTACTCCTCATAAAAACATTAGAAAATACATATTATCTTAACTTACATATAAGAAAACTAAGATACAGAGAAGCTAAGTAACTTCAAAAATCACAAACTGCTATTAGAGATTCAACTCCAAAAGTCTGATAGCCAAGTAGAAGCACTTAGCTATGCTGCCTAGTTAATGGTAATGATACTCAACCATAATAACAGATTATAGTGCATAAAAGACTACTTTTGGAATAAATAAAAGCTGATTTTAAGCTCGGAGATCAGATTAAAAATTTTTACTTAATCATCTGATATTTGTGAGAAAAAGTCTAAGCTACCAATTTGTAGCTCTGAAATGAGACTGGGTTAAGGAATAATTTATTTTGACTCTTATCAAGCGGCCTTAGAGGTTATGTGCTAAGTAATTTCTTCTGGATCTTCAGGGAACCACAATGGATAAACACCATGAAACTGAAGGCCACCGATGCATAAAAGAGTAACATTTTACATTAACTTTAATGTGCTGGAAGTTGAAAGGATCAGCCTTGCTGATCCTGTATCAGCAGCTGATACAGGAACTCTTCTCACATTGTACAAAAAGGCATATGAAAATGAAATTTCTTGACATTTTCATATAAACATTCTCAGGGCCTGACACTGTGAGAAGTGTTGAGGTTAGAAAAAAGAAAGAACACCAAATTCTTGTCTTCGTGGAGTTTAACGGGAGAAGATAGACGATCTTCATATATATTCAATAAACAATCAGAATATTATGAAGTGGTAAGGACCATAGCACCACTCTTCTCCAGAATTAAGCTTTATCAAGAAGTAAGTGTGCGGGAGTTGGTGATGGACAGGGAGGCACGGCGTGCTGCGATTCATGGGGTGGCAAAGAGTTGGACACGACTGAGCGACTGAACTGAACTGAACTGAAGTGTGCGGTCATGCAGCGAACTCAGAAGCTTGAATACAGCTCCCCAGGGACAGCGGGCGATCTACAAGGCAGCTGAACCAGGAATCTTCGGCCTGGCCTCCTGCCACCGCTCACAGGGCCAAGTACGGCAGGCACCGCACAGGGATCGGCGACTCGCCGCCGCTTGCTGCGCCGCCAGGCGGTGCTGAGGGCCATCGTCTCCACCCTCTGACGACCCCCGACGTGAGCATTTCCACCCGTTTCCCAGACAAACGGATTTTTAGACAGCCGGCTCCTCGCCTGAGAGCGGAGCCCCGAGGTGGAACGGGGTGACAACCTGACAACGCTCTCCCAAAACACGAGCGAGCGGAATAAAAACAACTGGGCCTGCAGCTTCAGTGAACCAGAAAAGAGGAGAAACCCGGCTGAGAAAGCGCAGAGCCGGTAATCGCCGGCGGACTCCAAGGGCAGCGAAGCCGGAAGTCGGGCCGCGCCGCAGGAAGTTGAGAGGCGGCGCCGGAAACTCGGCCGCGTTCTCCGTACCTCAGCCGGAAGCAGCTCACCAGCGCCGCCGTTCTTCGCGGGCCTTGGGACTGTAGGGTTCGAGCTGCGCGGTGACCACGCGGTGTTACGAGGCGGTCGTACACGCGTCCTAAGGCCACAATGTCGCATCCATCCCCCCAGGCCAAGCCTTCCAACCCCAGTAACCCTCGAGTCTTCTTTGACGTGGACATCGGAGGGGAGCGAGGTGAGGAGGCGGGGCGCCCGGGGTCGGGGGCCCCTGAGGCTGGAGCGCTGCTCGGGCAGGGGGCTGCTCTGAGGTGGGGGCCGGCTGCCCACACTGGGGCCTGGACTAGTCCAGGCCTCTGGGCTGGGTTGCGCCCGCGACCTTGTACCGGTGCCGTGGGGCGTGGAGAAGTTTCTGGAAATTTCTGTTCGAGGAATGCTGGAAGCCTTTGGGTTTATCTGTCCCGACTTGGCCGCACCTGCCCGCCACCTAGCACCGTGAAGTTAGCACAAAACGAGATGATTTTCTTTGCAGGGCGAAAACCTGTTTTGAAAACCCCAGGTAAAGCGTCTGGTGGGCTCCCGTCACCCCGTGTCTTTTGCCACGTGATGTATGTCAGCAGTTGCCTATAAATTAAAGCGACTTTTGCGTGTTTTCTTTTCTTTTTTTTTTACTACTGATTCTTCTTTACTACTGATCCCTTCAGATTGGTGGGCATTTTCTCCGTTTTGGCGTGGGGAAAATGAGATCTGTGTGGCGGTGTGGTTGCCTAGGCGACAGTAGCAGCTTGGAGGCGCCTCAGGTCTTGTGAATTCTCACATTGCTTTGTAGCTTAATTGCTCCTGTTCTGGAACACGTTACAACTGCTTTAAAGGAAAAAACTAAGGCCTTAAGCCTGGGACAGAGTATCTCAGCTCTGTTCAAAGAGATGAGGAAGGAGTCAAGGTATTTAGGAGTTTTTGCAACAAAGACCAGGTGGTCGGAACATCGAAAAAAGATTACTGTTTATTAAAGAAAACCGGGTATCTCTTGGAGAAGGCAGCAGGGTATCTCTAGTTAAGGAATTTAGGGCTTTTCTCTGTATGGGAAGATATAATAAGAGTCTGGGCTCACTGAAGCCATTCATTTGATGTGCATCTCAGCTGTCTGGGGCCAGTATCCTGTGTTTTCTCATCCTTAGTCTCCTCAGGGTACACTGTTCAGGGTGGCTGCAGCAACTGACTGCTAGGTGGACTTGGAAGTGGGCAGCCTGTTTGTCTCCATACTGAGTTCCCTCCGGGCTCTTTGGCAGCGTCAGGTCAGTGTAATGTGATGGCTTAATGGCTGCAACAGTCTTTGTTTACTGAGAAGGCTGGCAAACACACACGGAGACTTAGGTGTGGATTCATTTTGTTTTGAAATTTAGTGCGGGGTTTATTGCCTGCATTAGGAATTGTCTAGAATGGCAACTTTTTCAGGTTTTGCTGCAGAGGCAGCACTAGGCACGTTCCACAGAGCACAGAGACCACAGCTGGACCTAAAACTTGGCCAACCTGACCACTCAGAGGATATTGCATTTTCTTCTATTGGTCATTTGGTGATTTAAAATTATGTGCACATGTCAGAGAAAAATCAGTCAAATGTTGGTGTCCTTTGTTGTTGTTCAGTCACTAAGGCTTGTCTGACTCTCTGACCCCATGAACTGCAGCATGCCAGGTTTCCCTGTCCTTCACCATCTTCTGGAGTTTGCTCAAACTCATGTCCATTGAGTCAGTGAACCCTGAGTATTCAGTGGAAAGACTGATGCTGAAGATCCAATACTTTGGCCACCTGGTGCGAAGAGCTGACTCATTGGAAAAGACCCTGATGCTGGGAAAGATTGAGGGCAGGCAGAGAAGGGGGTGACAGGATGATGGTGTCCTTATATGCTGCTAATCTTTTGGCTACTGTTTATGATCTTTTGTAAGATGTAGTAAAGTAGTTGTTTTAAAGTCATCTGGATACATGATACTCAATTTAGGTAGACTGAATTAGAATATTATAAAAATGACCAAAAAAAGAAAACTTAGTATTTTTCAGTCACCATAATTTTACCATTTCTTCTATCATGTGCTTATTTAGTTGTTTTGCATACTGACACAATTTTATTTTTTCTTTCAGTTGGTCGAATTGTCTTAGAATTGTTTGCAGATATTGTACCCAAAACTGCAGAAAATTTTCGTGCGTTGTGTACAGGAGAGAAAGGCATTGGACCCACCACTGGGAAACCTCTCCATTTCAAAGGATGTCCTTTCCATAGAAGTATGTATACATTTTGTGAATCTGATTCTTCTTAGAGGTTATTGAATCCTGTTCCTTAGGGAGTTAGGGAAGAAAACACTAAGAAGAGGGTGAGAGTTAAAAATTACTATTAGTTTCAAAAGGATGCTTTAACATCTGAGACTATAGGTCAGTTTCATAGATGTTGGGCTGTGAAAGGTGGAAGTAATTATGGGAGGGTCCTAAGGTTTATTTATTGAGAAATGGGTTACCCTTGTTTCACCAGGATGTGGCCATGATAAACAAATAGAGCTTGGGTAGCTTGACTGCCTGGTGACAAAAAGTTACGTCTACTTCTTGGGCAGGATTGCTTGGGAAGACTTTTTTTTTGAAGCCGCTCAGTTGTGTCCGTCTCTTTGCGACCCCATAGACTGTAGCCTATCAGGCTCCTCCGTCCATGGGATTTTCCAAGCAAGAGTGCTGGAGTGGATTGCCATTTCCTTCTCCAGGGGATCTTCCTGACCCAGGAATAGAACCCGGGTCTCCCTCATTGCAGGCAGACGCTTTACTGTCTGAGCCACCAAGCTGACTTAAAGATTCCATATTTTGGATCCCTACTGTGACATGTGATGACAAGGTGACCTTTCACTGTGTTGTCATACTTTGGTTTAGTGATGATTTGCTGGAATCCCCATGGAGTAGCTCCATATTTGAGGAACTGCATCTTCTCACCATTTTGTCCTCAGCATCTAGTATCGTTACTGAGTAGGCACTCAATATTTATTTAATGAATAAACAAATAAGTTAATTTATAGTTACATAAATATTTAAAGAAGCTCAATTAAGAAAAAAATTAACATTGATTTTAGATTACTTAAACTGTTGATTTACTTTCATGTTTAATAAAATACCAAAATACAAGCATGTGTGTTTGTGCTTAGTCAGATCCAACTCTGCGACCCCATGGACCGTGGCTCACTAGACTCCCCTGTCCATGGACTATTCCAAGCAAGAATACTGGAGTGGGTTGCCATTTCCTTCTCCAGGGGATCTTTCCAACCCAGGAATTGAACCTGCATCTCCTGTGTCTCCTCCTTGGCAGGTGGATTCTTTACCACTAGCGCCACTTGGGAAGTCCCAGATATAAGCATACCAGGGAGATATTGCAGGTTTGGTTCCAGACTACTGCAATAAAGTGAATGTTGTAAGAGCAAGTTACAAAGTTCCGGTTTCCCAGTGCATATAAAAGTTGTGTGTGCAGGATACTATAGTCTATTAAAGTTCACAGTAGCATTGTATCTGGAGAAAAATATATATCTTAATCTAATACTTTATTGCTAAAAAAATGCCAGAACAATTATAGTAGTAACATCAAAAATCACTGGTCACAGATCACTGTAGCAAATAATGATGAAAAAGTTTGAAATATTGTAAGAATTACCAAAATGTGACACAGAGACATGAAGTGAGCACATGCTGTTGGGAAAATGGCACTGATAGACTTGATGATGCAGAATTGCTACAAACCTTCAAGTTAAAAAACAAAAAACCACAGTATCTACAAAGCGCAGTAAATCAAGGAGTTGCCTGTATTCTAATAAAGTGTCTGTGGACAAGAGTTAACATTGCAGACCTGAGACTGCTGTCCATAAAGTCTAATTGCAAGGGTGGAATTGCCTGAAGTCAGAGCACTTAGCCATTCTCTGAATCGTAAGGTGGCTTACTCTGCTGAGACTGTACAGTTTGATTTATGCTGAACAATTGCTTTCCTTTTGAGGATGTGGTGGAATTTTGGTATCTGCTAGGCAGAGAGCGCCTTCATGATGAGCCCCTGTAGAAACCTTGGGTGCTGAGTTCCTCAAGGGCTTTCCTGGGGAGCAACATTGTACACGTGTTGCTGCATTTTCTTGGCTGGGGGAAGAAGGCACCCTGTGACCTTTCACATCAGGAAACACATGGATTCTTCCAGGCTCTGCCTTATCTTTTCCCTTTATCGTCCAGCTGTGTCTCCTGACTACATGAGTGTCATACAAGCAGATTCAGAGTTCTGGGGAATCTGAATGTGGTGGCAGTGTTAAGTAATAACATTTGCAGAAGTAATTCCAATACAGTGTAACAGGCCTCTTGGGAATAATTGGTTTATTCAGTAGGCATTTTTGAGTAACCATTATGTGCCCAGCCATGCACATGGTTACCCCGGAAGAAAAACGGTGTTGCTGTTCTTAACTGTTTGCTAGAAGAGACAGATTGTTATGATCCATATTATAAAAGAAAGGTAGAATCAAGGTACTATGGGAGAAAAATCAGTAGATCCAGTCTTGAGGTTTGACAGTGTTGTCGGGGAGGTGCCATATGAACTAATTCTCTGAATGTTAGTGGGGATTTGGATTGGGAAAAGGCTTTTTAAGAGCCTGGAGTTGTGCATATAGATGGAGAGAGCAGGAGAGAAGTTGTCTTTATCGTCACACATTCATTAGTTAACATTGCTGTAGTCATCTCTACTGTAGTTTCTAATGCTGATTTTCCTTTTTTTAGTTATTAAGAAATTTATGATTCAGGGTGGAGACTTCTCAAATCAGAATGGGACAGGTGGAGAAAGCATTTATGGTGAAAAATTTGAAGATGAAAATTTCCATTATAAGGTAAAGTAGACAAAAATGTGTGTTGCTAACAATAAAGGTTGTCATGTGTCTGGGACTCTTGTCAAATTAGGATAAATGCCTCAGATGTGCTTAGATCTCTTATTTGTGAAACGTATCATATTTATAAATATACATCTTTAATATGAAAAAAAAACCCTCATCCAGCAATGGTTTTATTGGCAAAAATACAACAGCTATTTCAGTGTGATTCAGGTTTATACACTGCAGTAAAGCCAATGAGTTTTCATGGGTGGCCAGCATATGGCAAAATTGTTTCCAGGAAAAATGTTCCCATTTGAGGGATGGTAAGTTGTGCATCTTTATGCCTAAATTTGAAGAGCAGCAAAACCATGGCTAATGTCCGGGGTGTCAGGGCATTTGCAGACTAGCGGATCTGGTTAATGTCCAGGCTCCTAAGGGACCTTAGTGACGCCTGTACCTGCTTAATTTCAATGACCCTGGGGTCACGGTCAGGGTGTGGTATCATTCAGTCATGACAATGGACATGTAAGAGCAAAAGTAAACATGGGTTTTTGGAAATGGGGAACAGGAGCAAGGTGTTTAGGATCATTTGAGAATAATTGTCTTCAGTGTTTTAAGCAGTTTATTTCCTATAGCGAATACAGTCACTGGCACCAGAGAGTTTATAAAAAGGGAAGACCTTCACGATAAGAAATAAAATCTTGCCAAAAAGGCAAGATTAAGACACATAAGGCAACTGTATAATGTAACTGAATAATGTAATAATATGCAAGTAAATGCTAAGTTGACCAAGACCTGTGTATACTACAGGAGAAAGGTATGACTCCTCTGGTCTGGATTACTAGGGAAGACATCAAGGGGGAACGGGTGCATGAACGAGGCAGACTGGACCTCGCCAGGTGGCTGAGATTTAGTTAGAAGGAACTAAAATACAGATGCCTTTGAGGAAGGGATATGAGTGAGGAAGGAAGAAGGCCTCATGCTGAGGAAATAAAGTTAATAATATTTAATATTGTGGGGAAAGCACCAGACTTTTGGAAGGGAGAAAGAAAGTACCAGAAGGATGAAAACTCAGCTTATGTGATGGAAAAGTTGATCAAAAGAAAGGGGGTAGACTTCCCTGCTGGTGCAGTGGATAAGAATCCACATGCCAATGCAGGGGACACAGGTTTGATCCCTGACGCGGGAAGATCCCACATGCCACAGAGCGAATAAACCCATACGCCCCAACTGTAAACCCATACGCCCCAACTGTTGAGCCCGTGTGCTGCAGCTAGGGAAGCCTGAGCACCTAGCGCCTGTGCTCTGCAGTAAGAGAAGCCGCCACCAGGAGGTGCCTGAGCACCGCAACAGAATAGCCCGCTCGCCACAAGAGAAAACCTGCCCAAAAGCAACAAAGACCCAGTGCAACCAAAATAAAATTTTAGAAAAAGAGGGGCTTTTGCATGGACACATGATTCTTCTGTACACTTGGTGGTCTTGAGAACTGGATTAGATTTGGGTTTAGGGGTAAAAGGCATTTCAGGTGGGAGGGCTAACATGAGTGTTAGAAGGGTGGAGAGTAGGAAAGGACCTAACTTTGCTGACGTGTGAAGAGAGAATCATGTAGGCCTGAAAGGGGGGAACACTGTTGACTGCCTTTCAGAAAAAATGTGCCTCAGTCATAAGAAAGGGTGAAGCAGAATTATTAGACTTCCCTCCTATGGCATCTTCATCTTAATGATGAAGTCCAAGCATATTCTCAGTGTGATCAATTCAGGAGTACCACCCCTGCCCCCACTGTTGTTTCATCTTAATTTAGTTTCATAAGCTCTCCTTAAAGTTTAAAAAGTGGTTAAGTACTCTCATGTTTTTTCAATTAAAGTCACATTTGATAACGAAGTAAGATCACTCTACACTATGGGCTCTAGGTGGTATTCCAGCAGCCCCCCTTTCTGTGAACGGCTGATAGAGTAGAGCAGGAACTCTCATCTTGGTTTTCTTTATGGTTTATTCCCGCAGCATGACAAGGAGGGATTGCTGAGCATGGCCAATGCGGGCAGCAACACCAACGGCTCCCAGTTCTTCATTACCACTGTTCCGACTCCGCATTTGGATGGGAAGCACGTAGTGTTTGGCCAAGTGATTAAAGGAATGGGTGTGGCAAAGATTCTGGAAAATGTGGAGGTGAAAGGTGAAAAACCTGCCAAAGTGAGTAGCAAGATGGTAATATTATCTTAGCTGCTGGATTAGAGAAGGGTGAGTAAAAGGGTGATTGTTGGCTGAAAAATGTCCAGAAGGCTCTTGTTCTAGATGCCTGGACCTGCTGCTTTTTCTTTGAAGCTGTTTTCTACTGTGGGAAAGATGAGGGCAGTTTAAAAAGAGACTTATTATTTTAACTTCAGTCTTGCTGGTTTTGATAACTGAAGTCTCCTGCGCCTGTAGAACTTTGAGTCGGTGTGAGTACGGGCACAGAGTACAGAGAGAGCAGGAAGCCAGGAGTCCTTTGGTCTCCTTTGCCATGTAACTTGTGGTCTGCCTTCCTTTTGTGATTTCACTTTCCTTGGCCTGGTTTCTCATCCCTGTATAAATCACTGAAGGGTTTGGACTAGATTCTGTCACTGCAAAGATCCTTGTGTTCCACATGTCTGTGGATTAACACAGCCATCACAGACACTCTGCATCCACAGGGTTGGGAGTGGAAATTGGAGAGTCAGACCTGCGGGGGTGTGCTTCACTCAGTGTGCGAAGGGAAGAGTCAGTTGAAAGCATGTGCAACACCTGAGGGAACGGTGAAACTGTCCCCTCACGCTATACACTGAGTTACTGGCTGCAGTGAGTGCTTCCACAGCGTAGGGACATGGCTGTGCCCCTGCCAGTGTGTAAAGTGCGTTACTGCAGTCACAGCAGGTGCGCCGCCAGGAAGCGATGTAGACAGTGTTGCACATGACTTGCAGCTGTAGAGCCTTTAAACCCAGACCTTTTAAAAATCATCATTAATGTAGTAGTGCGCTTCTACAATTGAGGGTTATTTTTACAGTTGTGCGTTATTGCAGAATGCGGAGAACTGAAAGAAGGGGATGATTGGGGAATATTCCCAAAGGATGGGTCTGGTGACAGTCACCCAGATTTCCCCGAGGACGCAGATGTGGATTTAAAAGATGTGAGTAATTTAAGATTTTGGGCTTTCTTGGTGGCTCAGATGGTAAAGAATCTGCCTGCAATGCTGCAGACTGGGGTTGGATACCTGGGTTGGGAAGATCCCCTGGAGAAGGGCATGGCAATCCACTCCAGTATTCTTGCCTGGAGAATCCCATGGATAGAGGAGCTTGGTTGGCTACAGTCTCCTCAGAGAGTCAGACACGACTAAGCAACTAACAAACAAAACACTTTCAGATTGGCCAGACTGCTAAAAAATATTTAGTAGTAAAATTTTTAAAATTTTACTTATTTATTGGTCATGCTGTGTGGCATGTGGCATCCTCGCTTCCCGACCAGGAGTGGAGCCATGCCCTCTGCAGTGGAAGCACAGAGTCCTGACCACCACCAGGGAATTCCCAGTGCTAAAATTTTGAGCTGTTTTTGTCAGCCTGTCTTAAAGATAGAGCTTGGGACTAAACTGCATTACGTACTCAAACCCCACATATTTGTATTCTTTCTTTTTTACAGGTAGATAAAATTTTATTAATATCAGAAGACTTAAAAAACATTGGAAATACGTTTTTCAAATCCCAGAACTGGGAGATGGCCATTAAAAAATACACAAAAGTTTTAAGGTAATAAAACATTTTTAATAAATTGCATTTAAGAACTTATAAATTGAATTACAAAGTGAAATTCAAGAGTTGCTTTTTGTATTTTTGGCCTGTTACTTGCAGAGTAACTAGGTATATTGAAATTTTAGTTGCATTTTTTTAGTTGCCTACAGATTCTTAATCGAAAAATTTCAGAATATGGAAAAATTAAGAATAGTACATGAATACTCATGTACCTTTATCTGCATTCACCAATTTTTAACTTTTGCCACTTTTGCAGAATCATTTTGAAAGGAAGTTGTAGATACCATGACACTTTACCCCTCAATACTTTAGCAAGTATCAGTATTTCCCCCTCAAGTGAGGACATTTTCTACTTAGCCTTAATGCATAAAAACATCTCCCAGATATAGATACACTGTTATCTACTATGTAATCCATATGCAAAGGTCCCCACTTGTCTCAAAATTTTTTTTAACTCCAGTATCCATTGTATCATTTGTTTTTATGTCTCTAAGGCTTCTCTAATCTTTAATCTCCACGTTTTTTAAGTCGTTTCCATTTTGTGGAGTCTAAGCCAGTTGTTATAGGGAATATCACTTGTATGTGTTTATTGCTTCCTCCAGATTAGTTTATGGTTAAATATTTTAGCAAGGGGGTAGATGATGTGTCTATATCCTATGTATCATGTCCTGAAGGCACAAGGCAGTTTGGCTTATTTTGAGTTCTGGCACTTGGTTAAAGTGGTGTCAGTCATATGTCTCTATTATAAAAGTACCTTTACCTTTTAAATAAATAAGACATCCTCTGTGCAGTGGTGCTGTGAGATTGTATGACTTGAGTTTCTAGGAATTCATCCAGTGGTCTCAGCATCACTGAAGACCTTTGCCTGAATCAGTTACTACGTTGAGGCTTGCAGAACTGTGATTTTCTGATTTTACCAGCCATTCTGCAGTTACTAGCTGTCATTCTTCGGTTTGAAAGGACTCCTTACCTTTTTTTAGTATTACTATAGATCCGTGGATTATTTTTTTCAGGTCAGCCTTCTATACTGTCCCCATCGTTCTTTCTGATGCTGCAAGGTTTCCGATTTGCCCAGTGGAAGCCCCTTGGCAGTATTTGACATGTTCCTCTTAGTCTGTGAGCACTTGCCTGCTTTCTGCCACAAGATGGTCCAGGCTCATCTTATATTTAACCTCCTGTCCAGATCTGAATTTCTCTCAGGAGCCCAGATTCTTTTCATTGAGGGAGACTAGAGACTGGACTGTCGGGACCAGGTACATGTATTGTTTCCGGGCCCCTTTCATGGGAACTACAGTAAAAGATGAGTCAGAGTTACCGCTGTGGGTTTCCTCACCTTTCCCAGTCCAGTCCCTCTCCTGCAATGACAACCTTAGTTCCAAACCTAATTACGTTGGAAAGTGGTTGATAAAAACCTTCATTTTACAAATAGAAAAGTGTTAATAGTATATATAATCTTTAGGTTTGGGGATTGTTCTTAAGTTGGTGTCTTTTAACATTTTGGGGGAAAAAAGTTGGAACAAAAAACTCTTCTAAAGGAAAGCATTTAACAAAAAGATGGTGGTCATTAAGAATATTAATATTAGCATCGGTGAACTTTCATATCAAAACTGATGCGTTATGAGTGAGTCACAGGCAGAGTGTCTTAATGGGGTGTTGCTTGCTGCTTGTATGGGGTGTTCTCCAGGTATGTGGAAGGCTCCAGGGCTGCTGCTGAGGACGCAGATGGAGCAAAGCTGCAGCCTGTCGCTTTGAGCTGCGTGCTGAATATTGGCGCTTGCAAACTGAAGATGTCTGATTGGCAGGGCGCAGTCGATAGCTGTTTGGAGGTGCGTCTGTTGATGTTCTTACATCTGAATATTTTGGATCTCAGTTCTTCCTCTCAAACCATTCATTTAGCTTATAACATGCAATCACTTAACTTCCCATGAAGATACTGTCTTTCTCAGCTCATTTATTAACTGTTGAGCACCTATTATGTGCCAGACATTGGAAGATAAACCCAGGAATGATTAAGAATGTGGCTGTGGAGTCAGTCAGCAGACATGGTTTTTCTCTTAGACCACTGTCACTTTTTGATTTTGAGGAGGTTCTTAATTTTAGAGTCTTAATTTCTTCATGTTAAGTGGAAATACTGCTTTCCTCCTGGGATTGTTATGAAGACTGTGTTATGTGTGTAAAGCATTTTAAGTGCAGTGTTGGGCACAAATTAAGCAGCTGATAGGCGCTTAGCTGTTTTGATTGCCCGTTTCAGTTTAGGGTTGTCAGGACTCTTCTGGGGGGATGAGTGCTGTTGGAACACACAGGAAGGCTGCCTGCCTTCATGGGGATGTCAGCAGTGCTGATGGAGAGAGCTGGAAAGTGGCCCCACTCCCTCCTTTAAGCACTGCAGTTAGGACAGTGTGTTTGATCAAGTTTTTCAAATGAGAACATATATTTCAGAAAGACCACCTCCAGTCATTTTTATGTATATTGCCCATTAGTTTGTATACACAGGTGAGCTATGCCTGAGCAAGTAGAAATGAAATGAGGTCCCAGTTTATGGGGTAGGTGGAATGAGGTGTAAGAGTGTATTTAGAAGGGAGTAGGGAGCAGAAGACAAGGTGGTTCTTCACTCTGGATTGCTTTCTTGACCTTTGCGAGGCAAGTAATATACTCTTTTCAGTAAAATCTGAGTGCTGACCTTTAAAAGATGTTAAATAAATAAATATATTATTTTTAAAACATTTCAGAGGAGGAGCCTATTAAGTTACTCATGTTCCTGCAAAACCCTGGATGTCAGCTTAAATGAATATATACAAATTTTTATTCAGAATATTTTTTCCTATCAGCTAGGGCCCAATCAGAAGATAGGTATTACACAATAATTTCTGTAAAGAAAGTTTACTATAAAATAGATAAAAGGGGGAAATGGAGTAATGGAGGTTGGCTAGTAAAGAGAACCCTGAGGAATATGGCAACAACAGGTATACATGTATTTATATGTGCATCTGTATGTATAACATAGGAGTGTCCACTCCCTCTGGGCTGGGCTGAGAATCAGAGTCCCTGCGGAGGGGGTGGCCTTGCCTCACTGGATGGCAGGGAGGTTGGGTGCTTGAGGAGCCCGCCTGCAGGAGCCTGGAAAGGACACATGTTCCTTGCCCGTGTCCCCTTAGCGCCCTCTGCTGACCAAACAACGTGTCAGCAGGCAGAGGCGGCTCTCTGGGTCTAGCGTTGTCACAAAGCAGTGAAGAATTGATTTGGAGCTGACAGACAGTAAATTGAAATCTAGGATATATATTTAGTATTCAATGTTTGGATAAAAAAAACCCTGATTTTATAATTTTTTTGTAGGCCCTTGAAATAGACCCATCAAATACCAAAGCACTGTACCGTAGAGCCCAAGGATGGCAAGGATTAAAAGAATATGATCAAGCATTGGTAAAACTTTGTTCTAAATTTTAATTAAGGAAAAAAAAAAAAAAAAAAACCACTTTCATGAACCATAATCTATTATTTCTTTTTTTTGTTTGTTTCTCTCCCAATTAAAGGCTGATCTTAAGAAAGCTCAGGAAATAGCACCAGAAGATAAAGGTAAGTTGGCGGATTTTGGAGTGAAAGTTCACTTTGTCTTTTAAGAATTTATGCTTGTGAGCCACTGTACCCTTTGCCGTTAAAGAGATTTATTTGTTAAGCAGATGCTACAGAAGGCCTGTTATGGGGCCAGGCTCCAATCACACTGCAATGAGGCAGGGCCCTGCCCTCAGCTTAGTCTAGTCTCTGTCCAGAACACTCATTTGCATGTATCTGGACTATTTGCTTTACTGTCCTGTAATGCTAGGTGAAGGAGCAGCATTAGAAGGTAGTATTTATAGCAGATTTAATTAATGTTTGGGACCATTCTTAAGCTGAATGTGGACATATCCCGAATAGCTACTGGATATGTTCTAGGAAAGTTTTGGAAAGCTGTGACAAAAATAAGCTTCTTTCCCAGTAAACCAACTACAAATAGTGATCATCAGTCTAGATACTGAAATATATCTTGAGTCTTTTGCTAAATGAAACTGGGGAGGCACTTTAGAGCCACTTCTAAACGGAAGGGAGGAGGCACATCTGTGTGTAATTGTTAGTTCTCTTGGACAGTCTTTTAAATTATGCTGTGATAATAGGGCTCAGTTACTCTTCAGGAGAAGAGCTTTATCTTTTTTTTTTTTTAACCATACTAAAGCATCACTTTGGTTAACCTAATTTTTTGGATGTTTTGAGAAATAACTCATACTCCATATTTATTTTACAGCTATCCAGGCAGAATTGCTGAAAGTCAAGCAAAAGATAAAGGCACAGAAAGATAAAGAGAAGGCAGCTTATGCAAAAATGTTTGCTTGATGAAGAATTCAGTTTTGCTTAAGTGTGTGTTGATTGTATGAGCGAGGAAGACAGTTAAACGGTTTGTCTGTTCTGTGTGATCCCTCCTGTGCTCCCTCTGATACTTCGGTTCCCTGTGTTTACAGTCCAGGAATATGGATAGGGACTTACTGTTTAACACACCAGTGTTACAAACTCCAGTGGCGTCGATTCCCTCTTCAGTGACTCTCTGCATTATTCAAAGGATAATGGTGTTTCCAGCTTGTTTTTAAACTCCTAAAGACACATCGTGTTTGAATAAACAGACAAAAGCCTGAATCTGTGTATTGTTTTTCTCAGTTCTTTGATGCGTCTGTCTGCAGTACAGGCTCTGGGCTGGCCGGCGTCTCTAAAGGGTCAGACATTACTGTCTCAGCTACTTAGTTCTGTACTTGGGGCTCAGCAGCAGCCACTGACAGCATGTAAACCAGGAGGCATTGCTGGGCTCCATCACACTGTTTGTAAGAAGAGTGGTGGGCTGGATGCCAGCCTCTGGTCCACAACATAATACACACTTTACATGAAGTGTTGAACTTGACAAGTCAAATAAATGTACATTACAGGCTGATGGTGTATCTTGCTTTTGGTGCTGAATCTTGGAAGAATTGGAGAAGTAAATAGATGCTTCAGCACTTAACAAAGTTTTATTTAAGAGAAATATTCATAATCTTATAAAATGATTTCACTGGTAATTATTGTTTGAATACTGATCACTAATATATTGTAAGATATTTTGACACCTGTGAACTTCCAAATACTGGAAGTTAGTTTGCCATCTGTTTTAGAGACCCTGAAGCCAGCTGCAGTTTACATTCCGTTGTATGCAGGGCCTCCCCCGCCTTCAGGTACCACCCAGTTAATGTTCTGACTTGGATCCTTAATATCACATGTTTTACAGTGCACACAGTTCTGAGCATTTATCTGTAGCCGAAATCCATCACCTTGTTCCACAGGGACAAATTCATAAACGCCTGTGAGGAAAAATAGACAACATGGTGCAGTAGCTAACTTAAAGTAGAAGCTGAGGTCCTGGAGAAACTAGCCACAGAAACCCATGAGGTTTGCTGACGGAACATTTACCCACAGGGAATATTACAGAGATCTGGGTGTGTGCATTTGCTATTGTTTTAAATCAGATATGATAAAAGCAGAAGGTGTGGCAGCACGTGGCTGAGTTGGTGTAACTAACAAGGGAACTCTTCATTGAGCAGTTTCTGAATGTGATGTTATATACAGGTCTGCACAGGAGACACCACAATACAGTGCATCGTGGGGGTTTTGTTCCCAGTGTATGTAGCAGTTACATTATAGTGTTACTATCTGAGCCTTCAGTCAGTCACAGTAGTAACAGCAGAGATCACTGATCTCAGTATCAAATATAATGAGAAAGTGTGGAATTCTGCAAGAATTTCATGTGCCATGTGAAGTGAGCAAATGCTGGGAAAATGGCGCCAGTCGGCTTGTTTAATGCACCACTGCCACAGACCTTCAATTTTTAAAAAGCCCAACATCTACCAAGTGCAATAAAATGAGATCTGCTCATATGAATGTGGCTACGGCTGCAAAGATCAACCCTTACCCTCAATTTACAAGCCAGTGAGATGACAGGGTTAGCGAAAGTCAGAGATGGTCACGGCCCTCCCCCTGTCCAGAGTACACTGGTTTTCACACACCTGAGTACTGTCTGTCTCACCACCACTGGAGACCACTTCCTACTATAGTTCTAGTTGAAAGCTTAGCACTAAAAGATAGAGTATCCATGACAGATTTAAAGTCTGGAAGCATTTCCCTCAGCTGCATGTGGCCAAAATCTAGCATTTTAGGATATTTACATACATACCATATGTGTATATGTGCGTGTGTATGTCAGCATAGAAACCAGTCAATCCTAAAGGAAATCAACCCTGAACATGCACTGGAAGGACCGATGCTAAAGCTGAAGCTCCGATACTTTGGCTACCTGATGTGAAGAGCTGACACTTGGAAAAAACCTTGATGCTGGCAAAGGAGAAGAGGGTGGCAAAGATGGATAATGTCACGGACTGGATGGACGTGAATTTAAGCAAACTGGGAGACAGTGAAGGACAGAAGCCTGGTGTGCTGCATTCAATGAGGTAACAGACTCAGACACAAGTTAGCAACTAAACACGAGCATACACACAGACAGGAGCAGCTGTGACAAAAATGATTTAAGTCGCATGAATATGGAGAGAGATGTTTGGTGCTTTTTCCCACAACCCTCACCTTGGGCTGAGGGTAAACGATTTTTCTGAGAAATACCATCTAAATTAAGCTTAAGAAATCTCTACTCTAAATTGTTAATGAGAGTAAGAACCGTAAGAATAACGGTTTTCGAAAGGAATCTAGATGTAAGAGTCATTTACTATTTCTAAGCAATAGGAGGAGAACTTAAAATAACAGAAGCCTGTTTTTGATGTGTTAAAGCAGATACTTGGAGCACACATGGAAATGAATGTACTAACCTGCAGGGCAGAATCGCTGCTCTGGCCCATCATATATGGACAGGTTTCTGTTGACAGGCACGCTGTCGTCTTTCAAGGTCAGATGTGCTGGCTGGTCGTGTTCATGGTTGGTACCGCTCAGAGCCACGGATGACAGAAGGTCAAAACTGATCTGCCCGTCTGGTTTTGGATACTCAATGGGTGTGCAGTCCTTGGCTGGCTTGAGCTTATCTGAGTCGGACCCTTCCAAAGTTTTGAGGAAGATTTTTAGTAAAAATAGAACTAATTTTAAAGTACTTCCTTAGACATTTAATAACTTGTAAATATTATACTGAAGAAGCAAGATTTTAGCCCTCTTAATACCCTGTTCTCTTAACGTCACTGAATTAATTTCTCTCATATGGCAAGTTTAGAACAGTAAAGTAAGAAAATTCCCCTTCTTCCGACTGACTGGATCCTGTTCTTGAGTTAATGACTAATGCTCATGCTCATAGGGGCCAGAATTACCTTTATGTTTCAGAGTCCAGGGCTCCATCCCCCTGAATATCCAGTAGAAGATTCCAGTGTAAATCATCCCTCCGTACACACCCAGGATGCTGTGGCAGGACGGTCGGATGTTCCTGACAGCATAGAGCTCTTTCCACACCCACGACTTCTTCAAATTCTCCTCGTACTCAGTTACATCAAGCCCTTTTTATTAAAAAAAAAAAAAAAAAGAAATATTGTGTTAAATTGCCTCAAGGAGTCTTACTGTCAAGGTACTTGGCTACCAAAATAAGTGCTGCATCTTACATAATTACAAAAAGCAGGTGGTCGTGTAAGACTACACTTAAAGAATCTTCTATACATAAATGTTGATATCATCCAAAAAGAACCCATTTGATGTGGTGTTAACAGGCAAGGCAGTAAGGCCAAACTGGTAGCATGGGAAATAAGCTTCAAAATTCAGTGAACCTGAAAAGGAAGCTAAGAGAGCTCATGCTACTTATGAACGTGAGAAATTTCAGAACTGATCAGCGAAACCCTCCTACCTGCTACGGGTTGCACTGTACCCACCCCGAGAGGCATTTTGATGTCGTAACCCTGAGGTGTCTCAGACGGGGTCAGAATAGGGTCGCTGCTGGTGTAATGAGTTAAAACGAGGTTATACTGGAGTGGACTGGGCCCTCAGTCCAATGACTGGTGTTTTAACGAGATGACACACACAGAGAAGACTTCAGAGGAAGCCCGGGCAGAGGCTGGAGTTGCTGTGCCAGGAGCCAAGAATGCCAGGGGCTCCCAGAAGCTGGAAACCAACCTGGAGAGGGAGTGGTCCTGCCAACACCTTCACTTCGCGTTGCTGGTGTGGGGAACTGAGAATAAGCAAGCCGCCCAGTCTGTGGTGCTTTGTTGTGATAGCCCTAGGAAATGACAATGCCTGACAATGCCTAAAGCTCAGGGCTTGCATTTAACCTCTAGCAGGATGTCTTAGCTCTGGTTACCTCCTGTGAGCTCCACGGTGAGCAGCCCCCCTGCTCCACCTGGTCTCGGTGACCTGCTCACTCTACCCTTCCGGTGTGGACCCCCGTGTGCAGTGAGAGCACCCTTGGGACACACCCTTGGTGAGGATTCTGTCCCCTGCAGCTCCTCCCCCTCCCCCCCAACCCAGGCCTCCATGCCTCCAGGACACCTGAAGGTACAACCTACTGGGCAAGCATCACGTTCCTGGACTCTATGGAGTAGGCGTAAATCAAGTATGGAGTTGCTGCTGTTGTTTGCGGTTCACAGGGAATGAAGCCCCTGCTCTTGATTTTCCATCCAGGAGGCAGGAGATAAAGTTGATCAATCTTGCCGAAAGGTGGAAAATACCATACGGAAAGAGGGGCTGGGCTGGGAGTGCTGTGTGTGTACGTAAGTGTGTGTGTACGTACGTGTGTGTGTACATATATGTGTGTGTGCTGCAGATTCACTCATCAGCATGGAGCCAGTAGAGGGATCTGAGCAGAGGTGCAGGGAACTCAGGGGTGCCTGGCACTCCCAGGACCTGGGAAGCAGCAACAGGACCAGAAAGGAGAGTGAGAGGAGGGAAGGCAGAGGGTGGGGCAGGTCGCGCTGTTCTTGGGGAAGAGATGAGACTGCCTGAGAAGAGGCTGTCCTCGGATGAACGGTCTCCTGAGGGGTCCGTGGGCCAGGCCTGTGGAGCCTGCAGCCATGACTCCTCTGCCTGCCCAGGGACAAACATCTGGGGGTGCTGGCGAGGGTCTCCCTGGGCGTGTGTGTGATGTGATGTGGGGTCCTCATGCTGATCGTGTTCCTGGGGCCAGGACACCACCGGCGCTGCTCCACTTTCCACGTTCATAAACTAGAAGGTGGCTGTAAAATCCTCGCTCACTGTGAGTGGGCCACAGGTTTCTTTGCCCAGCACGCATCTCTGTGCTTTGTGTAAAGGGACAGACACAGTAAGCATCTTCCAGTATCCAGTGAAATAAAGACCAAGATTCTTAATTGTATTTATTGTCCTCCTCTATGTGCACACTGCTGCTAAGCTGCTAAGTCACTTCAGTCGGGTCCGACTCTGTGCGACCCCATAGACGGCAGCCCACCAGGCTCCTCTGTCCCTGGGATTCTCCAGGCAGGAACACTGGAGTGGGATGCCATTTCCTTCTCCAATGAGTGTATGTTTAAATAGCTTCTTTTTAAATGTCCCTGTGAAGAACCTGAGAATACATAGGAAGTTCTTACCTATCGTCTTTGATTGGAGATTTTCATTAGTTAGTTGATTAAAAATAGATTCTGCTGCCAAAATACCACTTTTCATTGCTGTGTGAGTGCCTTTGATCTTGGGAACATTCATGAAACCAGGGCTACAACCAATAAGTAAACCCCCAGGGAAGGTGAGCTTTGGTATAGACTGAGGAAAGAAAGAAAGCGCATTTGTTAGTTCAGATTCAACAAACACTCTAAAACTAAATACTCCACACTACAGCCTCTTTTAAAGCTGTAGAGAAAAACTGAAAAAAAAAAAAATTACATGAAAATGAATATAGTTAAAGGAAAAACTGGAGCAAAAGCAGTTTTTCCCCTTCCATGAAAATGAGGATCAGAACTGTCACTCTTTTTCTATTAAGGGTTTTTCCATCTCCCTCCCCATGACTTACCTACATGAGACATATGTAAGACCAGATCAACACTTAAATAAAATGTTACTTATACACATCTATGTCATAATTAAAAATATTCTCTAAACTGGAAAGACTATTGTGTAAATTGTGATCTGCTTTTATAGCCAT
Source organism: Cephalophus harveyi (assembly GCA_006410635.1). Lineage (NCBI taxonomy): Eukaryota > Metazoa > Chordata > Mammalia > Artiodactyla > Bovidae > Cephalophus > Cephalophus harveyi. The sequence continues at coordinate 216,592 of SJYT01053999.1, forward strand.
TCTGTTGGTAACACAGGATTTACCAAGAATGTTATCTTAACTCTACGTGCCCTTTTGTTTTACCTTGATGTTCAGGGATGAAAACCTAGACTGTAATCATGGCATCACCACAATTAGCTGCCACCCTAAATAATATATTTTACTTAACCTAAGAGTAAACTGAATTTCTGAAATAAATCTTAAAGACGATTGTTTGGACCTCCGTATACATTTCTGATGAAAAACAATGTAATCAAAGGTGGTGATGTTTTGGTTTAGTCCCAGAATGGAGCAGCTAAGTTGTGGATAGTTAGCACGGAAAAATGTACTGTAATCTAATCTACAGAGTAAAAATGAAAAAAGAGACAGTGGCTCTTTCCTCGTCATGTATTATTTCCTTCTCTGGAAGCTTCCTAAAGTACGCCATGAGTCTCTGCTGAGAAAGCGGTGGGGGGTGACAGTCTGCCAGATGAAGCTTTCTAATTAGAAAGCTTTGGTACAGAGGAAAGAGAAATAAAAAGTCATGTAATATTTGTTATACTCAAAATAATACTTGTAATACTCAAGATAAAATCCAATATTCTCAATTTTTGGGTCTTCAAAAACTTAATGGGAGTTTCCGAATCTCTGACTAATTAAATCAGAAAACTTAGGTAAGAAGTGTGCATGTGTGCAGGGTGGGGGCAGATCATCTCTTCCTGCCCATCTAAAGATCATCTGGGGCATTGAAGTGAACAGGCAGATGATGTAAATACGAATCTGTATGTACTGCTGAGTATACAGAAGCCTTTATACTAGAAATGAAAGAGTAGCATTAGGGTGGCAGTAGCTATTGTGGACATTATTCAAAAGAGTTTAATGGGCTTTAACACAGGGAATTTAACAAAAATTAATGCAAATGAGTAACTACTCTAGAAATAAAAACCTCATGAGTGGTAATCCTTTAGCAATGGAACTTAGAGACAGTGTTATTTTAGAACTCTAGCAATTCCATTCATAATTTAGTTGTGATTTTACTTGACTTTATGAATGTATTTAGAACTTCACTTAAGGTTAAATTTTCTCAGTTTTCTATGATCTGTTACTTTTACAATAGATTAAAAAAGATACCCAATTTCTGAAGTAGTTCTAATTTTGAACATATACTACAATAGGACAAATAGGGGTAAAAACTTAACAGAGGCCACTTAAAGGGCATGGATACTACTAGGTAGTTGAGGTGAATTAATTACCTTTGCTGAAAACTACTATTGTCCTTGACTTTCCTGGCAGCTAGCTAAGGAATAAAGGAGAAGATCTTGTTTAAATTTTCTGGTTAAAAACAAACCAACAAACAAAAAAAGGCCCATTAATTTTTCTCTAGAAACAAGTATATCCTTAAAACCAAATCCATGGCATAATTTATTTACTCTGGTGTGGTAGGTACAGTTTTATAAATACTAGGGTGCTTTGCTTGGTTACTTAAATTTTCTTCTTATGAGATAGCTTTCTATTGTTTACCTAGAGTTGTGATCTCATGTTTCGACATTGCATTCACCAATACAGAAATAAGGAATAAAAAATAGGGCAGAGTTACCTGAAGGCCACCTTCATTGAGTGCTCTGGCTCCATAGGCAATCCTTTTCCCACCTTCCAATGTTGGCTGGATGCTGGGGTGGTGTTTCCACCTTTGAAACTCTCTAAATGGACTGAGGTACGGGTTTTGATAGTCCAGACCAACCTTAAAATGTTTATATTTAAATCAGACATTGCTAAGTCAAATTATATCAAGATGAAGTATGGGCAATTATTTATCTGAAAACATATACATTAAAATTCTTATTCTCAAAGGACATAGAGAAATATATGCAATGATCCAAGTTTAATTAAATAATTGGAATACAATCTCCTTGGAAAAGAAGGGCAAACAATATATGCCATGTTTTTATAACTTGCAAACTTAAAATACTTAGAATATATTAATAAATCACTGTACTCTCTAAATCAAAATTAAAATTAAAAAAATATTTGTAGGTAGGTGTCATGCATTATATGTCTACAAAAGGAGTTGTAATTATTCATTTATCAACACCAACTCTAGAAATCAACTAATAAGTTCTATATAGTACACTGAGGCAAAAATTAAGAAACTGAATATAATCATATTTATAAACAGGGCAAGAAATATCAGAGGTTATATTTTACATGGTATTATGAAATGCTGAAATTAAAAACCAAGCTTTTTTGTTCTGAGAAGATTAAATCACTATAAAAAATAAACAAAAGGAATGCACTGAACACACCAATAGTGCACAAATTTACCGTATCATATACAAGTCTAATCGACATTGAACTATAAAGCTGTAACCCATGGCAAGGTGCAGTAACTCATACTGTTTTTCCATTCCCTGTAATGGTCAAGATATAATTTGTTGCAAAGATGTAAGTGACCAAGAGGGAGAAAAGGTTCCTGTTAAAAAGTTACAGGTTCAGACCCGGTGTGGACTGCATTTCCAGTGACAGCATGCCTCTGTGGACACAGGCTTTAGGTAGGACAGGTTTGGGCGGGAGTCCTGCCTCTGTCACTTATTTGGGTGTGTTTGGGAAGCTTGTTTCGCCTATGTGAACTTGAGTTTCTCATAAGTAAAATAAGGATGGACAGACTTCATGGGAATCTTATGGAACAGCATTCCCAGGGAAGCACCCAGCACAGGGTCTGGCGTGTAGCAGAAGTGGACTGATGTTGACAACGGCCATAAGCATTTCATGCATGGATAAAAGCAGAAAGGAAGCTTTAAGTGATTAGCTTTTCACATTCTCCAGATTTGACACCCTGGTTTTGTAACACTGAGGAGCACTGACTCTTACAGTGGAACTTCCCATCATGGGCATATGACTCACCACAAAGCCAAGTGCTACCAAGGGCTCCCCTTCATTTAGGTGGTAGAGGAACGAGCCCCCATAGGTGTGCCTGTCCAGGGGCCAGCCGACAGTGTGATCCACTCTCCCAGGTTTCCACTTCTTCTCATCAATAACCCATAACTTAAAAAAAAAAAAAGGTCCTAGTGTATTATTTAGATATTTTATGTCACCACATGTACAAAAGCTGCTAAGTTTTATGTTTTATTTATGAAATCACAAGTGGAAAACTGTAATAAGAGAAACACATAAAAGGCATTTCAAACATCCCAGCAAACTGCAGGGATGAATGGAAGTAAAGAAACGAGTTAGGAAATTCAGGAATGCTTAAGACACTAATCAGGTTCTCAAATGGGTAAGGTGTTCATGTTTGTAGGAAACGCCATAGACGGGATGAGGTGCTGGTAGCCACCTATACCTGGATCCAGGTGGGGGCCACGCAGGAGTGCTTGCCTCATAAAGTGCACTGAGCCCTGCATGTCAGAGCTGCTACTTGACAGGACAGATGTTATATTTCAGTAGAAAAAGTTTATTTCCTCCTGCACTGCCTTCTCCCCACCTGAAGCAAATCGATCATCCTACTTTCAGAAGGGTAAGGTCTAAATTTTATACAATAATTTTCATGTGAAATACTATCTAAAAATCAGATTTTATATGACATCACATAGTGTTAAGTGCAATCTGCCAAGTGAGGTTGCTCAGTCGTGTCCAACTGTTTGTGACCCCGTGGACTATACAGTCCATGGAATTCTCCAGGCCAGAATACTGGAGAGGGTAGCCTTTCCCTTCTCCAGGGGATCTTTCCAACCCAGGGATCCAACCCAGGTCTCCCACATTGCAGGCAGATTCTTTACCAGCTGAGCCACAAGGGAAGCCCAAGAATACTGGAGTGGGTAGCCTATTCCTTCTCCAGAGGATCTTCCCAACCCAGGAATCGAACCAGGGTCTCCTGGATTGCAGGCGGATTCTTTACCAACTGAGCTATGGGGAAGCAATCCGCCAAAACAAGCCCTTATTCACAATATAACAAATCTAGTTATGTACAGAATTTGAACCTTTCTGAGTTTTACCCACAAAAATATTTTTAACAAAAGAATTATAATGAAACTCTTATGCTAATAAACCTAAGGTTTGGGAAATCAGACTAGAGACTGGATAAACTGAGAAAATATCCATTTAACCTAATAAAAATATATGCTGCAGATTAAATACATTGAGTGAGTACTCTATAAGCTAAGTTATTTTTACATTATAATTTTGAATAAGCAATTCTTATAGGATGTGGTCATCTTACAAAGAGCATATGGATAACAGGTCAAATTCTATTAGGGAAATGGAATTACAATGAAAAAAAATTAATGTCACAAATATTTTCAAATTCAAGACTTATTTCAATCAACATTTGACAAAACAATTAGAACATGCAGATACAATTTATATAATAGTAAAATTTGATTAGTTATATTCTTTAGCCCCTTGAAAGAAAGTGAAGTTGCTTAGTTGTGTCCGACTCTTGGTGACCCCATGGACTGTAGCCTACCAGGCTCCTCCATCCATGGGATTTTTCCAGGCAAGAGTACTAGAGTGGGCTGCCATTTCCTTCTCCAGGGGATCTTCCCAACCCAAGGACTGAACCTGGGTCTCCTGCATTGCAGACAGATGCTTTGCTATCTGAGCCACCAGGAAAGCCTCTTGAAAAATATCCCAAATATTTTCAGTCATTATGAACATTTCCGATTAATGATAATTACATGACAATACAAAGGAGCGTAAGCTTCATCTTGCCACATTAAAATTACACCAGCAAATGCAGGTACCTCCTTCAGCCCGATTCCATAGGTCTGAGGCTCGCAGTGGGCCCTTAAGTCAAACTTCCTGTACAGCTGCTTGGCCAGGTGTCCGTGGCAGCCCTCTGCAAAAATTGTGACTTTAGCATGTAGTTCCAGTCCCCGCTCGAAAGTTGTCTAAGAAATAAGAACACGCTAAATTGCAACATTTGACAGTTTTTAAAATGTTCACATTCTGGTTGGTTTTGAATTGAACTATGATTTAGATATAGAAGAGAAGGTACAAATATATAATTTTAGGAGTAAAACTAATTACTGTTATAAGTGGGATTTAAATTTATAAGGCAGTCAATCAATATCTTGTGCCTTTATTATATTTACTTTTTCACTTCAAAAGTATTTGATTGAATGGTTAAGTTTGTAAGAATTAAAACAAACAAACAAACAGAGCATGCTCCCTCTTCCCATTACCTACAAATTAATGTACCGTGAGAAGTGAGGCGGAAGGACAAAATGGATGAAGGGGGTCCACTGGTGACAGATGGTAACCAGGCTTGGGGTGGCTGGCACTCTCCAGTGTATACAGATGTTGAATTATAACACTGGATACCGGAAACTTCTATCATTAAAAAACATTTTTTACCTCACACCAGTCAGCAGGGCCACCATCAAAAAGTCTGTAAATAACAAATGCTGGAGAGGGTATGGGGAAAAGGAAACTCTCCTACACTGTTGCTGGGCCTGTAAATTGTGCAGCCACTATGGAGAACAGTATGGAGATTCCTTAGGAAACTAAAAACAGAGCGGCCATATGATCCAGCAATCCCACACTTATGCATATATCTGGAGAAAACTCTTAATTCAAAAAGATGGAAGCACTCCTATACTCATTGCGGCACTGTTTACCACGGAAGCAACTTCAATGTCCATCAACAGATGAAAGGATAAAGAAGATGCAGTGCATACACACGAAGAAATATTATTCAGCCATAAAAAAGAATGAAATAATACCATTTGCAGCAACTTGGACGGACCCAGAGATGATCATTCTAAGTTCAGTAAGTCAGACAGAGAAAACCAACTATCACATGGTACCACTCATACTGGAATCTAATTTTTAAAAAATGATACAAATGAACTTATTTACACAACAGAAATAAGATTCACAGACCTTGAAGACAAACCTATGATTACCAAAGGAGAAATGTGTGGGGAGGAGGGGAGGAGTCAATCAGGAACTTCCATTACTGGGAGTGTGAACACCTTTCACATTTGCTGGTAACTCTGTGCTTGTCTCGTGCGTCATCCACACGCACATGCACCCTGTAAATGACTCTGCTTAGTATCTCTGAATTTGTTTTTGTCTTCCTCTTACTACAGTTTATCATCCATTAAACCATGTTAAGAACCTAGCATGCGGAGTGTTACCCAAATATATACACACACCTATACACTGAGATCTTACATATATACCCAAACTTTTCTGGTTCCTGATGTCACAAAAATAGGATCATATAATCCAACCTTTTGTGCATCTTATTTTCTCACCATAGCACTTCATGGAAATCTCCCAAGTGACTGTGTGGCTCAAGTCTTTCCATGTGGGAACGCCACAGGTTGGTGCTTCTGCTGACAGGTAACAGACATTCACTGTTTCCAGTTCATTTGTGATGAACAGTATGTTATAAAACATACACCCTGTATACGTGCCCTTACAACGTTGGTACTTCTGTTCCTGTAGGTTAGGTTTCCAGGAGTGGCACTGCTCCTCCTGGACACACCTACTTTAATTTTACTAGCTGTCCCCAGAATGTCTTCCCCAGAGTCTGAACAAGTCACATTCCTGCCCACAGTACGTAAGAAGACACTTTCCCTATTTCCAGCTCGTGACAGTATGTGTGTGTGTGCTCAGCTGTGTTTGACTCTTTGCGACCCCATGGACTGTAGCTCACCAGGGCTTCTCCAGGCAAGAACACTGGAGTGGGCTGCCATTTCCCTCTCCAGGGATCAAACCTGCACCTCCTGTATTGGCAGGTGGATTCTTTACCACTGAGCCACCTGCCAAGCCCATACCTTTTCTTCTTATGTTTTTGCTTAAGGGTAGTACTAACGCATTGCTATGCTAATTTCCATTTTCCCGATTACTCTCTTCAGCATCTTTTCCTTTTTGATTCAAGAACTATTATGAATGCATCCAGTGTACCAGGTTCTATGTTAGGCATTGGGGAAGAGAGGACAGAAAAGCACCATCCCTTCCCTGGGGTGAGGTACAGGGCCAGGACTAAATATCAGTAGCTACGTGGGTGTACAAGGACCGGGTGTGACTGCGTGCATGGAGGAGAGCATGGCGGTGGCAGGGGTTCTGGGGAAGAGCGGCGTGACGGGGGGAGCAGGAAGGGTCTTTGTGAGGAGCTGGCCTGGGAGCCGCAGACCCTGGACAAGAGTCGTCTAAGGACCTGCCTCCTGGTCAGTGCTCACCTGGACCTGCTCTCCTGTCCATTGTTATTTTTTAAGATTCTGCCCGTTTTTCTAATGTGTTCTCTGTTTTTCTTGTCAATGCATAAGTGCTCTTCGATATCACTGGCACTCAAACTATTTTCCCCAATCTACTGCTTATCTGCAGACTTTTTGGTATTTTTGGTATACAAAATTACAAAAATACCAAAATATTACAAAAATAATTATTATTTGTATTATTACAAAATAATACAAAAATACCAAAAAAGGGCTTAATTTTTAAGTCATTAAAAAAGGCCTGTCTCTTATAGGTTTCTAATTTCTGTTATAGGATGGCTTACCTTACACCTAGGTTGTAATTATAATCTAGATTTCTTTCTAACTTTTTTAAAATTGTTTTTTGGAAGTCATCAGAATTTTTATAAAATGAAGGTCCAACCCTATCTGCTTCCAGATAGACATGCAGTTTATCCAGCTTAACTTACGCCACAACAATTCAATCTCAGTGAACTAAAAGTACTCCTCAGTATATTTCCACTTCCTCTTAGAGGCAACACACCCCTGTGTGTGCAAGGGGCAGTCCTGGAGTCATACCGCCTCTATTCCAATCCCAGCCCCACTGCCTAACAGGGGTCTGACCCTGGGCAAGTCACTTAACCTCTGAAATGTGAAAACACCCACATCAGAATTCTGACAGGGGGCTTCCCTGGTGGCTCAGTGGTAAAGAATCCACATGCCCATGCAGGAGATGCGGGTTCGATTCCTGGTCTGTGAGGATCCCACATGCTGTGTAACAACTAAGCCCACGTGCCACAACTACTGAGCCTCTGCTTTAGACCCTGGGAGCTACAACTACTGAAGCCTGCGTGCCTCAGAGCCTGTGCTCCACAAGCGAAGCCACTGCAATGAGGGAAGCCCACGCTCTGCAATCAAGGGTAGCAGCCACTTGCCGCAACTAGAGCAAAGTCCTCACACAGCAACAAAGACCCAGAGCAGCCAAAAATACACACACAAAAAAGAAATGTGACAGTAAGAAGCCTGAGAGATCAAGATTAGAGCTACTGAGTGAGCAGCTGGACAATAATTCTGGGACTTGGGGGAGAGGTGTTTAAAGTTGTGTCACCAAATGAGGCCACTAGGGAGAAAATATAGGCAGAGGATCCCACAGTGAAGCCTAGAGCCCAGATACTTGGAGGATGGGCAGGGTGGGGACGGCAGAGGATGAGCAGGCAAAGGCAGAAGGGGGCCCATGAAACACCAGGAAGACCAGGAGAAGGTGGGGTGAAAAGCAGGAAGTGTTTCCGGAAGAAAGTTATTCAGCTGTGCCAGCATGCCCACCAGGAGGCCGGGTGACAGGACAGAGAACTGGGTCTGCTCGGCGAGCCATAAGAAGGGCAGGGGGAAGCCCAGCCACGCCGGAATAGATGAGCCAAACAGCAGAGGACACAGAGTCCACCCTTGGTTCTTCCCCTTCCACACGGCCATAAGAAGACAGACTGAAAAACAGACTCTGTAGCTCAAATTCCACTGTACTCTTCTATGCTGTTACAGCTGCATATACACAATATATAAAATATAAAAATGTTTTTACAACTACAAAGCACAGAACACAGAACTATACATTTGGACAAATATCACAAGAACACACACAAAAAGAAAGTATCAGAATGGGAGAATTTGTGTGCTTCAATGTCGTAATATTAAAAGTAAAATTTTTTAAAGACTAAATGGCAATTTATAATGAACTGACTGTAATATAGAAAAGAATAGCCATAACACATGAAAGAATATAGGAAAACAATATTCTGTTGTTATTATTAAGTCCCCTTAAAACTAAGTTCCCGTTCTTACACTGTCAGTAGGAATGTAAGCTGGTGCAGCCACTAGGGAGAACAGAATCGTGGATCCTTTACAAACTACAAAGAGAACTACCATATGATTGAATAACCTCATTCCTAGGCATATACCCAGAGAAAACCATAATTTGAAAAAAACACATGAACTTCAGTGCTTATTGCAGCACTATTTACAATAGCCAGGATGTGGAGGTTAAAATGTCCATCCACAGAGAAACAGATAAAGACGAGGTGGTACGTATACACGATGGAATACTACTCAGCCATAAAAAGGAATGTAACTGTGCCATTTGCAGAGACATGGATGGACCTAGAGACTGTCACACACAGTGAAGTAAGTCAGAAACAGAAACAAAAATTGTATATTACTGCATATATGTCAAATCTAGAAAAATGGTACAGATGATCTTATCAATACTTGCAGAGCAGAAACAGAGAGACAGATGAAGTGAACAAACATATGGCCACCAAGGAGGTAAGGGGTGGTGAAATAAACTGGGAGACTGGGGCTGACATATATACACTACTGATACTGTGTATAATACAGATAACCAACGAGAACCTACTGCATAGCTCAGGGAGCTCTACTCAGTGCTCTGTGGTGACCTAAATGGGAAGGGAATCCGAAAGAGAGGGGATATATGTAAACTCATAGGTGATTCACTATGTTGCACAGCAGAAGCTAACATTTTAAGCAACTGTATGCCCATAAAAATTAAAAAGGAAAAAGTCAATAGTAGTCATTTCTCTACCAAACTGCGTCTTGGACAAGGCTTACTCTCTTTTCAATAAGTCAATAAAAAATACTATGCACTACTTTAAAAAAAAGTTGTAAATGTAAAAAAAAAAAAAACACAGAAAACTGAGTTCCCTAAAGCAAGTTTCTCGATCCAGAATTTTATTCCCTTTCTGTCGCCTCTGATCTCACCCTGTGCTCTCTGAACACCAGTCAACCTACAGTGACTATAATGAAAATACCTTTAATGTACTACAACTGCTGTTACAGATCCATCTTTAACGTACAAACTCAGGCTGTTTCTCCAGTGTGAGCTGAGCCCACAAACCCTGGAGGCACGGAGCACCTAGCCGGAGAGTCATAAACCAGAGACATCCTGACTCCCCAGTCAGAGGAAGTGGTGAATCCCAGCTGCTTCTTTTTTCTCTTGGCCACACCATGTGGCTTACGGGCTCTTAGTTCCCCAACTAGCAATTGAACCTGGGCCCTCAGCAGTGAGACTGCCAAGTCTTAACCACTGGACCCCCAGGGAATTCCCAATCCTAACGTCTTCTGCTTTAAGACACCCTCAGCTCAAAGACCAAGCTGGGGTGGATCTGAGGGGGAACTTCTTTCCCCATGCTGCTCGGCATCCTGGAATAAACCCTCACTTTGTCATAAACTCCTGTTCTCAGAGTTTCGGCTTTCTGTGCTGCAGGTACATTCCACACTTCGAGAAACAGGATGAGATGACAGTTGTCTGCAAACTTGGCGATGCATCAGAATCCATGGGGCCAGTTACAAGACAGGTCCTTGGCCCTGCCATAGGACAGGCTGAGTCCCACGACCTCACGTGGTTCTGTATGGCTAGGTGAGCCACCGGGAGGAACAGTGAGGCACTAAGGCTTGAGAACTTGGGCACGTGCTTCTCTCTAAGCGTGAAGGAGTGAGAAGCAGAAGACCTGCTGGGGGAAATGCTGGACGAGAGGTGCAGTTCTGTTGTATATGGGAGAAAAGGACTAGCTAGGAGGTGAGGCCTCATCTTTCCTGAGGCCCGGGCATTACCTGGCACTGTGCCAGCCTTCGCATAACCCTCCATGATCTCAGCCTTCAGGGATCTAACAGAGCTGAGAATCACGTATTAAGAGCTCTTCTTTTACAAATTCAAAAATAATGAGCTGTGAAAACTGGAAGGCCATTCAGGCATATTCTGAAAGCAAGAAAGGCAATCAGTCTTGTATTTACCAAAAGATGTCAAAGATTCAATCCACATTACTGACAGTAGTGATGCAAATGACTCTTGTACACAGAAGTGGAGGACTGTGCAGGGGAGCTGAGCAGCTGACCCACGTGTGTATGTTTTTTGATTTTCCTTGAACTGGCTATAACATCTTACTAATTCCCTCATGAATAAATGAATGTAATAATATCTGTGACCTATGTTTGTTTTATATTTATATGAATCATGTTTTTACCTTTTATGAAAATTGTTCTTAAACATGTTATATCCACTTATCTAAATTATATTTAATTCAAAGATGTTTATTTTTTAACACTGAGACAAAATTCCACATTAATAACTAAACACTAACATGCACTTAATTAATGTGCAGTCTGTAGCAAGAGTAGATCATTGAGTGTGAGTTAATTTCATATTTTACTGTCAGTCTGCTGAGCACGAACTGTCCACAGGCTCACCTTTGGTGCACCATCCTTCTGTATCCCTACGTCATTTGTGGCAATTCCTTTCACACTGCCATCTTCATGAAAAAGGACCTAAAACAAAAACACTTTTCATTATCACCTAGAGACTCATAACTGCCTTGCAAAGAAACAACAAACGGCTTTTGGTTTTTAGAAGGTGAACTTATTCTCTAGATTATAGAGACACAGGCTTAAGAATGTTCAAGCAAAAATAAGAGATGTGCTTTTAAGATACTCCCTTCAAGATCAAACAGAACTCAGCTCAAACAGCTGGAAATGGAGGAAATGTCCCAACCTGACGAGGAAGAATGGGAGAGCTACTGGGAAGGCACCAAGGAGCCAGGAAGATACAATGGGAGGCCATCTGCCATATTCAGAGGTCAAGGGCATGTGTACAGAGCCTGGACTCAGGGCTTGTGACACACTGGACTGTCAGCTGGGGGCGCTGAGGACAGTGTCAGGAAAGCCTCTTCCCCAGTGAGCCCAGACCCCGAAACCAAACATTCGAACAAGACAAAACAGAGTGGGGCTGAAGACAGCCCGGGGGTGATTAAAGCTTATTTCTGGACCACGAAGAAAGAGGGAAAACTGGTCAAAAGTGTGATTGTGAAGATGAGAAGGAGCAATTCTCTCCCTTGCTTGGTTTCTGTTTCTTCCAGAGGAAGATGCTCTTTGGACAGGAAAGAACTAGAACCTCATGCCAGGAAGCACGCGAGTGAAAAGGTGAGGGAGAACCAGCGGCAAAGCACATGACACCTTGAAAACAAACCCACGCTAGGACAGGGCTGTGGCCTGGACCTGTAGACGACCGTGGCAAACAGGAAACTGCGGAGGAGAGGAGAGCTGCTGGGGACTCTGAGAGAGTGTGTGTGTGTGTGTGTAAACCACAGATGCCACAAACCACCTACTTGTGGCTTGGACACTGATTCCCATTAAGAACAGTTTATTTGGGAGAAATGCAAACCCAAATCCACGTGTATGAACTGGGAACACAGAAACCAGTAGCAGGACGTGCAGTGCCTAGGCCCATGTGTTTTATTTGGCTTATATCTACTGTAATGGGAAAAACAAAGATGGTTTTAATTTCACTGGTGACAAAAAGGACAACTTCCTCTCCTATCCAGATTCTTTCAGCATTTCCTTTAGAAAACTCGACTGTAAATTCTTTCTGTCTCTCTTAGATATATGGGAATCATATAAAAAGCTAAGTAAGATTCCTGGTAGTTCAGCATCTTAGTGTTTCTTGGGTCCTCAGAGACACATCTGACATATGACCACGGAGGATGGTATCTAGTCTCCCTGTCTCTGGGGGACAGTCTGGGCTACATGCCTGCCTCTACATCGTCACTTGCTGCCAGTCAAAAAGATACAGGATGCTTTATTTTTTCCTTTGGAGAAAGACGATTAACATGTATGTAATGGACTGTATCTGTCTGGCTGAGTAAAAGGTTAAGAGTTCTGTCTGTCTTGGCAACCTCCCTAGCAGATGGCCTGTAATTGAACTGCAGTCTTGGTTTAATGCTCATTTAGTAATAAAACTGCTTCATTCTTGTTTATAATTTGTAGAGGTGATTTTCTTTTCTGGTTTGGCAGGAGATTTTATTTTTAATAATTTCCCTAACAACAAGTAGTGAGACTCTATATAGTGAGATGTAGTTACCAGTTATTTTGAAGGAATTATTGGAAGCACAGTTTATAGAATGAAAATAGCAATCCTCCTTAGTGTAACCAGGCTTGAAGTAGTTGATTCACTCTGGGTGGCAATGAGAATACTGCAGCAACTCAAAATATGTAACATGGTGGTTGTAAGAATTGAGAATATTTAACGTGGGAAAAAAAAAATTACCAGTGAAGGTGGGGCAGGAGAGCAGGACATAATAATTGGAAAGCTGTCCTTGGGGGAGAGCACAGATTTGTTCTACACACTGTAAGAAAGTAAAGAAACGTCTACTCAATTTACAGAAGAGAGAATTACCAACAATCCATACATCAGAGGCTTTTTTCATTCTAGGTTGACCAGTCACCTGATGTGGAAAAATACCAGGACTTCAAGTACTCTTTGAATTGATCCTGCTAAGATTTCTTCTGATCTTACAACTCTAATATCCTATGGCTTTTTGAAAATATTTATCTATTTACTTCTGTATCATTCTCGGTTTAGTTTCTTTTTTTGTTTGTTTTTTTTTGTTTTTTTGTTTTCTCTTTTTTTTTTTCGGTTTAGTTTCAAAAGAAAAAGCGACCACTTCCTATCAGCATTAGGAAGAGAGAGGCACAAACCTCGGCAGCTGCGTAGCCAGGGTATACCTCCACACCCAAGGCTTCCGCCTGCTCCCCCATCCAGCTCACCAGATGGCCCAGGCGCACAATGTAGTTGCCGTGATTGTTCATTGGGAGACCTACAGAGAGAGGCTGGATTCAGAAGTCTGATTTTTCAGTGGTTAAGTCGCAAAAACCTAAATACTAAATTTAGAAATTCTAAGGTCTAATTTCTGCATTATATACATGCATCATCTTCTGGCCATAATTTCAATTTATTTCCTAACAATTTTGGTCTAGAGTTCAAACTATTACATTGAAAACAACGTTACAGAACTAAATCAGAAATTCCTGGTTGCTTTACAAAACTATCTCAATGCACCTAGACTGGAAGACAAAAAAGCACTGGGCTCTGGTCCTGCTTTCTTTCCCACAAGCTAGCTGTGTAATTTTGGGCAAGTCCTTCAGGTCTCTGGGCCTTTCCTTTCTCATCTGTAAAAGGAAAGGATTTAACCAGATGAAATATAGTTCCTTCTAGCTGTGGAATTCTGTAAGTCCACAGTATTTATCATTCTTTACCTGGAAGAATTGGCACAGGAATTCTGTATTTCTCTGTTAAAATTCCAAATCTATCTTCTGTTACAGGAGTGTTGAGAGGGGCCTGGAAACAAGAGGAGGAGAGAAAAGGGTGTTTTGAGTTCATATCTGTAAGGGTAAACACAAAATAGTAAAATAATATGTCAAAAAGGAAAGAGAACTGTCTTTCTCACTTTTCTTCCGTCACTTCCTTTGGAAAACCTGACACTGTAAACGCTTTGTCTCTTTGAGATGCATGGGAATCTTTTAAAAAACGAAACAAGCCAGTTTTCATCTCAGGACTGTCTTTCCTGGGGGACCTGGAACCACCTTTGAGTGAACCTCAAGGAGGCTGGCCTCCTATCTCCCTGCCTCTGTGGAGGTCAGGCTAGACACTGGCTCCAGTGCTCAGTGGACACAGAAGAGAGGCTTTATTTTTCTTTGGATAAAGACAATTAACAGATGTGGAATGGATTGGATCTTCCTGGCTACATGAGGCTTTGATGTGAATAATTTTTTCTATTAATATCAGAATTGCTATTTTGTCAATACTAATTAAATGATGCCTATTTCTGAAATACACTGAAGAGAGAAATTAGGCATAATTACAGCATGTCAAGTTTCAAGGAGTTTGCTGCTTTAGAAGGAAGAGCATTGTCACTTGTGCAAAGCCCCAGGTCAGCACACCCAGCCTCAGTGCTAAGGGTGAGCGCTTAAATGTTTGCTAGATGGGATGCTGCTCAGAATCATTGAGTACAGACAACTTGACCTTTAGATTTACTCAGGTGAATTGTGTTTGTTAACAGTTTTCACAACTGTTTATATAGAATATTTAGTATCCACAGATACTAAATATTCTAACCTTGAATACCTTGAACAGAAATGATATAGCTCATCTTACGGAAGAAAAACTGAGATACGCAGAGTATAAGATTTTAACCGAGGTCATACATATGATGAGTGCAGTAAGACTAGCACTGGGTTCTCTGTATAGCTTGCCAGTGACGTGTCTGCTTAGGTTATAAGTCTTACTAATGTATTTCTTTAGAAAATTAAATTACCCTCTTTGGCTTTAAGTATTAAAAAAATAGGATAGTTATAGAACATTTTATTAAGAACAATGATATAAACACCTATGGAGTAAGTTAGGAAATACCCTCAAAATCAAAAAGCTGTATTTTATTCAAAGACCTTCTCAAGATAATGTCTTCTCATAAACCCAGTACACAAACACAACATGTATATAAGGCATTATGTGAAAATGAGTTAATTTAAAAATTATTAACTATATTTGATGTTAGTCAATATTTTTGGCCCTTTTAAAATTAAAAACCTATCTACAGTTACCCTCTAAGAGCTATAACCAGGTGAAAAGGGTTCTCCATATTCCTTTCATCTGGACAAAGAAATACAATCAAGATGAGACTCGTTATAAATAACAACTTTTCATACTCCCTTCTCCTTCCAGTCTGGGAACAGCTCTTGTAAACCTCGTGGATCCAGGCACGCCCCTGAGAGGGTGTGAGCGCCTATCTGAGCAGCTTTCTCCACCAGACACACGCGGATGTCCTTCTCGTGCTGGGCAGCCAGCTGCTTGAGCCGTGCGGCTGCAGAGAGCCCCGCGGGCCCGGCACCCACAATGACCACATCCGCCTCCTCTGCAAACCGCTCCATGTTCACTCCTGGGAGTGAAGAGGATTTAGACATGCATGACAATTCTGGGATGACTATGACCTGATAAAATCACAAGGTTGGGTTATGAGTACTCACTATCCTTTATAGCATTATTATTTTTTAAATAAACTTTTTGTTTTGAATTGGAGTATAGCTGATTAACAATGCTGTGATAGTTTCAGGTGAATAGCAAAGGGGCCCAGCCATACATATACACGTATCCATTCTCCCCCAAACTCCCCTCCCATACAGGCTGCCACAAGGCATTAAGCAGAGTTCTCTGTGCTATACAGTAGGTTCTTGTTTGTTATCCATTTTAAATAGTGTACGTAACCATTCCAAACTCCCTATCTGTCCCCCCATTCTCCCCTCCCTGTCACACCCCCCCAAACATAAGTTCATTCTTTAAGTCTTTGAGTTACAGCATTATTTATATAAACTGCCCCTCTGCTTCCTGCCAGAGCTATACAAAGTATATTATTGTTTCAGCAGAATGTTCTCTTAGGTTCTATTTGAGAGCATTATCTTACTTCAGCTTCCATAAATCAACTTTTATTACCGAGATCTATTAGTGTAAGTTTGCAAATATTTGCTTATCTAAATATTAATATGTAACAGATTTGATAAAGTTATAAAATATTAGGTGATTTCATGCTATCACGAAAAATATAATATCAATATTTACCTCTACAAAATGATACAAAGTTTCTAGAAAGATCTCAACAGTTTCACAAAAATGATGACTTACCTTCCCATCGCTTGTCCTGATCCCGGGGATAGACAGTATAGTGGGTAGTAATTCGAGGTACAACAGAAGTTGAAGACCATCGTATAGCGCACAGAGGTAGGTAATTTTTCTTAATTTTTATGGCATGAAAGCACTGGTGTACTGCACAAAAATTAGGAACAGTATTATTTTTTCAAATAGTTTTTCTCAGGAGTAGTTTGAAAAAAATCTTAAAGCACACACACACACACAATCTAGGATTGGGGATCTGATCTGTTTTCTGCTTGTGTCACTAAGTCATGTCCAACTCTTTTGCAACCCCACAGACTGTATCCTGCCAGGCTCCTCTGTCCATGGGATTTCTCATGCAAGAATACTGGAGTTTTCTGTTAATTAGCCCTAAAACCTTAAAGAATCACTCAACTGTTATAGGTTTCAGTTTCCTCATTCAAAAAAGTAAACAGTTACCAGGTGATCACTAAAGTACCATCTTTTTTTGTTTTTACGTCTTGCCACAAAACTTACAAGGTCTTAGCTCCCTGACCAGGGATTGAACCCAGGGCCACGGCAGTGAAAGTGCTGAGTCTTCACCACTGGATTGCCAGGAAACCCCCCCCACCCAAGGTAACTGTGTGAGTCCACCTGACGCCTTCTGTTTGGAAACCTGTTTATCTTATGGCCACATCACCACTGCATACATTCAGTCAGTGAACAGTTAAAGCTAGACTGCAGAGCCCTTAGCTGGGAGAGAACTGAAGCGGACTGTCCTCTTTCCAAGGTAGACAATTCATTTGGCTTTTCCTCATAAAGCAATGTTCACAAACTAGAACATTTTACAAGCTTTTTAATAAGCTAATCTATTCAATTTACCTTATGTCAAGCTTCACCTATAAATAGGATGACCGTATAATTTACCACCTAAACCAGATACTTGGAGAGCACTACAGTGAAAGTGAAAGTCGCGTAGTCATATCCGACTCTTTGCGACCCCATGGGCTATACAGTCCATGGAATTCTCCAGGCCAGAATACTGGAGTGGGTAGCCTTTCCCTTCTCCAGGGGATCTTCCCAACCCAGGATCGAAGCCAGGTCTCCCACACTGTGGGCAGATTCTTTACCAGCTGAGCCACCAGGGAAGCCTTTCGTGGTCAGCGCCAAGGGAGGTACTAACGGTTACACTGGGACCACGCTGGCAAACTGCGCTACAGGGTGGGCTTCATTTTAAATTAAGGAGACCCACCTTCCAGCTGAGTTAATGTATATATTCTTTGAGTTAGCAAATAAGAATTTTATGGAAATAAACACAAGTGTGCCAAGATTTATCTGCAAGAATGTTCATTAAACTTCCATTATCCTTACACCTGCACCTCTCTCTCCTCCGTGCCTTACCTGAAACCGAGCACAGCAGGCCTCACAAAAAGAGAGAACTAGTGAGGTGGGAACTGTCTCAGTTCCTGGCAAGAAATTCTAAAGTCATCTGTGTTGTGTTGGACCTTTGTTCATTCACTCAGGTTACAATAAAGAGAGGTCTTTTCTCTTTAAGAGAAAGATGAATCCTTCCACCTGGATGATGATGCTTTTCCTTCCCATCTTCTTAGAGATATTCCTACTTTAAATATTAATACCTTCCTTTAATCCTGGATCTTCAATTTCTTATCCCCTTCTCTAGTACTCCTCTCCACAGTGATCCTTCTCTTAATAATAACAAAAATAAAAAGACAGAATCCTTCCTTGGGAATAGCCTTGAATGCTATCAAAACTTACATATGGAGCTATGGGAGTCTGTCATGGGAGGAGGAGTAAAATCATCAGAGGAACAGAATAAAGAGTTCATAAAAAGGTAGAATACATATAAGGATTTGGCATATGATAAAGATGCTTTTTCAAATCAGGAAGAAGAGATAGTTCTTCATTAAGTGGTCAGATAGTGCCAGAAAGTTAGCTCTTTCTTAATATCAAAATGAATTTCATTTGATCAATGATTTTAATAGAAAAAAGTAAAAGTATAAAGGATTACATTGATAAATCCACAAATTATTTGAGTCTCTGCTTTTGAGTGTGGTCTGCACTTCAGGATCAGCTTCCAGTGAGTAGAGTGTGGCAAGGAAAAATACTAACTTTACAGTGGAGAGCCATGACACACACTTTGACCAAGTGATCAAGTTTATCATTACTGCAATAAGATATATTAGTATCACATGATGTGATGAGAAAAGCTCCTCACCTCTGTGGCACACCTCCCGCAAGTCTACAGCCTTGATCTAATTGTGAGAAATCACCAGACAAACTCAGATCAAGGGACGTCCAACAAAATGCCCGACCAGTGCACAGTGAAGGTGTCAAAGTCATGAGACACAAGAAAAGACAGAGGAAGTGCCACACTGAAGTAGATGTGACAGGAGAGGACGTGACAACTAAAGCAAGGTGCGGACCAGGCCTGGGTCCTGAACAGAAAAAGAATCTGGACAAAGGCCACAGTTTAGTTAATACTGTTGTATCAGTGTTCATTTCTTTACATTTGATGATTATTTTATGGATACGAAGTTAAGCTGGATGAAGGATATAATATTGAGAATTCCTCGTGCTATCAGAAAAGATTTTAAAAGAGTGTAAATGCTTGTGACCTTGGATCAGGCAATAGTTTCTTAGCTATGACACTGAAGAAGCAACAAAAGAGAAAACAGATAAACTGTACTTCACCAAAATTAAAATCTTTTGTTTTCAAAAGATACCATCAAGAAGGAGAAAAGATAACTCATGGAAGGGGAGAAAATATGTGCAAATCATATCTCTGATAAGGGGCTTGTATCTAACATATACAAAGAACTCATTTCTAGTAATAAAAAGACAAATAACATGATTAAAAACACACAAAGCACCTGAATAGCTGCTTCTCCAAAGGAGATAAACGAATGTCCAATATGCACATGAAAAGATCCTCAACATCATTAACCATCAGAGAAATACAAATCAAAACCACAATAAGACACCACTTGATATCCACTGGATGGTTATAATCAATAAGATAGATAACAAGTGTGCATGAGGATGTAGAGAAACTGGAACCCTCCCCTACACTGCTGGTGAGAATGTAAATGGTGCAGCCACTCTGGAAAACAGTCCGTCATTTCCTCAAAATGTTAAGCATAGTTTCCATGTAACTCACTCTTAGGTATATACTCAAGATCAAAGAAAACATGTCCATACAAAAACTTCTGCATGAATGTTCATAGGTACATTATTTACAGCAGCTCCAAAGTGGAAATGACCAAATGTCCATTAGTGAATGGACAAATAAAAAGTGATACTGAAATATTATTCAGCAATAGAAAGAAGTAAACATGGCCAGACCTTGCAAACATTAAGTTAAAGTGACTAGAAGCCAGCCACAAAAAGACCACATTAGGGACTTACTGGTGGTCCACTGGCTAAGACTCCGTGCTCCCCTTGCAGAGTGTCCAGATTCAATTCCTGGTCAGGGAACTAGATCCCATAATGCTGCAACCAAGAGTTCACATTCCACAATGAAAGCGGTCACATGCTGCAACTAAGGATCCTGCATGCCACAGCTAAGGCTCGGTGCAGTCAAATAAATCTATAGAAGACCACGTATTATATGATTCTATGTATACAGAATATCCAGAATAGACTAATTTATAGAAATAGAAAATAAATTAGTTACCTAGGGCTGGAGAGTTGGGATTGGTTTCTAATGGGTATGAGATTTCTTCCTGGGAAGATTAAAATGTTCTAACACTGTGTGATGGAACTTTGCAGAACTTCGTGGACATACTAAAAACCACTGAATGGTATATTTCAGATGATGTAATGACATGGTATATAACTTACATCTCAATAAAACTGTTATTATGGGAAAGACATTATGGGATTATGGGAAAAACATTTATAATGTTTAGAAAGAAACTTGGATTTAGAAAAGTTTTTCTAACTATAGTTAAAAAAATTTCAAAAGTCATAAAATCATTTAACTAAAATTTTAAACATCTATATGACCAAAAAAATGACATAAATAGTGTCTTATTTGTATTCTCCAGTAGATAGCATACTCCTATTTATTTTCGTTTTTGTGTGCTAAATGTCAGTGCTAGCCTATATATAGGTATAAATATTTGTTGATTGAGTATCAGTCCTTTTTATATTCCTTTTTATCAGAGTGCTTACTTATGACTGACTCATGCTATTATGAAACAGGTTAGTCCTGTTTTATTGTAATTCTCTGTGAAAAGGCAGGCTAGAGTCATAAATGAGAAGCATTAAAAGGCCAACAAGAGGGAAAGAAAAACTAAGCCATAGGCTGGGAGGAAATATCTGCAGAAAACATAGCTGATAAAGGGCTGACATACAATATACACGAAAAACTCATTTATCAATAATTCAACAAGAAAATAAACAGCTCAATTTAAAAACAGGCAAAAAGATCTGGACAGACACCTGGCCAGAACAGTTATTCAGATGGAAAATAAGTGTAGGAAAAGATGCTAAACACCCCGTTTCATTAGGGAATTGCACATTAAAACAACTGCAGACTGAAACACCTATTACAATGGCCAAAACCCAGAACATGGAGAACACCACTGAGGAGGCGGAGCCGCAGAACTCATTCATTACTTCTGGGAACACAAAACAGTATAGACACCATGGAAGACAGTTTGGGAGTTTCTTACAAGGCCAAAAATACTCTTTCCCCCTCCTCCTGTAAACTCTTTTATTAAGTAAATACTTTATGATCCAATGTAAGTATTAAAATAACACAATGCTGAATAAAAGGGAAAGTGAAAATGCCCCTTCTCAAAAAGTTTCAAGAATAAATGAATGCAGGACTTCCCTGGTGGTCCAGAGGTTAAGAATCTGCCTTGCAATGCAGGGATGTGGGTTCAATTCCTGGTTTGGGAACTAAGATCCCACATGCTGCAGAGCAACAAGGCCCACGCACACCTACTGAGCCCATGTGCTCTGAAGCCCATGTGCCACAACTACTGGAGTCCATACAACACAACTAGAGGGCCTGCAGGCCACAGCTGAGCCCATGTGCCACAACTAGAGAGTGCATGCACCACAACCAAGATCTTGCCTGCAGTAACTAAGACGCTGCTGCTGCTGCTGCTAAGTCACCTCAGTCATGTCCAACTCTGTGTGACCCCATAGACGGCAGCCCACCAGGCTCCCCTGTCCCTGGGATTCTCCAGGCAAGAACACTGGAGTGGGTTGCCATTTCCTTCTCCAATGCATGAAAGTGAGAAGTCAAAATGAAGTCACTCAGTCATGTCCGACTCTTCGCGACCCCATGGACTGCAGCCCACCAGGTTCCTCTGTCCATGGGATTTTCCAGGCAAGAGTACTGGAGTGGGTGCCATTGCCTTCTCTGAATTAAGACTCTACATAGCCAAATAAATAAATCTGAAAAGAAAGAAAAAACGAGGCCATGCTGCGGTCCCCCCGCCAGCCCTTCCTCTGCCTCTGCCTCCTCTACGCGACCCAGGCCCTCTGTCCCCGAGAGGAAGCCATACTCGGTCTCCTTCGCGGGCCCGAGGTGCAGCCATGGCAGACAGTGGGGACACCCATGCAATGGGCAGTGGCAGTGCGGCCAGGCCTCCTCGGGAGCTGCGATGGCACGATGGGCGCTATTGGGAGCGGTGGCCCCAGCAGCCCGGCCTCAGTGCCTCTCGGGGGCCTCGCACTCATCACACTCATCTTGGAGCAGTTCAAGAACCCGGGCCTGTTTGACAGCTTCTACCGGGACTGCCTGGCACAGATGGACATCCAGCCAGCTTACCAAAACCAGAGGCAGAAAGTGGATAATTTTGTTGTCAACACCTCTGGATAAGTGGGAATGGAATCCTTCTATGAACAAAAACCAACTGTAAAATGGTCTGAGGCAGAGTGTGGTTCAGTCAGGGATGTTGGAAGCTGGAGTGGACAGAATTCTTTCTGAGGTGGTGGATCCCAAACTAACCCATATCTTCTGGCCACAAACAGAATGAGCAATTAATGAATTCCTGGTGGCCCAGAAAAAAGAAGTTGTGCCAGCGCTGCCCTCCCCCCTCCCCAGTCCCCCTGAGCCTGGAAGCCAAGACCCTCCAGCTCCATCCCAGGCTTCCCTAGAACATGCCGGACACATTTTGGAAGCTCCTTTGAATTAATGGTGAAGAACTGGATTCAGTTACTTCATTGAACTTCAGAATGAAGACAAGCCAAGGTCCTCACTGACTTCAGCGTTCAACGCTGACTGTGGGGTGTTCAGACAGGAGAGGGAGCAAGCGGGGCTGTAGGAAAGTGACTTGTGGGCCCCCGCAGGGTGCTGCCATCTGGCCAGCCTGTCCTAGGGGATGACACCCAGCAGACACTACAGCTATATTAAGAAACACCACATCCCCTTGGGGGTTGTCCTGAAAGTAACCTTTGTTACTTAAGAGACTGTGTAAGCAGAAGCTACAATGAATTAACACAATGAGTCTCAAAGATGGAGTTTAAAAGAATGACAGTAAAGGTTGGCCAGGAGTAGGTATCTGACAATGCTTATTTGATACTGTTTCTCAAAGTTGCAAGTCAGAGTGTACAAGCTATTAGCACCATATGCTGTTAGATTGTTGCCACCCTCTTCACATAACTCTGTAGCTTCTACTTCCTTTCCACTGCAAAAGGGGTCAAAACTTGGGACCCTCAAATGGATGAGGAAATGCAGAGTTGGGTTGTAGGGAAAAACATTTGCAGACTCTCTGTCCAGGGCTTCTTTCTATCCTGCAAGGGCTAGGAAGTCTTGGGTGTGTTTATTTTATTCTCATGTTTGTGTTTTTTAGAAGGTGAATAAGTGGCTTAAGTTTTATAATTAAATCATTTGGTACTCTGAAAAAAATAAATGAATACAAGATAACTTATATACTCTTTAGAAGAGCATACAAGATCTCTTACTATCTGAACCCAGTTTATCTTTTGAAACTATTTCCCAGCATTAATCTATTAAACACATTCCCCAATATTGCATTTTTTCACACCACTGGGCCCTTTGCTTCCTATTTTGCTGTTTTTATTTTTTTTTATTATTATTATGGTCAAATATACATAACATAGGATCTATTATCTTAACCGTTCTTAAGTGGACAACTTATTTTCTTTGTCTGGAATACTAAGAAAAAAGATTCTTATTTTTTTGGCTGGGCAGCAAGGCATGCAGGATCCTAGATCCCAGACGAGAGATGGAACCTGTGCCTCCAGCAGTGGAAACGCAGAGCTTTAACCACTGAACTGTTGGGAAATCCCCTCTTTGCCTGGAATTTTCCTTCACTTTTCTATACTAGTTAAACTTCCTTTGGAAATTGTGAAAACTCTTCTCGATAGTTCTAACCCCCTCCTTGCTCTTGTAACACATTGTACAGGATTGTCTTATCTGTCTCCTCTCAGCTCATGGGTTCCTCAAAGGCAGAGAGGGTCTGATTTATCCTGAAAACCTGGTGCCCATTGCAGGGGCTGAGCAAAGGAAGTGCTCCATCAGCTCTTCCTACACACCTCTGTATCTCTGATACTTGCTTCTGAAGCTAAACATACTCTTACCATAGGATCCAGCAATTCCTATTGCTTTTGGCATTCACCAAAATGAGTTGAAAATTAACATCCATACAAAAATCCACAAACAAGATGAACAAACTCTAGAGATCTACTGTACAACACTGTACCTATAGTCAATAACATACATTTAAAATTTTGTCCAAAGTATGTATATCATGTTCTTATCACAATAAAATATCCAGAATTTAAAAGATTCACCTGAATGTTATAAGCATTGCTATAAGCAACTTTATTCATAACTATTGAAACTTGGGAGATGTCCTTTAATAGGTGAGTGGATAAACAGACTGTGGTGCACCCATACAATGGAATGTTAATCGGTGCTATAAAGAAATGAAGAGACACTGGTGGAAATGAAAATGCTACATCCTTTATGATTCTAACTCTATGACATTCTGGAAAAGGGACAGTAAAAGATCAGTGGGTCAGGTGTTCAGAAAGAGGGAGGAAGGGATGAATATGTGGAAAAAAGGGGATCTGTGGGGCAGCAAGGCTATTCTGTATGACAATGTTATTAATGGAGGATATGTGTTATTACACATTTGTCAAAACCACAGAATGTAGGACACACAGAGTGAACCTGATAATAAACTCTAAACTTTAACGTATCAATACTGGCTCCCCAAGTGCGACCCATGTACCACACCAATGCAAGATGTTAGCAGGGAATGGGAGAAAGTTAGAAGGAAACTCTGTGTACTTTCTGCTTGATTTTTTTTTTTTTTTTAATCTAAAGCTGCTAAAAGAAATAACATTTATTAACTGAAGCAACAAACAAAAAAGACAACACAGAATAAGGCAGCGGCTAACTGAACAGACTCTGGAGTTTGTCTAGACTGTGTTTGAATTTAGCAAGTTATGAACTCTCCCCACTTTATCTGCTCTGAAGTTTATTGTCAACCTTTGTCTAGAAAACACTATTATGCAGGACCCAGTACATCTCACACAAAGCAAGTGACTAATACACATTTATTAACCTGATAGGTACCTTCCTAATTACAATTTTAACTGTCATCCAGCAATTTGAAAATCTCTGGTTTATTTTCCTAAAACTAATTCCTGGATTATAATGATAATGATAAGGCCTTTCTCAGTTTTTGGCTTTTATAGTGAAGCATCTGTCTGCGTGTGAATGAGTTTCTAAACATGGAACAATAAATAAACAGTAAATCTCAACAAAGGTTTTTGTATTTTGGATTTGGAGTATATAATAAAGTTTATATTTTCATGGGCATATAGAACAGTTATGAATTTTCAATATTATTACCACATGGTACTCTTTATGACTTTATGAGACATGTGGGTGTGGCAGCTACAATCCTCATTTACAGCAGAGAGAAATTCAGATGACCCCAGCCAACCCAGTCTCTATCCTTGCAACACCAGTCAAACTCTGAGGCTACAACTGGACTTGACCTGGTCTTTGAAGTTATAGGACCTGAAACTAGCTCTTTCCTTCCTCCCTCCCTTCCTCCTCTCGCTTTCTTTCGTTTCTGATTAAAAGGAGATGTCAGTCTGGCAAAGGCTTAATTATTTATATTCTTAAGCACTCAACTGCATAATTGATTTATTTTTATGCTTCTTTCCAATAAAATGAATTTTTAAAAAAGTAAAACCTAGCATCAGACAATCAATTAGATTATGATGAACGCAGGAGGGGAAGAGGTTTGAAGCACTGAACCCTAAAGCCTCTTAAACACTAGAAATCTGTTTTCCGAGAGTCACTCTTTTATTAAAAAAAAAAGTCAATGTATTAATTTTCTCTACTTGCAAACAGCATACTAAAAACTGTAATATTGGGAATAACTTTTAAAAATCTACTTATCCCTTCACTTTTATTAAATCTTAAAGAAAACGGTAAATAAAGATATTATAGGAGAGCTCAGTTCCAGAGTTCAGAGTATTATCATTTAAAAGAACACTTATTTATTTATTATAAAAAAATTTTTTTTGATGCATTGTAATTGAGCATACAGAAGTTATCATTTGCTTTTGAAATCTGAGGATTTGGTCCCAGACAAAACTGTAATTTCATTGCTTATATAGCTAATAATTTTCTTAAAAATATCTGGAACTGGGTAGTCTAATTTCCTTCAGGGGGTTAAAGAAAGTCACAACCTTTACTCCTTTTCTGAATACAAATCTGACACTTAACTTTAGAGATTTAAACACTTAGACACACCTTGGCTAAATTTTGGTAGAGAAGTGAGGTCAAAAAGTTCAGAGAACTCATGATATCACCATATAAAATCACACTGATGGTAATTCTGTGTCCATCTCTTGGCTATCTGTAGTCCTAACACCAGGCCAACAAAACAGCAATGATTTAGCTGCTGCTGCTCCTGCTAAGTCACTTCAGTCATGTCCAACTCTCTGCGACCCTACAGACTGCAGCCCACCAGGCTCCTCTGTCCATGGGATTCTCCAAGCAAGAATACTGGAGTGGGTTGCCATTTCCTTCTCCAATGCATGCACGCATGCTAAGTTGCTTCAGTCATGTCCGACTCTGTGCGACGCTATGGAGAGTAGCCTACCAGGCTCCTCTGACTACGGGATTCTCTAGGCAAGAATACTGGAGTGGGTTAACCTTTCCTTCTCCAGCAATGATTTAGAGACCCAATAAAAACAGAAATAGTAATTTTGGTGGGATTCGGATAGCACCTGACCCAAGAATGATTTCAATTATATTAAGAGGAAGGCAGATTGCATCTGATTACTCTGAAATTTTGAAAAACATGAAGCATATTGTGGACAAAAAATGTCACCTGCTAATTTCAGTAAACAAAAGATGTTCTGGCCATCAAACGATCAGCCATAGCAGCTGCCTCCAACAGTACAACCCTGAGGGGATTCAGAATGGAGAAAAGCAAGGTGCTGGCCCTAGATAGTAAAGATGCTTGTCAAGGAATAACTGTAATGAGCCTAGACTCTGGCATCTTCCCATACAGACAAAAGTGCTTAATTCATTAATTTGAGGTGTCTAGCTTTCTCTAATTAGCAGTAACCTTTTGATGTTCCAGCTACCTGTTTTTTCTGTTTTTACTCCCCCGGCCCTAAACTCCTGTACATCCTGGCTATTCCCCTAACTCTCTGGAACAGTCCTTCAGAGCTATCTCAGAGGCTGTCTCCTGGGTTTAAGTCCTCAGTATTTCTGTTGATATCAGGCTTCCCTGGTGGTTCAGTGGTAAAGAATCTGACTCCAATGCAGGAGACGTGGGTTCAATTCCTGAGGCAGGAAGATACCCTGGAGAAGGAAATGGCACCCCACTCCAGTATTCTTGCCTGGGAAACCACAGGGACAGGGGAGCCTGATGGGCTACAGCCCATGGGGTTGCAAAGAGTCAGACATGACTTAGCAACTGAGCATGCACTCATGTCTGTTGAATAAAACATAACTCTCAACTTTCAGGTTTTGCTTCCCACCCTACACCCCTCACTAGTTGACCTGACTAGTGGGTGACCACAAAAGGACCTAGAGCTGACTTCTCTCCTTCACCTGAACACTACGAGGAACGAGAGCCTTGGTACCAGTAGTGACCTCTTCTGCTCACCCACCTTCTTGGAGAGTCAAGATGAATCCAGGTGAAGAGGAACTAAAGAGCCTCTTGATGAAAGTGAAGGAGGAGAGCGAAAAAGTTGGCTTAAAGCTTAACATTCAGAAAACGAAGATCATGGCATCTGGTCCCATCACTTCATGGGAAATAGATGGGGAAACAGTGGAAACAGTGTCAGACTTTATTTTTTTGGGCTCTAAAATCACTGCAGATGGTGACTGCAGCCATGAAATTAGAAGATGCTTACTCCTTGGAAGAACAGTTATGTCCAACCTAGATAGCATTTTCAAAAGCAGAGACATTACTTTGCCAACTAAGGTCCGTCTAGTCAAGGCTATGGTTTTTCCTGTGATCATGTATGGATGTGAGAGTTGGACTGTGAAGAAGGCTGAGCGCCGAAGAATTGATGCTTTTGAACTGTGGTGTTGGAGAAGACTCTTGAGAGTCCCTTGGACTGCAAGGAGATCCAACCAGTCCATTCTGAAGGAGATCAGCCCTGGGATTTCTTTGGAAGGAATGATGCTAAAGCTGAAACTCCAGTACTTTGGCCACCTCATGCGAAGAGTTGACTCCTTGGAAAAGACTCTGATGCTGGGAGGGGTTGGGGGCAGGAGGAGAAGGGGACGACCAAGGATGAGATGGCTGGATGGCATCATGGACTCGATGGACGTGAGTCTGAGTGAACTCCGGGAGATGGTGATGAACAGGGAGGCCTGGCGTGCTGCGATTCATGGGGTCGCAAAGAGTCGGACACGATTGAGCGACTGAACTGAACTGAACATTCCAGCTGGGTTTATCTACATACAAAACTTATATTTCCAAGAATTTACTTAACTGGGAATTACAGGAAATCACGCCTTGAAAATGACTAAGATGGGGTTCTTTCATTGTGCACAGAGTTAAGTCAGAGAAAGCCAGCTTGATAAAACATCTTTTCAGAATTCCCTTAAAGAGATAAAAGTCCTCTAGGAGGAACTTGCATTTCTCCTTCTGTGTCTTCACCTACTTGCCTAAATGCCTACTTGATCTTTGGTGTTGTATGTGTGTGTGTGTGTGTGTGTGTGTCCTGAAACTTGGTCTCTGCCATCCAGAAGGTACACATATGTTGTACATCTGTCAGCCAATCGAACAGACTGAGATTCTGCACAGTCTGTTGTCCATTGTGCCAACCCTCAGGGACTTTGCAATCTTAACCTTTATTAGGTCAGCCTGCATTTTCTTAGACTATTTTGGGCAGTAAAGCTTCTGGATCTTGTTTAGGTGGCATTCTCCACACTCACTTGTGGGGATGCCTCTTGCATCTTATAGGTTTGAGTCACTACTAATATATAGCTCATTAATGGCCAGATGATGATTTTTTAATTGGAAAAACTTTTAAACTGGTAAATTTTTAGAGAGCTCTCATAACAAGCACTGTTTTGTTGGTACCCATGAAAAAAGCAAATTAGAGGGTGCGAAAACACATATAATGATTAACCTAAGAATTCCTTTAAAACAAACAAAGAAAAAAAGTTTGGGAAGACTTATTTTTGGTCTCTGCTTCCCCTCAATGAGTCTTATAGATGCTAATAAAAGCATTAGAATAATTAATGTTAAGATGAAAGTTAAAAAAAAAAAACTGAAAGGGAAGTCTATAGATTTCTTCCCAACAAGGTGAAAGTTTTTAAGGTACTTGTTCCCCAAAATAAAGAAATCTATAGATGGTTATTAATAAATGGGATAAACAAGACAGATGTTAATGGTATTGAAGCAAAAGGATTTGATGCAACACTAAGTAAAGATGGATGAGCCAAAGAGACACCCTGTTGGTTCCCAATATTAATGAGCCCCAAACAAGTCTGCTCTATTTACCCAGTTAAAAAATATATACCCTTAAAAGGCTGGAAAAACAATTATACTTAGCTACCTGACAAACTAGTTGCCAATTAGTTGGGGCAACAGTTAGACTGGAAGAAACACAAGCTGGAATCAAGACTGCCTGGAGAAATATCAACAACCTCAGATATGCAGATGACACCACCCTTATGGCAGAAAGTGAAGAGAAGCTAAAAAGCCTCTTGATGAAAGTGAAAGAGGAGAGCGAAAAAGTTGGCTTAAAATTCAACATTCAGAAAATGAAGATCATGGCATCCGGTCCCATCACTTCATGGGAAATAGATGGAGAAACAGTGGAAACAGTGTCAGACTTTATTTTTTGGGGCTCCAAAATCACTGCAGATGGTGACTGCAGCCACGAAATTAAAAGACGCTTACTCCTTGGAAGAAAAGTTATGACCAACCTAGATAGCATTTTCAAAAGCAGAGACATTACTTTGCTGACTAAGGTCCATCTAGTCAAGGCTATGGTTTTTCTAGTAGTCATGTATGGATGTGAGAGTTGGACTGTGAAGAAGGCTGAGTGCCGAAGAATTGATGCTTTTGAACTGTGGTGTTGGAGAAGACTCTTGAGAGTCCCTTGGACTGCAAGGAGATCCAACCAGTCCATTCTGAAGGAGATCAACCCTGGGATTTCTTTGGAAGGAATGATGCTGAAGCTGAAACTCCAGTACTTTGACCACCTCATGCAAAGAGTTGACTCCTTGGAAAAGACTCTGATGCTGGAAGGGATTGTGGGCAGGAGGGGAAGGGGACAACAGAGGATGAGATGGCTGGATGGCATCACTGACTCGATGGACGTGAGGCTGCATGAACTCTGGGAGTTGGTGATGGACAGGGAGGCCTGGTGTGCTGCGATTCATGGGGTCGCAAAGAGTTGGACATGACTGAGCGACTGAACTGAACTGAAAATTAGTCAAGTTACAAGACTGACAAGAGGGCTTGTGTCCCTTGCCTCAATCCCTCATTAGGGATATGAGAATCTTTTATATAAAATAGATAAAATGGTTGGAGAATAAAAGAAAGGAAAGCTTCTAGGACTCCTTTTAAGACCAAAGCTTGCTGACTAGGTTCTAATGGGAACCAAAGTTAAAGGTATAAAAGTTGATAGAATTGAGATGAAAGTATATAAAAATTGGTACATTTAAATAGGCTTTATATAAGATGTTTGAGGTGAGGTGAGGTGAAGTCGCTCAGTCGTGTCCGACTCTTTGCGACCCCGTGGACTGTAACCTACTAGGCTTCTCCGTCCATGGGATTCTCCAGGCAAGAATACTGGAGTGGATTGCCATTTCCTTCTCCAGGGGATCTTCCCGACCCAGGGATCGAACCCGGGTCTCCCGCATTGGAGGCAGACGCTTTAACCTCTGAGCCACCAGGGAAGCCCA
>SJYT01053999.1:248068-370683 GCA_006410635.1 Cephalophus harveyi
AAAAAAAAAAAAAAAATAGACATTTTGCTCTGGGTCTAACCTATGTACTCAGAAAGAGGGGCTTTGTCAATGCCTTATGCAAGTTTTTGAAGGCGTGACAAATTAAATCCTAAAGTTCTATAACCCAGGACTCTTTTTTCATTTTCAGTTTAGCTGGAAATCTCTGATACAAAAGCAAATCAAAGTAAGAATAGTTGGACAAATCAATCTTTTAATATCAGGAGCTACTATATCTTGCAAGTCTCTACAGATCAGAAATGTAAATACGGCTCCCAAAGAACTGAGACTGAGCCTTATTAGCTCAGTCAAATAAAACCTGAAATGGAGGGGGGGAAATGGGAAAAAGACCTTTTAAAACTCAAACTGTTGGAAAGGTTCCCTCACCCAAAATCTAATTCTTAGCCTCCTTAAGAGTTTATCAAGGACAAATATAAATCTGAAGACCATTCCAAAAATAGTGAAGTATTAATCTGAGCAAACAAATTTATCGTATTCCAACTGTTACTTATAAACTTGTGAATTTATATGGTAATACCTGATTCATAACTAAGTTTTTAGAGTGAAGCTATGCAATCTCTAGTTTTGTCTGTTTATGGGTCTGGGTGTACATCACATATGAGATATCTCTAACTCTGGAAAACATGAACAAAATTAAACTTTTATAAAAGAGCTACTTTATTGACTTTAAGTGCTTACAAA
Organism: Cephalophus harveyi; assembly: GCA_006410635.1. Classification (NCBI taxonomy): domain Eukaryota; kingdom Metazoa; phylum Chordata; class Mammalia; order Artiodactyla; family Bovidae; genus Cephalophus; species Cephalophus harveyi. Next base: position 248,768 of record SJYT01053999.1, read on the forward strand.
CTAAATATTTCTAAATATAAAATAAACTTGTTGGAGGGAATTTGGGGTTCACATGGTCTAGAAAATATTCAATATTAAATTAATATCTGATATTAAAGTTATCTTAAGCTCATTAATACAGACATGTCTCACTTTTATTGTACCTAAGTTTACTGAAGGTAAGTTCATGTCATTTCTGTTATAGAGTTTGTCAATGTGAAAAAAAAATTTAACTTGATATGACTTTAAGTTAACCAATAAAGGTAAATGAGATAAGAATTTTCTGGTGAACTCTTTAGGAATTCTTTTGTTTTGGGTATGTTTATCTTAAAATAGTTTCTTCAGATTTTTGGTAATTTGAATTTTGGTAAGTTTAATGACGGGAATTCCTTGAATATCCAGGTCATTTCAAATAAGGTAAAATAATGGAACATTAATTGCTAAACAGGTCTAAATTGACCTACTTTTGTTTCCTCACAAGAGGAAAACCAAAGATCTTTGGCTTTATTGGACATATCTTGTATCACATAGAATAAAGAAATTATGAGAAGATATATGTTTCTAGGAGTTATAGAATATCCCAAAGGGGAAATGCTGATTTCAAAAACAGTTCACAATCAGTTGTTCCTTTTAGGTTTCTGCTAAAGATTAAGGTTTTTAAGGGTTAAAACTATAACATGTAACCAAAGCTACTAAAACTATCAAGGGAAGTAGTTCAGTGTATAAGCAAAATAGGATGTATGTTTTCAGCAAAAGAGACTGAAGAATAGAAATGAACCTGTTGGAACTGTAAGGGTGATTTTGTCCTAGAGTCAGTTATTTCTGGATTAAAAAAATTAAGGAACAAACTAAAGAATAGAGAAAGTTGTGGAAGGTCTATAGAAAAAAAGCCCCGAAAAAGGAGTTTTGAAAATGGTCAGGCTAGGATTAGATTAAATTTAATAATGTAAATGGATTTTGTAATTAAAAGTAGCCTGGAGTAGGACTGGTCTTGGTTCCTCTCTCTGTTAAGAGAACAAAATTTTCCCTGCTTTTGATAACAGATTGAGTTTCTGTGCCTCTAAATGATCTGTTTTTGCTTTTGAAATATTTTGTCACTTTGCTTAAGTGAATAAGTGTTGTTTCACAATGACCTATGATCCTACTTGACCAGTGTTTTGAAATCTTTTTGATATTTTTGACAAACTTCCCAAATAGCAAATTCTAACTAAAGTCCTTTTGACCTTCAACTAACTCTGGGATACTTCAAGGGAACCCTGATATCACAAAGAGAGATATTAAACTAATTAGGTTTATTTATGTTAACGTACATGGGAAACATTGTCACATAAGTGGTGGTAAAGCCATCTAGGGTTAGATGTCATTAATACAGATATTCTAAAATCTATAAAGAACTCCCAGAAGTCTGGTATGTCCTGTTATCAATATAATGCTATCAATAATAATTCTAGTTATTATCCTAAAATGCTGTCACAGAAATATCCAAGTTTCTTGTCAATTGCCTTGTAATCAGATCTTTAACCATGTCATTTTAAGTATTTTGTCATTTATAGATAATCATTGCTTCACTCAGATGCTTTTGTAAAATGAAGATCTTCAAGATTTATAAAAGTGACTTTTTGGCAAATACAAATTCCTGATAACTTTCAGATCTTATCACTGAACTGAAAAACCTTTCCTCTTACACTTACCTACAACAAGTTGATAAAGTATACCTTTGTGCTTCCCTGGTGGCTCAGAGGTTAAAGCGTCTGCCTGCAGTGCGGGAGACCTGGGTTCGATCCCTGGGTCGGGAAGATCCCCTGGAGAAAGAAATGGCAATCCACTCCAGTCTTCTTGCCTGGAGAATCCCATGGACGGAGAAGCCTAGTAGGTTACAGTCCACGGGGTCGCAAAGAGTCGGACACGACTGAGCGACTTCACCTTCACCTTGTAAATGAAGATGAAACATTATCTTTCTCTCTATGTGATCCCTCCAAAATTTGGCTTGTTCAGCTGGTTCTCCTGTGGATTGGATGGCTTATTTCAACCAGAGTACAACTAGTTATACTGATCATTGTTTTAATTTGCTTTCTTGTTGGATTCAAATTACTTATGACTTGTCCCTCTCTCTGCTGTACTATGATCTTATTAATGTTATTAGCTGAATTACTTATATCCTTTCTATTTCATAGATTTCCTTTGGTATCATCCAATATTTAACCAGGCCTCCAACAAAATTAATGTCTTAAGACAATTTACATATAGATTACACAGAATAATTGTAACAGTGCAAATTCAGATATAGGAATAAATGACAAGGGAAAACATCTCCTGGATCATAATAAACTAGTGAGACATAATAATAATAATAAACTAGTGAGACAGAGAATTTTAGATTATCAACAGGGGCTGATCCAAAAATAACACATTGGGTAGTCTATCAACAGAATCTTCGCCTGATCTAGGAATGAACCTTCCTAGCACCAAGGGACAAAAATTGGTCATGAAATGACTCCCAAACGTTGGTCAAATTTATGACTTAGAGGAGGCACTGTGGACAAAGAATATCACCTGCTGTATCAGTAAACAAAGGATGTTGTGGCCATCAAGCTCTCAGCTAGCTGCTGCAGCTGTCCCTGACTGTGTACTCTGAAGGGATTCAGGATGGAGAAAAATAGAACACTGGAGATGCATGTCAAAGGAATGATTTCAATGGCCCAAACCCTTACATCTTCCCATACACAGAAAAGCACTAAATTCATTAACTTGAGATATATTTTTTTAAATTAGCAGTAATCTTTTGATGTTCCAACTACCTATTTTGTGTGTTTCAGCTTGTTTGTTTTTGCAAAAACTCCTATATATCCTGGCTTCTACCTTACCTCTTCAGAGCTGTCCCTCAGAGCTATCTTAAGAGGCTGTCTCCTGGGCTAAGGGCTCCCTGTGCCTGCTGAGTAAAACATAATCCTCAACATTTTAGGTTGTGCATTTTTTTTCAGTCAACAGTATTTACACATTAGGTGTCGTAAAACATGCACCAGTAACAGAAACTTTAAATTCCAATTATTCAATACATGGTAGACAAATTTGACAAAATTCTACTTTTGTGAAATTTACATAAGAATATTCATGAATTTGCAATATGTACACTTGCTTATTCTAGAACCAAAATTTAATTTAAATAAACTACAGAAAAAAATTAAGTCAGTTTTGAGAGATATCTTGAAGTAAACTTTTTTTAAAACTGTTTTTAAGTAAAGCAAACAAAAACCGTCCAACATCATTCTACTTTTTTTTTTTAAGGTGAAAGGGGAGGTAATGAGGTATTTTACCAAATCATCACGATGGTTCTAGGGGCAACCATAACACGAAACGCCGTAGAGTTAATTTTAGACAACACAGAAAAATTCCCGGCTCCAGAGAGAACCTGATGACTTGGGTACCATAAAAAAGTCAATGTGACAGAACAGAGTTCAAATTCTTAAGGAGTAGGATGGCTGCAAGACGCAAGTCAGGAGAGGACCAAGGAGAAAACCTGTGTAAGAGCTAATTTACCCATTTTCCAACAAGGCTGTTGCAAGTCTAAGACAACATGTGGGCTTTGGGAAGAGGGTCAGCACCAGGGTTTGGGGAAGATTCCGCTCGGGAGCCGCGTTGACCAGTTTCCTCCGCCAGTGACCTCTGCCCTAGTTGTCAACTTTTTCAACAGGGACAAGCCCGGGGTGGAAACCAGGATCCACCTGGCGCTGATCGCGCGCCCTTGCCCGAGTTCCTCCCTAGCGAGGCGAGCCCGGACTGCCCCGCGACCTTGCTCTGTCAACCCGCGCCCGCAGACCCCGCTCACCCGGGCAGGCCAATCTGGCCAGCAGCACCTGCATGTTCACAGCAGACAAGACGCTGGCCGACGCCGAGGAGGAGGCTGGGCTTGGCTCCTATGGGCGCGGGACCTCTAAGCCACTGGGGGCGCCATCGCCGGCCGAGACGCAAGCAGTCACCACCTGCCTGCTCCGCGGAACGCTCCAGCTTCACCACGCTCCCGCCTGTCTTGCTGTGCGCGGGCGCCACGAGTGACGCGACGCGACGCCCGCGGCACTTCCGGGTCACGGACCGAAGGGGCAAGGCAAGGGACTCAAAGTCCCAGCGCCGCCCGCGGCTGCAGGCTGAGCGGCCTCACCCGGCGTGCGCTGAGAGCGCTGGAATGGTTGGGGAATGGGGGGACCACAAATCCCAGGGTGAATCGCGCGCAGAGCCCCAAGACGGTGAGGCGTAGCGGCGCGCACGGCACCTTGGGAGCTGTGGTCTTCTGCTCCGGCGTCTGCGAGCCCTTTGGGAGGTTTTCCCCTGGAGCGGAGAGCAGCCTCAGGCGAACTCATTGGCATCTGATTGGCTGTCCCGAGAAAGTGACAAGGCTCCGCGGTCCCCGGCGGAGAGCCGAGAGGAGGCGGGCCCGCTGGGCTTTGGGCGCGAGCGGTTGAAAGACGGTTGGTATTGGTTCGGCCTCCCAAGTCCGGTCCAGTCGCCCAGCCGCGCTCCATGGCGAACTCTGAAGGGCTGCGGGTTTCCCCGCCGCCGCCGCCGCCCCCTTCTTCTCCTTCGTCTTCAGACACGTCTGCAGCATCTACCCCCGGCGCCCCGGGGGGTTTGGGCTGGCCGGTTCCGAGCAGGAGCAGCGGCCGACTGGTGGACCCGCTGGAAGAGGTGGAGCTGCAGATCGGAGACGTGAGTGCGGCCGGCGGGTCCGGGCCGTGTCCCGCACGTATTCAAGAGCCGCGTCGGGAGACCAGGGCATCCCTCTCCCGCCGCGCCCGCGCCGGGTCTTTGTGCCTGGAGGTCTGGTTCCGCTCTCGCGCTGTAACCCGAAACGGCGCAGTTCACAAACCCACCGCCCTGTCTCGTCTGCGGGGCTGAGGGCCAGACGGGGATTCCTCTGCTGGGACTTGATCCGCCTCCCTCCCCCTCGCCCTGTTTAGTTGGCCGCCTGCCCAGAGCCTGCTGGCTAGGCGATTATCCTGAGCGGACCCAGTTAGGATGGGTTAGTCCCCGCCCCGTGGTCCAGATTGCTTCCCCTAACAGTACAAAGACCCGTCCCTCTGATGGCCGGGATTCCTGGTCTGGACGGCTCCTGTTGAGTCTCCAGTTTTTTAGACGCGCGCGTACACTCACAACCACCCAGACACCCATCACACACAGTCGGATTTCTCGATTTAAGGTCAAGTGAATGAAGTCTGTAGGGTGTCGTCTTAACCGGGAGATCCTCCTGTGCAGATTGCAAACTGCGGGGTGAACTCCGTTATTCTCTCATTCTTCAGCAAGTAACTGTTGTTTTAAAAAGATGGCTGAAATGCTGACACAGCTTCATCTTTGCTGAACCAGGCTGTTCCAAGTGAGCGTGTAGAATGCAGTGCTGGTGTGTTTGTTACCCAGGAACAGTGTTATTTTATACGGTGGGAGAAGAAAGCATTTGATCAAGAAATGAGTTTTCCACCCAGAGTGCCGTGTTTTCTGCATGGGTGTTGTTTCTGTTGGTGTTAATGGTGAGCTCAGAATGTCTGTTCTTTGGTTCATACGATTTCATGGTCTGCAGTGTTAAACAGATTAAAATAGCGGAGCAAGTCGCTTCCTCCCATCAGTAAGAGCTGTATCGTAACTCCTTCAAATACTTCTGGTACTTCGTGTCAACGGGCCCAAGTCGTCTTGTTGAGCTAAATGAGACTCTAGTGTATTATCACCCGAAAAAGATGCTGACTGGTCATGTCTCATACATAATGTATATCTTTCTAGTAGACATATGTCCTCAAAGCTTACTTAATGTAGAAAATTTTTTTAGGTTCCACTAAAGAGCTGATGTGTCTTAGTTTGAAGATTTTTAACCTTTTAAAGAAAAGAACTTGGGCATTGGATTCTAAGCTATTTTCAGCCAGGTTCATAAAATAGGGAGAGAATTTAAAAAATAAACTTATATTGTTTGACTTTTTTTTTTTTTTTTAACTCTCAGGCAGCATTTTCATTAACCAAACTTCTGGAAGCCACATCTGCAGTATCAGCTCAAGTGGAAGAGCTTGCTTTCAAATGTACAGAAAATGCACGTTTCCTTAAAACATGGCGGGACCTCTTGAAAGAAGGTTATGATTCCTTGAAGCCTGATGACTGATTTGACTGTAATAATGCATACCTCCTCATCTATGATGTTTGCACATGTACCATGGAGACTGGATAATCGCACGGTTCTGGATACTGAAGATGAAATTTTTCTTGGTTTACTTCATTTTGTGAAAACAGAATGCTGATTTTATTTTTGAGGCTGATTCATATTTGTTTATCTTTAAACACTTTCTGTTCTCTGAACTTTCAAAGAATCTTTTATGAAAGTTAGTCAGTAGGTAATAATGCCACAGTGTTACCAGGAGCAAACTAGGTAGACTTTTGTTATGCTCTTCTATTTGCAAGAAGATGCCAAGAATAGCAGAATTTGAAATTGAGCTTTATTTATGGCCCAAAGAAGGTAAACTTTCATGTTACCAATGTTAGATTTAGCTCCACTGGGCTAAGTTCCCTAGAACCAATAATTGTGTCTTAGTTACTTACATATTTCCAGCAACCTAAAACACTGTTACACAACGGTCACTAAATGTTTGTTAAATAAGAGTTGACAGCATAATTAAAAGCTGCTTTTTCTTCTTAATTTTAGCATAAAGATGTTGTTTCTTGAAAAAGTATTTGAGTCAGAACCTCACTGACTTGAAGGAAAATGTTATCTTTTTTTTTTTTAAACAGGAATTTGAACTTTGATAACAACTTTAAAAAAAATATGATAAATATTTTTCGCCCGTCTATGATGCTTTTCAAAAAAACTTTTACTGAAGCTTATCTTGAAAAAATATATATTTTTTCTCCATTTCTGAGGTTAACTGCTTTTATGGATATTTCTTATATTCACTGTTTTGTATGTTTAATTGTTCTCCTTAAAGTGCCTTATCAAAATTAGGGCTTTGTATTATTACTTTTGGAGCTTGGCAGGTAATAATTTTAAATTCTGAGTGTAATAATTCTAAATAAGTACTTAAAAAGCATCAAATTTAAATATTGTAATTATTTTCATATTATTTGGTCTTCATGACAATGCTCTGTTTTACTTGTCTCATATGTTATGCACACATGCTCTCTCTCTTTTGGTGAGTTTGTGTCATATGTGTCGGTGATTTAGCCAACTAATTCTCTGTTGTGTCACTTCTGGACATATCTGATGCAGCATCTTAATTCTTGTAGCTGTGGAGGTATGCACAGAACTACACTTCCAAGCCCCACATTGGGCCTGTGAAAGGGGACACATGGATGGGCAAAGGATAGTTTTATTTAGCATATTAAGTCACAGTTCTTGATTAATTTTTTATGTTAAAGATAACACTTGTGGTGTGTTGCTATACCAAAGAGATGCTTATTTTGATGTTAGAAAAATATTTTTCTTGTGTGTCATGAAAATTGCATTTTTTTAAATCTATAAAGATAAGCTTGTTCAAAGCAAATGTTATTTTCATTTCTTCAGGTTCATTATTTTAAAACTTTGTTGAAATATTTCAAACCTAAGAGGAAAGGTGAATCATTTAACACTCATTTATTTCCACCATGCAGATTTAATAAATGTTAGCATTTGGCTATGTTTTCTTTAGAGCTATGAACATATTAATATGTAAGTGTTAGATGCATTTGAAACTTAATTACCTTTTGATTCCATCCCTTTCTCCCCAGAGATAACCTCTGTCCTAGAGGGATTGCAAATTCTAGTTCGTGTTTTTATGTTTTTAATACACATATGTGTTACCAAAACACTACAAAGTACTATCTTGAAAGTAATATTATTGACTGTATGTCAAATAAAAAAATGCTATTTTGTGTGTGTAGTAACCAGCCTCCAGAGGGCCCCAATTGTCTTCTGATATTCATTTCTTATAGATAGTCCCCCACACTGAATAGTGCTGCCTCGTGTAAGTACAGGACATTGAGGAAATGCGGTGTAATTTCGCAGGTGATACCTTTTGCCCATTTTTCTGTTATGTTTTGTCTTTTCCTTATGGATTTATAGCTATTACATATTTTCGATACTACATAATGCTCTGTTATGTATGTTTCAACTGTCTTGAAGTCTGTGGTGTATCCTTGTGTTTGATTATAGAATCTTCTTAAATAAACATTTTTAATTTTAATGTAATCTCACCAATCTTTCATAATGTTTTCTGAGTCTTGTCTAGCAAATGTCATAAAGATACTTTTCTGTACATCTTTCCAAAAGTTTAAAAAAAGTTTTTAGTGTTTTTAGTGTTTAGATGTTTAATCCACCTGAATTTCTTTTTGCTTGTGGTTTAGTTCTTGGGTTTTATTTTTGTACGTGTATAGCTGTTCCTCCAAATACCATGTTTCAGATGCTATATGTCATTCAGTTACCATATAAATGACTTGGTCTGAGTTCTGCATTCATTCTTTTGATCTGTTTGTTTCATCTCATGCTGATTCTCTGTAACTTCCCCTGGTTTAGCTGTATCGTAAAAATGTGATCTGGACTACTTTGGTCTTTGTGTGTGTGAAGTTCCTCTCCCTGGCTGCCCCACCCCCTAACACATGTTTTTCTAAGGTAGAAAAATCATGTTAATTGATTTCTAATTTTATTTAATTGCCATTTGCTTGGGTTAACCCCCAATTTCAGGCAGTGAGCCTTCTGAGGACACTTAATTCCTCTTGCAAAACTCATAGCTGCTATTGTTTGGAGTCCACAGGCCCACAGCTCTGCTCTGCTCACAGTTTCTGTTGCCATGTGTGGTGCACAGAGAAGTTCATCTTATTTTCAAGAGTGACTTAAAAAAAATCATCCCTTTTTATATTTCTTTTTGCTCTGCTTCATGGGAGAGATGGGGAAGGAGGTCAAAACGTAAACATTTTCTTACTTAAAGACAAAAAATTTTAAAACTTAGTAGTTCATTGCCAGATCTACATAAACCTCAGAGGACAACTTAATGTTCTGATTGATGTAAACTTAAGAGCCTCAAGAGGATGATGTCAGTAAAATGGAATTTTTAATATTAAAATAGTGTGTTTAGTTTCAAAAATTCTGAGAATGAAATATATGCCAAACAATGTTAGGTTTATAAACATTATTTCATGTAACCATATTAGCTCTTTGAGGACAGTGATATTATTCTTATCTATAGAATAGAAAAGAGACTGAGTTAAAATAATTTGCCTGAGGGTCTCCAACACCAAAACGAATATGCTTGTCTATACTATGCCTTGATACCTATCTCTTGGTTAACCTTATTAATATTCAAGGCTGTGATTTTACTTAGTTTCTCCATATGTGATAGTTTATGTGTCAACTTGACTGGATCACAGGGTACCCATATGTTTTGTCAAACATTACGGGTGTTTGTGTGAAGGTGTTTTTGGATGAGATTAGCAATTCAGTTAGTAGACTGAATAAAATAGATTGCCATCCATAATGTGGGTGGGCCTTATGCAATCAGTAGAACCACCGACCTTCCTGCCTGATGACCTTTAAACTGGGCCATTGGCTTTTTCTGGTTCTACAGTAGCTTCTGGCCTTTGGACTTGAACTGGGAGATTGGCTTTGAAGGTTTTTGAACTTGCAAGCTTCCATAATCTCATGAGCCAATTCCTTATAATAAATCTCTTTGCATATGTAAATATATATATTTTTGTTGAAGGTACGACATTCTTCATGTAAAAAATGTATTATTTCATGTAAGAATGGAGAAGGCAATGGCAACCCACTCGTGTATTCTTGCCTAGAGAATTCCATGGATGGAGGGGCCTGGTGGGCTGCTGTCCATGGGGTTACATAGAGTCGGACGACTGAAGCAACTTAGCAGCAGCAGCAGCATGTAAGAATAGAAAGGACTCAGATCTGGCTTCAGTAATGATGACATATAGGCTTAGTTGCCCCACAACATGTGGGGTCTTCCCAGTTCAGTTCAGTTCAGTCGCTTAGTCGTGTCCAACTGTGCGACCCCATGAATCATAGCATGCCAAGCCTCCCTGTCCATCACAACTCCCGGAGTTCACTCAAACTCATGTCCGTCAAGTCGGTGATGCCATCCAGCCATCTCATCCTCTGTTGTCAATTAATCCTCTGTCCTCCTGCCCCCAATCCCTCCCAGCATCAGAGTCTTTTCCAATGAGTCAGCTCTTCGCATGAGGTGGCCAAAGTACTGGAGTTTCAGCTTTAGCATCAGTCCTTCCAATGAACACCAGGACTGATCTCCTTTAGAATGGACCGGTTGGATCTCCTTGCAGTCCAAGGGACTCTCAAGAGTCTTCTCCAACACCACAATTCAAAAGCATCAATTCTTCGACGCTCAGCCTTCTTCACAGTCCAACTCTCACATCCATACATGACCACAGGAAAAATCATAGCTTTGACTAGACGGACCTTAGTCGGCAAAGTAATGTCTCTGCTTTTGAAAATGCTGTCTAGGTTGGACATAACTTTTCTTCCAAGGAGTAAGCGTCTTCTAATTTCATGGCTGCAATCACCATCTGCAGTAATTTTGGAGCCACCCAAAATAAAGTCTGACACTGTTTTCACTGTTTCCCCATCTATTTGCCATGAAGTGATGGGACCAGATGCCATGATCTTCGTTTTCTGAATGTTGAGCTTTAAGCCAACCTTTTCAGTCTCCTCTTTCACTTTCATCAATAGGCTCTTTAGCTCCGCTTCACTTTCTGCCTAGGGATCAAATCCATGTCCCCTGCATTGGCAGGTGGATTCTTAACCACTGGACCACCAGGGAAGCCCTTAGAACTTGTTTTTGCCCAAGAAGTTACCCTGTACTTCTCAGGTATTATCTCTCTAATCCCTCTACCCTGATAACCTCTGATGTACTTTCTGTCTGAATTTGCTTATTCTAGGTATTTCATGTAAGTGCAATCATATAGTTATTTCAACATTTTGTGTCTGGCTTATTTCATATTATGTTCTAGCATGTTCAGAATTCTTTCCTTTTTGTGGTTGAATAATATTCCATTGTGTGTGTACACCACATTTTGTTATCTGTTCATCGCTTGATGGGCACTTGAGTTGCTTCTATCTTTTTGCAACTATGAATAATGCTATGATGAGTATTTGCAAACAAGTATCTGAATCCGGTTTTCTTTTGGGTTTATACCCAAGAGTGAAATTGCTGTATCATATGGGAATTCTATGATAAACTTTTGTGAAACAACCAAATGATTTTTCTACAGTGACTGCATCATTTTACATTCCCACCAGCAATGTAGGGGCTTCCCAGGTGGCTCAGTGGGTACAAAATCTGCCTGCAATTCAGGAGACTCAGGAAATGTGGGTTTGACCCCTGGGTCAGGAAGATCCCCTGGAGGAGGGCATGGCAACCCACCCTAGTAGTGTTGCCTGGAGAATTCCATGGACAGGGGAGCCTGGCAGGCTATATTCTATAGGGTCACAAAGAGTCGGACATGCACGAACAAAACCAGCAATGTAGAAAGGTTTTAGTTGCCATATCCTTGCCAATGCTTGTTATTTTCCTTTTTTTTTTTAAAAAAATTGTAACTTCCTAGTAGGCATAGTGTTATCTTATAGTGGTTTTGATTTGTATTTTCCTAATGAGTAGTGATACTGGACATGTTTATTGGCCATTTCTATATCTTCTTTGAAGAAATATCTGTTTAAGTCCTTTGAGCATTTGAAAAATTGAGTTGCTTGTCTTTTGTTGAGTTGTAAGAGTTTTTTATTTATTTTGGACATTAAACCCTTCTCAGATATATGATTTGTAAAAATGTCCTTTCTTTCTGGAAGGTTGTCTTTTCATTGTGTTTGTTTATGTACTTTGATGCACAAAAGTTTTTGATTTAGGTGAAGTCCAGTTTATCCATTTTTTCCTTTTCTTACTCATGCTTTTCATGTTATATCTAAAAATCCACTGTCAAATCCAAGGTTTTGAAGATTCCCCATATATTTTCTTCCAAGTAATTTATGTTATGTTTATATCATTGATCTGTTTTGAGTAAATATTTATATATAGTATAAAGTAGGGGTCCAACTTCATTCTTTTTCATGGTAATATCCAGTTGTACTGGAATCATTTATTGATAAGACTGTTCTTTCTCCATTTGATTATCTTAGCATATCTGTTGAACATCAATTGACTGTAAATATGAGGGTTTTATTTATGTACTCTCAGTTCTACCCACTTATCTCATTCTAGCTTTTCTGGTTCATTCCTTTGCAATGCTTTTATCACCTTTTTACAATCTCATGTAATGGTGCTCATTTAAAGCAAAAGACAACTGGGCAGGAAATTGATAGAAAGGTGCTGTTTTGAGTTATCTTTTTTTCCATAGGAATAAATGTGTATTGACTCTCAAGTGTATGAAGACTTGAAGAGAGGTAAAATGAGTTCTTAAAACAAAATATCTGTATTTTGCAAATAATGAGACATTTTCTCTGATGTTAGTATATTGATTATTAGAAAACATTAAACTTTTATTTAAAAGTGTCCATGATCCTTATGTTTGCAAGACAGGCAAAGCTGTACCTTAAACTAAGAGTTGCAGGTGGACTTTGTATTAATGTATTCTTGTAGTTATACAATTTAACATTGCAAGATTTTTTTCCTGTCTGCTCCCAGGAATTTACCACAGTGCCATGCACATAGTGGGTACTCAGTAAATGCATGCTAGTAGAACAAATGAACTTTTCTGAAATATATTTCTCTTAATTTCCTATCCAAAATATGTACTAATATATACATATTATCAATATAATTTATTTCCCTTTACATGGGCATCAGTCACTTTTAATTTCTCCCAAATAACGTCATGTCCTTCTAAGCAAATTGATTTTAGCCATTATTATAAATTATTTTGTGGCATTTAGTTTATACTCATAAATCCATTATGAAACATCTCACAGTATTCTCTGTGTAGAAATTGGTATCCGTCAGTTATGAATAGGAGTTGAGTTTAGTTGATTGAGAAATAAGTGATAATTCAGAGGAGTCTGTGAAAAGAACTGGCTCCATTAACTCAGAAGGCATCTCCTGCATGGGCCACATTTCTACCCAGATGAATGACGGAGCGTATGTCTTCTGACTTCCTTTGCTGTCTATAGATCGTCTCTGTCTGTAGTTATACCAAAACTGATGGATCATTTCTTTGAATGGTCTTGTGGTAAGAGTATAGAGAATCGGGTTCAAAGCACTGTTGATAGGCAGAATAAAAATCACTACCCAAGAGGTTATGGTACCTGGAAGAGAAAAATGAAATTCGTTGAGTTTCTGTGGATGTTTACAAGGTATGTAAACATCTTTTCCTTAGTTCTCCCCCGGCTGTCTTTTTAGTCTTAATTTCCCCCCATGATGTCACATAATTAAATACCAAGTCTACATGTATTTCCAGGATGTTTTTCCAGGGTGCTAGTATATGAGGGGGTACTGACATTTCACCCTGTATACTGTCACCCTGCTTATTTAAATTATATCCAGGGTACATCATGTGAAATGCTGGGCTGGAAGAAGCACAAGCTGGAATCAAGATTGCCAGGAGAAATTCAATAACCTCAGATATGCAGATGACACTACCCTTATGGCAGAAAGTGAAGAGGAACTGAAGAGCCTCTGGATGAAAGTGAAAGAGGAGAGTGAAAAAGTTGGCTTAAAGCTCAACATTCAGAAAACGAAGATCATGGCATCTGGTCCCATCATTTCATAGGAAATAGATGGGGAAACAGTGGAAACAGTGTCAGACTTTATTTTTGGGGGCTCCAAAATCACTGCAGATGGTGACTGCAGCCATGAAATTAAAAGATGCTTACTCCTTGGAAGGAAAGTTATGACCAACCTAGATAGAATATTCAAAAGGAGAGACATGACTTAGCCAACAAAGATTCGTCTAGTCAAGGCTATGGTTTTTCCAATGGTCATGTATGGATGTGAGAGTTGGACTGTGAAGAAAGCTGAGCACCGAAGAATTGATGCTTTTGAAGTGTGGTGTTGGAGAAGACTCTTGAGAGTCCCTTGGACTGCAAGGAGATCCAACCAGTCCATTCTGAAGGAGATCAGCCCTGGGTGTTCTTTGGAAGGAATGATGCTAAAGCTGAAACTCCAGTACTTTGGCCACCTCATGCAAAGAGTTGACTCCTTGAAAAAGACTCTGATGCTGGGAGGGATTGGGGGCAGGAGGAGAAGGGGACGATAGAGGATGAGATGGCTGGATGGCATCACCGACTTGATGGACGTGAGTTTGAATGAACTCTGGGAGTTGGTGATGGACAGGGAGGCCTGTGCGATTCATGGGGTCGCCAAGAGTCGGACACGACTGAGCAACTGAACTGAACTGAACTGAATGTATGGCAAAGGAGGCAGGAATATACAATGTGAAAAAGGCAGTCTCTACAATAAGTGATTGTTGGAAAAGGTGCACAGCTACACTGAAAAGAATAAAAGTAGAACCTTACATTATACCTTATATAAAAATAAATTCAAAATGGATTAAAACCTTAAATGTCAGACCTAAAACCGTACAACTAGAAAAAAACATATGCAGTAGACTCTCTGACATTAGTGTTAGCAATATTTTTTGGTTTCTATTTCCTAAGCCAAGGGAAACAAAAAATTAACAAATGAGACCTAATTGAACTAAAAACTTTTGCACAGCAAAAGAAGCCATTGATAAAAGACAACTACTGAATGGGAGAAGATACTTGCAAAAGACGTGACTGACGAGGGGTAATATCCAAGATACATAAAGAACAAATACAACTCAATATAAAAAATATCTGTTTAAAAAATAGGAAGAAGACCTGAGTAGTCATTTTTCCAAAGAAGACTTATGGAAGGTCCACAGGCACATGAAAAAATGCTCAACAACACTAATCCTTAGAGAAATGCAAATCAAAACCACTGTGAAATATCACCCCACACCTGTCAGTGTGGCTATCACCAAAAAGACAAGACATAACAAATGTTGGTGAGGATGTGGAGAAAAGGAAACCTTTGTACACTGTTGATAGGAATATAAATTGGTGTAGCCACAATGTAAAATAGTATGGAAGTTCCTCAAAAAATTAAAAATAGAACTACTATACAATCCGGCAATTCCACTCCTTGGTATATATCCACAGAAAGTGAAAACGCTAATCCAAAAAGATATATATATCCCAATATTCATTCCAATGCTGTTCTCAATAGACGTGATATGGAAGCAACCTAAAAGGCCATTGACAGATGAATGAATAAAAAAGATGTGATATATAAACACAATGGAATATTACTCAAGCTTAATAAAAAAATCTTGCCATTTGTAACAAGATGGATGGCCCTGGAGGGTATTAAGCACAGTGCAATAAGTCAGACAGAGAAAAACAAATACTGTATGTTTTCACTTATATGTTGAATCTAAAAAACAAAACAAGGAAACAAATATATCAAAACAAAAACAGACTCGTGGATACAGAGAATAAACTAGTGGTAACCACAGAGGAGAGGGCTGGGGGTAGGAAAAAATAGGTGAACGATATTAAAAGGTATGAACTACCAGTTATAAAATAAATAAGTCACAGAGATGTATTGTATAGCACAGGTAATATTGTCAGTATTTTATATTTACTTTGAATGTTGTGTAATCTATAAAAATACGGAATTGCTATGTCATACACCTGAAACTAATGTAATATTGTAAGTTAACTACACTTTAACACATTGAAAATTTTAAAAAGAAAACTATTTAATTTAAGAAAGTGTTAGTCGCTCAGTCATGTCCAGTTCTTTGTGGCCCCATGGACTGAAGCTTGCCAGGCCCCTCTGTCCATGGAATTCTCCCGGCAAGAATACTGGAGTGGGTGGCCATTCCCTTCTCCAGGGGATCTTCCTGACCCAGGAATTGAACCCGGGTCTCACTTCATTTAAGAAAAAAAACTTAATTTACAAGTAAATAACATTAATCTAAAAATAAAAGGAAATGGCTTAGGAAAAAAAGAACTAAGCCACTTCCTCCTAGTAAACATTTGATCAATGAGCAGAGTTTTAACTACATGTAACTCTAACTTATGATTCTTGAAATGAGTAACTGTTAGGGATCTTAATACTCTTTCTAGAGGAACTCTGTAGAAACAGATTTATTATTTCATTATAGGAAGAAAAAATTTGTACCTGGTATTTCTACCTGAAGCAGTGAGAGAAATTTCAGTATAAAGATGGGTATCCAGCATAATGCATCAGTAAATACAATAAAAAAAAACCGTTTGGCAAGGATCATCTCTTTTCTAACTTGATTCTGTACTTCATTTGCTGTTGTGGCACTTTGATGAATGCTGTAAAACATACTTCCGTAGGAAAAAACTATGATGATAAATGCCGCCAAGTTAATACCTGTTAAGAACACATAGGTTATTATTAATAAATATGAGCATTCTTTCAAAACAAACATACCTTTAGCAGTTATTATAAAGGAGAAGACAAAGACCACAATGTGCTTTTTGTTCTTTATAAGAATTACTAAAGTGCAAAAATCATGAATTAAAAATTTAAATATTGTTGAAGTTATAAGAATGATGCAATGTTTAATATTAAAATTAGATTTCAGTGATTATAGTGATTCAGTGAATATCCTGGGATTATTAATCTATTTTTTTTGTAATTCAGTTACATACTTTGAGAATATTTTTTCAAAAGGAGACACTTGTCTCCCCCGAAGCCAAAGACCTGTGTTGCTTTGACTCTATTATAAAGGCAAAGAGTTGAAATATATTTTGCTTAGTATTATTAGGGTGAATGCATGAAATGCAAGTGTATAAAGTCTTGTCTTTTATTAAAGTGTATCATATGTGAATTAATATGATAAAGTGGTAATTTAGAAAAAAATTCCCTTTAGGGAATTTTGATAAAATCCACCCCCAGTGTCCATTCTGGCTAGAAGATCTGAAATTAAAATGTAAATGTTAAAAGGCATAAATTGTGACTTACTTTAGCATTTAAATAAAGGGGCTTTTAAAAAATACTCATTTTAAGTCTTGAATCTGCTATAGTATTTTTTTTTTTTTTTTTTGGCTGAAAAGACATGTGGGATCTTAGTTCCCTGAACAGGGATTGATTTTGGTTTTGCTATTCTTTTTTTTTTTTTTCATTTTTGGATGGCAACACACAACATGTGAGATCTTAGTTCCCTTGTCAGGGATAAAACCCACATCTCCTGAATTGCAAAGCAGATTCTTAACCACTGGACCACCAGGGAAGTCCCTCCTGCCAGGGACTGAAACTGCTCCCTTTATATTGGAAAGGGAAATCTTAACCACTGGACTGCCAAGTCCTTGAAAAGGCTTTTAATACAGAATTTCTTACCAAGAAAAATTGCCACTGAATAAATCTGGGCTCCAGTACTTTCTGCATCTTCTGAATGAAGAGGGAAACATACTCCATTGGTGCCATAGTAGTTTTTGAAAAATTCCTTATTGCTCAGTGGAATGAAAGCCACGATAACCCCAATAATCCAAATAAGAATCAAAACTGTAATGGTCCTGCATTTTCCAGGTCTTAAACATCTAAAAGGATACACAATGCAGATATATTTTTCCAGTGTCAGAAATGTTAAAAGCAATACAGATACTTCTGTGGACAGAATGGCCAGGGACCCCAGAAGCTGACAATGAGTGCTCTCCATCCACAGCTGCGCATGTTTATTGTATTCTCCTCGAAACTTCAGGTCAAAGGCTCCGATCACAAATAAATAGATTCCCATCAAGCAGTCGGCACCTGCAGGAATCAGTAAATTTAACAAATGTAGAGAAATAAATAGGTGAAATGGAATTATCATTAAACAGTAATATTTTTAACATTAGCCCCAAATAGACAAGTGTCTCTATCTTGGGGGGAGGTAAGATGTATTCTAAGAATTCATTTATGCGTGAGGACCATTTCATCAACTCTCTCTGATAACAACGCTTACAGCATCCTCTGCAGCTAAATATGTAAGCATGTCTCTGCTTTTATCTAACACAACAGGTCTGTAAGAGCAGGGATCTTATCTGTTTTGTTTTCCTTCCTAGTCCCATCACCTAGAAATGCTGAATAAACGAGTAAAATGCAACTATGTTCTGCATTCAATTACAGACAAGATAGGGGTATTATAATTTGGTTCATTTCTTCCACTGAAATTCTCCCAGTTTAAGACGTTAAGTCATTCAAAATCCAAGAGAAAGTATTTCAGAAGCTGCTATGATAGAGTAATGACTATGAATTGTGAGGTCTATAATTTAGAAGATATGAATAATTATGAAGTGCTCTGTAGTTAGTATAATTTTAAGGGGCTTAAATGTCTTATCCAGAGGTGGTCTAAGCAAAACTGTTCTGATTCTTTCTTCCCATGTTAACATCTTTCTCTGTCTCTTTTCGGACTCCTCCAAATCAGTTGTTTATGTGATACATTTCTTGGTGTATTTTTTTAAAGTAAATATTGCATATCATAAGGTTAATTTTTTTTTTTTTTTACCGTGCAAGCATTCTACACAATGATCCTAAAATAACAGTATAACTCACAAGGTTATCCTTAATCTGTAAGGCTAAGGCTAAGATTAAAGTTTTAATCTTTAAACACTGAGGTTATATTCTAGCCAGCCTTTACCAGGGAAATTGAGTGAACTCAAAATTTTATAGCTAGCAATACAAAGTAGTTAACAATTTCTGAGTTCTGTTTCTTAGGCAGTTTGCAATGAAAAAACAGTTCAGCCTTAGACTTTGAATGAGTGTAGAGGTAAGACATAGCACAGCACTCACAAAAAGTAGGACACCATGTAGATGGATGTTTGCTTGAGGGAGTATGGGTGAATTATACGCCACTTGACCCAGATTATAAGCAACTGGAAAACTAGTTTCTTGCTTTTATTTCTTTTTAAAAATATTCTTCATTTAACATACTACATTGCAATCACGTTTCAACTTAAAAAATTTAATACTACTTAAAACACTTTCTTATTTAAATATTTCAAATTATGAATGGATAACATGTTAGAAGCTCAGAGACCAGAAGAACAATAATGTCTGAACTTAGTGTCTATGAACTGGACACGCACACGAAAAATAAACAGAGCTCTGGGTGTAAAAATGTGATGATGAAAGTTTCAAGGTTATTCATAGTAAAAAATTTTACATGCTTTCAAAAAATACTACACCGGCTTCCCTGGTGGCTCAGCCAGTAGAGAATCTACCTATAAATCAGGGGACCCGGATTCGATTCCTGGGTCAGGAAGATCCCCCGGAGACGGAAGTGGCAACCAACTCCAGTATTCTTGCCTGGAGAATCTTGTGGACAGAGCAGACTGGTGGCTACAGTCCATGAGGTCACAAAGAGTCGCACACAACTGAGCGACTAACTCATGAAATATTATACTTTTAGAGAAGAAAGTGAATGAACAAATGCTTCCTTATCAGACAAAATTAATGAATGAATGCTTCATTAATCCGTGTAAGGTGACTGAGTTTTCTTACTTTAAAAACTTTCTTATCCCTTTATTTTCATGTAGCATT
Organism: Cephalophus harveyi; assembly: GCA_006410635.1. Lineage (NCBI taxonomy): Eukaryota > Metazoa > Chordata > Mammalia > Artiodactyla > Bovidae > Cephalophus > Cephalophus harveyi. The sequence goes on from SJYT01053999.1 coordinate 268,270, forward strand.
TCATTGAATGCTTAGAAAACATCTAAGCAAAGGGGAGAAAATTTTAATACCCTATGATTCTAGTACTCTGGTTACTTATTTTCTAATAGTAACACTTTTATATATTTCAAAACTTGTAATCCCTCTTCAGCCAGGAAATACTCACAGCAGAGAGAGATGATTGACATGGCATGCGGCTTGTTCTCAGACCTGATATAAGGTCGCATACAGATGACAAAGATGTTTCCAAAGCACGTAACTGCAGACACAACCCAGACGAACACTCTCTGAATAATGCTCGCCAAGAGATCCTCTAAAGATGAGAGTCCATCAGTGTTTGGTTTACAGATGCGAACATGCGGTGCATAGCCACAGTATTGAAATTTCTTAAAATAGCTGTTGTGCAAAGAGAAGGGAAAATAAGACTTTAAACTGAAGTGTCACGCTACCTTAATATCTATTTTCTCCATTTCCTCTGTAAAAAGAAAACATCTTAATATCAGTCTCAGAGGAATAAAAGTAAAATATTAAGGACACTAAAGTTTTATTAAGAAACTTGTTTAATTCTATTAACTTGATTTTCCTCTAAAAGAATAGGTTGGAGCAGTAAATGGGCATAATGAACAGACAAGCATTAGACATATTTTAGAATATAAATCAATTGTTGTCATGTGATCAAGATAATACACTGAAGGAAACTGTTACTGGGTTTTCAGTGCTTGGAACATAGCTCCTGTGTTGCCGCATTTGATTTTGGTTTTTCAAACCTGGGGGAAGAGAGCTAAAGGCTTTGTCCTCTGTGTTTCTATGGCTTTTCTATTATAGAAGTTGTATGATCTGTAACTACTTGCTAACACGTTTATTCTCACAGTAGATTTTGGTACATGATAAGGTGTTTGATAAATATTTGTTGAGTGAATTCTTTCATCAGTAGAGAGAACTCCCTTGTCAATAAAAGACACCACTTGGATAATCAGTAATTACTACCGTGTACTACCAACACCCACACCATTTATTGAGCATTTTCTAAGTATAACTTCTCAAATCAGGAATAACTTCTTAAATCAGCTCAATGAGGTTGGTGTTGCTATCACTATATGAGGAGATGAATCTTCAATGGAGGCAAATTATCTGCTAGGAAACTTTCTACTAAGTGCAGAAATTTGGTATTCAAATTAGATCCATTTGCCCCTAAAGCCATGTACTCTGGCAGAAAGTATAAATGATCTTTTTAGTATAAAGAGCTGTAGTAATACAAGATAAAAACTTGACAATTACAGTCTATAGTCCTGTTGTTTAACTCTTGCTGCCTGGATCCCAGGATCTGCTCAATTCAAGTCTAGTCCTTGAGTTGTTTCTTGGGTTTTATGAGTTACACCAATTTCTTTCAATAAACTCTGCTTTGCTAAATTTAGTCAGAGTCCTTTATATTGTGCGTAACCAAGGAAACTTTTATAAACATGCTCTGAGGAATTATGGAAAAAAAATTAGCATCCTCTGTTAGATTTAAAATACAAGCAAGATTATAGAGTGGTTGTGGCTGCCATGACACTTTCTAAATTATTGAGAATCAATTGCCTTGGCATGGAGATCACTCTAATATTGTATGTGTGTGTGTTATATACTGCTATATACTACATTCAACTAAAGAAAATGTTTCTAAAGTATGTAATGATGGCATGATGGGACATGATGTTTGAATAAAAGATTTTTCAAAGTTTGCCATTTTATCCATACACCCTTGCTCCATCAGGCACTGACACTGTGGGCAATTTTCACTGAGGAGGCTTTCTCTCTTCCTTCCTCCATTTACATGAATTATTTACAATTGTTTGATGTTGTTTATGTGACTTCCTACTTTTTCACCTGGTTGCATTTATGCCATGTGCACCAGTTGCTAGCTCAGTGGACAAACATGAGTATCTGTGAATGTCACGAGAGGTCATTAGAGCTTACAAGCCTGAGTGGGTTCCCTTCACACTCCTGTTGTCTGACACTCAAACAAATCTCATTTCATTTTCTCAGACCAAACCATGGACAACTAAAAATCACCTCACCCCTTATCTATGCTTTAAAAGTTAGTTATTGTTTAGGCAAATTAGTCAGTAGAAAATGTTAATAAATTGGATGTACTGCATATGGGGGTATTGGCACAATACAGGTGGAAACCTAAAAGATTAAAAATCAAGGCAAAGAACAAGAAAAACATCTGCTTACATGTAAGAGAGATTCATGAGAGGTCTAAACATCCTTTGTTGGATATTTGAAATTTCAATTCCATCTAGGCTCCTAAAATATCAAATTATCAAAAAACATATGTTATGCAGGGTATAATGAGCTTTTGTGAAGGACAGTTTAATATACAATTACTTAACACTTATTCTGAACTAAAAATTCATACTTAGCTTTCTCTGGGCACTTTCACAGTTCCTTTCATTGCATGAAAGATTTTTAAAACTTTATACTGCTTTACAATTTTCCAAAGTTTCACATACACGATTTCATGTGATCCCATAATAACACTTTTTTCCCCCAATGCCTTTTTGACTCTGTTATTTATATACAATATAAATACTTATATTTATATTGATTTTATATCTTTCCTATTTCAATTTTTGGCTTCTAATAGATTATGGCATGATGCTTTTTTCATAGTAACTACTCAACAAATATTTGTGAAATAAATGAACAAACATTGCCTTCTGACGATATTGCAGTTGCAGAGAGGGGCATTTTACATTCTTGAAATGTTTCTAATAATTTTTTAATAACCTTTTTCTAATAAAATGACATTTTACTGAGGAAACACTTAAAAGAACTGAAGCACACTTTCTTAAGGCAATTCATAGAACTAACATAATTTAGGTGCTAACATAATTTAGGTTTAACACCACACATAGTGTGTGTGTGTTTGTGTGTGTGTGTGGCAAGTAAAGACTTATATAATCTAGAACATTCTATTTTGGGATAGCAATAGTTATAATAAACTCTTAGATACCCCCAGTGCTAATGAGGGAATAAATATGTATAGATGCCTTCAGAGGATCAAAACAAAGAATCCAATATAAGGTCCTGGCGATTATAGAACATAGAACATAGAAAGTGATTACTTATTATCTAATTTTTAGCTCATAAATATGAAAGATTAAACTAATAGCCATCTGTTTGTTTATAGCTCAACAAGTACTCATATGGTTTCTGTAGAGTTTAGCTAGCATCCTGGGAAGAAAGCTTCTGATTCAAGACTCTATTAATCTTATTTTATAGAATTTATTAGCTATTAGTACATAAGTAAAAAATGTATCATAAAACTATCCCCATAGGTGTATACTTACAGAGACTTGAGTTTGACAAGATTATCAAATTGGTTGGCTTGAATTGTCTGGATTGGGTTATAGGAAAGATTCCTGTTTTAAAAAAAACAAAAACAACAGCAGCAATTAGTCATTTCTAGAAAGGATTTGAGTAAAGAGGAAGTATACCTGTTGACTGAGGGTTGCTTGTAAACATTAGCAAAAAAGTGCATCAGTGGCACTTGTACCATAGGGCTCATTAGACATTCAAATGGATTAATGTAGATAGAACTCTTAGAACCATGTGTGGCTCTCAGTAAGTGTCTTAGTGACAGAGAAAAGCTAAGACCACATGGTCATGAAGGTGGGGTGGTCCAGGATGGTCCCACCTGGGAACCTGCAGACTTCCCAAACGGAAGCCACACCACTTCAGATTTTGCCTATCATCAGGTGTGACTTAAATAAAAGAAAAAAAGTCTCATTTAGTCAAAATTTGAATGAATGAAACCATATTGAATGCTTTTTACAATAAATCATGTGGCAAATAGTGGCATATTGCATTAGCGAGTTATGAGGCATGAAGTGAAAAGTAAATGGCTTTACGGCTAGGAACAAAGAGATGAAGACAGTGCTAGAAGTTCTATCCAGAGGGATTAGGCAAGAAATAAAATAAAAGGCATCCAAATTGAGAAGTGAGAAGTAAAATTATCTCTGTTTACAGATGATGTTTTATGTGCGAAAAGTGAAAGTGTTAGTTGCTCAGTGGTGTCAGACTCTTTGTGATCCCATGGACTGTAGCCTACCAGGCTCCTCTGTCTGTGGAATTCTCAAGGCAAGAATACTGGAGTGGGTAGCCACTTCCTTCTCCAGGGGATCTTTTCAACCCAGTAATAAAACCCAGGTCTTCTGCATTGCAGGCAGATTCTTTACCATCTGAGCCACCAGGAAAGCCCATTTTATGTGTATAAAACCTTAACAATTTCACACATACACACACACACACAACTGTTGGAACTAATAAATTCAACTAAATTGCTAAATACAAAATGAATGCACAGTAATCAGACGATGATGAATAATCAAATGCATTTCTATACATCAACCCTGAGCAATCCAGAAAGAGAATTAAGAAAATAATTTAATTTAAAATAGCATCAGAAGGATATTTAGGAATAAACTGAATAGAGGCTTCCCTGGTAGTCCAGAGCTTAGGAATCTGCTTGCTAATGTAGGCAACCTGGATTTGATTCCTGATTCAGGATGATCCCACATGGTACAGAACAACTAAGCCCATGCACCACAACTACCGCACCACGAGAGAAGCTACCGAAGTGAGAAGCCTCCACACTGCAATGAAGAGTAGCCTCTGCTTGCCATAATCAGAGAAAGCTCATGTAGCAGTGGAGACCCAGTGCAGCCAAAAAACCTCAATATACTGAATAAAGGGGAAAGGCTTGCACTGTGAAAACAAAATATTGTTGAAACAAATTAGACACCAATAAATGGAAAGACATTCTGTGTTTGGGGACTGGAAGATTTAAAATCATTCAGTTCAGTTCAGTCGCTCAGTCGTATCCGACTCTTTGCGACCCCGTGGACTGTAACCTATAGTAGGCTTCTCCGTCCGTGGGATTCTCCAGGCAAGAATACTGGAGTGGATTGCCATTTCCTTCTCCAGGGGATCTTCCCGACCCAGGGATCGAACCCGGGTCTCCCGCATTAGAGGCAGACGCTTTAACCTCTGAGCCACCAGATGGCAATACTACCCAAAGCAATCTAAAGATTCAGTATAATGTCTATTAAGATCCCAGTGACGGTTTTTCTGAATAAATAGAAAGATCCATCTTAAAATTTATTTGGAATCTCAAGGGAACCTGAATAAACCTTGAAAAAGAAGGATAAAGTTGGAGGTCTTACTTTCTGACTCAACAGTAATCAGTATGTGGTGCTGGCATAAAGACAGGTTTATAGGATGATGCAATAGAATGGAGAGCCCAGGAACAAGTTTTTGTATGTATGGTCAAATAATTTTTAACACATGCCAAGACCTTTCAACGGGGAAAGGATAAACTTCTCAACAAATGGTTCCGGGAAAACCAGATAGATGTCCAAATGCCAAAAATAAAAAAATAAAAAAAATGAGCTTAGACCCTTAGCTTCCACAATGTACAAATTAACTCAAAATGGATCTAAGTTCTGAATATAAAAGCTAAAACTGTAAAACTCTTAGAAGAAATCATAAGAGAAAAACTTCATGACATTGGATTAGGCAGTGATTTCTTGTATGTGTGATACCAAAAGCATAGGTAACAATAGGAAAAAATACAAGAATTGGACTACATCTAAATCTAAAACTTTTGTGCATCAGAAAACACTGTCAGCAGAGTGAAAAGGCAACCTACAGAATAGGAGAATGTATTTGTAAGTCACATATCTGAAATTATTTACTATCTAAAATATATATGATCTAACAACTTAACAGGGGTTCCCAGGTGGCACTAGAGGTAAAGGACCCACCTGCCGATGCGGGAGACATAAAGAGACACAGGTTTGAACTCTTGGTTAGGAAGATCCCTGGAGGGCATGGCAACCCACTCCAGTATTCTTACCTAGAGGATCCCATGGACAGACAGGCCTGGTGCACTGCAGTCCATAGGTCACAAAGAGTAGGACATGACTGAAGTGACTCAGTATGCATACACAGCTTAACAATGAAGAACCAAACAACCCAATTTAAAAACGAGTAAAGGACCTGAATAGACATTTTCCAAAGAAGATGTGCAAATGACCAATAAGCACATGAAAAGATGCCCAACATCATTAATCATTAGAGAAATGCAAATCAAAACCACAGCGAAATACCATGTCACATCCTTTAGGTTGGCTATTATTAAAAAAATACAAGATTACAAGTCTGTTGAAAATGTGGATAAATTAGAATCTTTGTGCAGTTAGTGAGAATGTAAAATAGTGCATACACTATAGAAAAGAGTATGATGTTTCTTCAAAAAATTAAAAATAGAGTTGCTATATGATCCAGTAATACTATTTCTGGGGCTATATACCCCAAAGAATTGAAAGCAAGTTCTTTAACAGATATTTACACACCCATGTTCATAGCAGCCCTACTCATAACAGCTAAAAGGTGGAAACAACCCAAGTGTCCATCAATGGAAAAATGGATAAATACAATGTGGTACTTACACACAGTGGATTGCTAATATGGATGATAATATTCAGAAATTCTGACACATGCTACAGCACGGATGAAACTTGAAGACATTGACCTCGTGGACTGCAGCCTACCAGGCTCCTCTGTCCATGGGATTTTCCAGGCAAGAGTACTGGAGTGGGGCGCCATTGCCTTCTCCGTAAGTGAAATAAGCCAGTTATAAAAGAACAAGGTATATATGATTCTACCTATATGAGGTACCTAGAGATGCCAAATTCATAGAGACCAAACAGTGATAGAGGCTGGCTGGGGAGGGATGTCGATGGGGAGTTAGTGTTTAATAGGTATGGAGCTTCAGTTTGGAAAGCAGGACAAGTTCCAGAAATGGATGGTGGTGATTGTTACAACAGCGTGAATGAACTTGATACCACTGAACTGTACACTTAAAAATGGTTAAAATGGTAAACACACACACTGATGTGTTTTTTAATGGCAATTTTAGAAAAATGAAACAAATTAAAAATAAAGATAAAAATTCATATCAATCTTACAGTTGTGAGAGCTCCTTCAGATTCTTAAAGATATGTGGAGAAAGATTTTCAATCTTATTGCTTCCTAAATCCCTAGGGAAATAATTGCAAACATGTCATGTTATTTTCTTAAGACTTTATCCATAGTTCTGTGGTTTATTTGAAAACCATTATACAACTTTCAAACAATGCTATTAGTGAAGTTATATTAATTGGTGGTGGTGGTTTAGTTGCTAAGTTGTGTCCGACTCTTGTGACGCCATGGGCTGTAGCCCACCAGGCTCCTCTGTCCATGGGATTTTCCGGGCAAGAGTGCTGAAGTGGTTTGTCATTTCCTTCTCCAGGGGATCTTCCTGGCCCAGGGATGGAACCCGGGCCTCCTGCACTGCAGGCTGATTCTTTACTGACTGAGCCACCAGGAAATTAACAGAAGTCAAAACTTTAAAAAGGGAATGAATAATATCATATATGAAACAAATCGCCAGTCCAGGTTCGATGTGTGATACTGGATGCTTGTGGCTGGTGCACTGAGACGACCCAGAGGGATGGTACGGGGAGGGAGGAGGGAGGGGGGTTCTGGATGGGGAACACGTGTATACCTGTGGTGGATTCATGTTGATGTATGACAAAACCAATACAATATTGTAAAGTAATTAACCTCCAATTAAAATAAATTTATATTAAAAAAAAAAACAAAATAAAAAAAGGGAATGAAATGTAAAAGATAAAAATATTTCCTCATTTTATTCCTCATTCAGAGACGATGCTTGATGGTATTTGACCTGGTTCTAATAGATCCTGTTTTCTAATTTAATTAATATTGTGCTGTCTTCTTTTCTCTTTTTCCCCTCTGCCACCTCTCTCTTTCCTTCCCATCCATTCTTCTTTCCTTCCTTCTGTGCTAAGGTAGAAATATGGTTTGGAGACTTAATTTTTTCTTTTGTTTCAGTTGATTATGGTTTTTATCTGGAAGTGGATTATTTCAGGTTCCAGTTTCTTCCATAGCTGATATACACGAGGTCTTATATACTCTTGGGGCAGGAGACTTCATGTATGTATAGAGGTGGGGCTCCCCACTGAGGTGTGGCTTCGTAGCTTAGCTGGGAGAAGATTTTGGACAGTACCAGCTCTTATGATAGCCTTTACAGTAGCAACTCTCATGAGAAAGGCCTAGAATTCTTCTAAACAAGATAGGCTTGATTTCTCCAATGTCATCACGAGAAACTAAGGGAAAGTCTAACCACGTTCCCTATCTATCCTCACGAAGTATTAGTTGCCACAGGGAGAGGTAAGGATGTAGATTTAGATGCTATGTAAATTGGAGTGCTTATAAATCAAAACTTAGATTATTGAATTTGAAAGGGCAGGGCAGTTTTAGATTGAGTTTTAAAACTAAAAACAAGTAAGTAATATAATCAAAATTATAAATGTCTTTGCTGTAAATGTTCTCTTTTCATATTATAATATGGTTCTTGAGACTGTTTTTGTTATTTACATATTTATGGGTGAATTGTCTATGTGGATAGATTCTCCGATTTGATAACCAAAGGAATCGTTCAAAAATTTCATCCCCTTTTTAAAAATTCTTCAATAGCTCATTGCTGCATAATAGATAAAATCAAAACTGCTTAGTGTGATAGGAAAAAGTCTTTATATATTTTATACTGTCCAGCTTAGTTTTCTACCACTTTCTGCTCATTTAAATTGACTTTCACCAGGACCTGAATGCACCTCAGTATTCTAACCTCCAGGATTTTGCATAGGTGCTTCCTTCTACCTGGAAAAAGCTTTACCTCTGGTCCTTCAGGTGAACACCTTCAAGATTCTGCTCAGAAAAAAAAAAAAAAAAACAAACAAGGAATTACTGTATAGCAGAGGGAACTATACTCAATATCTTGTAATAACCTATAGTGGGAGAGAATCTGGAAAAAAATAGATATGCAAAACCGAATCATTTTGCTGTACACCTGAAACTAACACAGCGTTGTAAATCAACTGTACATTTTTTGGGGCTGTGCTGGGTCTTCGTTGCTGCGCACAGGCTTTCTCTAGCCGTGGCGGTGGTGGGCGCTACTCTCTAGCTGAAGTGCCCGGGCTTCTCATTGCGGCGGCTTCTCTTGTTGCAGAGCGTGAGCTCTCGGTGTGCCAGCTTCAGCAGTTGGGGCTCACGGGCTCTAGAGCCCTGGTCCAGTAGTTGTGGACAATGGGCTTAATTTCTCCTCGGCATGTGGGATCTTCCGAGACCAGGGATTGAACCTGTATCCCCTGCATTGGCAGGTGGATTCTTAATCACTGGACCACCTGGGAAGCCCAACTATACTTTTAAAAAAAGATTCTTTTCACACGTCACTCCTTCATGACTGGGAGAGTTAGGCGTTCTCACGTACAGCACTTACAGCATCATATTAAAACTTTGCCTGTCCCTACATTCTCTTCTGAAGGGTGTGAGCTCTTTCAGTGCAAGATCTGGGTTTCCCAGCATATAGCTGAGTTTTGGACTAGCTATTCTTTCCATCCCTACTGGCAGACTATTAATAGACTGAAGATCTGTTTTCATATTTAAGTAAAAGGGGCAGGATGATTCCAGTTCCTTGTATGGGAAGCCAAGTAAAATATCAATCATGCTAGTGAGGCAATGTGAAAAACAGATTTAGAAGAGTCCACTAGAATGTTAAATCTCGAACTACCATGTTCAGCCATTTCTGGTGAGAGTGCTGGCTTTGGCTATTAAAGCAAATTCTGACAAATTCTTTCATCATCAATCACGTAATGGGGACCATTTGGCTTAGATCCTAAGTGACAAGAACAAAGACCATTTTCTCAGTTTTTGTTTTAGAAAAGTTGGTCTAAACTTAACTGGACTTGAGGTCCATTTCTGAATGGGCTCAGGAAACACATTGTCACCTTGAGTAGTTGCTTTAAAAGCACAAATTACAGCTTCCCTGGTGTTTCCGTAGTTAAGAACCCGCCTTGCAATGCAGGGGACAGAAGTTCGATCCCTGGTCCAGGAAGATCCCACATGCCTGGGAGCAGCTAAACTCGTGCACCACAACTCCTGAAGCCTGTGCTCTAGAGCCCAAGAGCCGCAACTACTGAGCCCACGTGCTGTAACTACTGAAGCCCACATGCCTAGAGCCAGTGCTCCACAAGAGAAGCGGCAGTGATGAGAAGCCCGAATGCCATAGCTAGAGAGCAGGCCCCACTTGCCACAGCTTGAGAAAGCCCAGGGAGTGATGAAGACCCACTACGGTCAACAAATACATAAATCTTATTAAAAGAAAACTAAAAAAGCACAAGTAATAATAAATCAAGTATGTAGCAAAGTTTCTGCCACTATTAAAATTAAAAAAAAATTTTTTTTTGGCTACACAGTGGGGCATGTGGGATCTTAGTTCTTGACTAGGGACGGAACTCATACCCCCTGCAGTGGAGGCTCCCAGTCTTAACCACTGGACCACCAGGGAAGTCTCACCAGAACTGTTTAAACTCTACTCTGAGAAGTGAATCTGACTGTTGCTAATTTTGCCCTCATTAATTCTGTCAGTGTGATCAAGCAAGGAGGGGCACAGAATGTAGTCCAACCTTCTTTCAAAGGGAGAGTCACTCATTTTAGGTCCAGACCCATCCATTTAAGGGACCTTCCCGGTGACTCAGATGGTAAAGAATCTGCCTGCAATTCAGGAGACATGTGTTTGATCCCTCTGTCTGGAAGATTCCCTGGAGATGGGAATAGCAACCCACTCCAGGATTCTTGCCTGGAGAATTCCATGAATAGAGGAGCCTGATGGGCTATAGTCCATGGGGTCACAAAGAGAAAAGACTGAGCAATTAACGCTTTCACTTTCATTCATGTAAAACTATTACCTCTTAGAAAACATGCCATTTTCATCCTTGTAAATCTGATTTTTCAGGCATGGGATTTCACAGGATTTAGGTAGGACTAATTCTTGGTGTGGGGACCCTCTCTGCCCCTTTGTTGCTCTTTCTTTTACCTCTGAACCTGGATTAGCACTGACTGAGGACTAAGCTGTCCTGCCCCATGCTCACTACTGGTTTCAGAATCAACAAAGTGGTGTCCTTTTATCTCCTGGTCTCTGAATCCTAAGTGTCTAGAAAACTTAAAGATAGATTTGCTGTCCTTCTCTGGCAATGGGTTAGAGCAGCGTAGGATGTATTTTACTTGTTAATTTCCCCTGACTTTATTCTTTCTTGCATCCACACCTTAGGGCCACTGTGCAAGTTAGAATTTGGAGAAACTGCCTTCTGGTATTCAAATTGGACTTGCAAGTAAGATAAAACAAGGAAAAGTATGGACCCCTTGACTAACTTGTGTTTTAATGGCTAGATAATACCTTTTGAGTCACCTGCATGCACTGCTCCCCACTGCTGAGAATAAAATAATTTCCTATGTACTGATGGTATAGTTCATTTGCCAGACACCAGGAGTCATTACAGCAAATGTTTGGTTCTAATACCTATTGAGATTTTTCTTGTGTGTTTTGCGAATGATTGGTACTGTCTACCAAAAAATGTTTCAAGCCTAAGGTTATGGAAAAAAATGTTGGGGTTTCAATGGCTTGTTTATTGAAGTTTTGGAGCAGAATGCTGGATTGTTTCCTGAGGGATGTTTTTGCCTGTGGCATGTATGTTTCCTCCACTTGTCTTAGTATGCAGGTGAGAAGGACATGGCAACCCACTCCAGTGTTCTTGCCTGGAGAATCCCAGGGATGGGGGAGCTTGGTGGGCTGCCGTCTATGGGGTCGCACAGAGTCGGACACGACTGAAGGTGTCCTGAGCAACATTTTAGTTATCTTAATTTTTTATGGAAAAGTCTTAATCAATCCAAGTTCTGCCCAGCTAATTGTCAAAACATGTAGTTCTGTTCACACTCCAGATTCTTTTCAGAAAACACAAAATCAAACTAGTGGCTGGTCCAGACTTTAACAACACTCCAATTGAAGAAATGAAGCCATAAAAAAAGAAATAAAAATTGTCGGAAGAGCATGGACTTCCTCCATTGTCTTACGTATATTTTATTTGGAAAATCAACTACTCTGTGGCTTAACCGCAAGGCTTTGATTCATCAGAGACTTGCTTTACTGTCCTCTGGAACGGTGTCATTGATCTTAAAATGGGACGTTATAAATAGCTGTCTCAAGCTGCTCTCTTGACCTTTATTACAGGTTTGGATGTTGTTATCCATGGCAGTGTCTAATCGTACAGATCCAAGATTATCCTTTGGTTTCAGAACCAGTAAAGGGATGTTTTTTTTTATCTCCTGATCTCTGAATCCTCACTCTCTAGAAAATTTAAAGATACATTTGCTATCCATCTCTAGCAGTGGGTTAAAGTGATGTAGGATGTAATTTATTTATTTCCCCTGGCTTTATTCGCCTCCACAGCTGTTTCCTTTACTTCACTTTCCTCAAATATTTATTTTACAGTTTCCTTTAACACATATTTGTTAAGCTTTCATAATTCCTGAAATACCTGTGGCTCAGGGTATACAGAAGTAGTGCTATATGTGTAATCAAACTTACAAAATATATGTGTATCAAACTTACAATTCATCTAGTTTCTGGAGAGGAGCAAACGTATTTTCACTAAGGTGATTAATTTTGTTTTTCCTCATTACCCTGAAAATAAAAAGAAAAAAGATGTTGTAGCTTCTGGAGGTAACTTACAGGTGAGTTATTGTAGAGGAGATTAACAACCTGCAAAAACAAAGATAATTATATATAATGCATTTCCATATCAAGATACGTTGAAATAGTATGATAAATCACCCAAGCTCATTTTAATATTAAATTTCCAAAATCTTCTAATGATGATAAAAGTAAAATAGTGTTCACATTTTAAAGTGTTTTAGGGAAGAGCTCCACAGGGATAAGAGTGAAAAATCTCAACCTCTGAGAATACAGTCTAAGTATCAGCACAACTATCTTAGAGTCGCCTGTTCAATCTTTGTGGCATGTCTGTCTAACAAAATATACCCCCGCCCCCAACACCACAATAGCACTTGTGCACATTGGGTAGTTGCTGTGATTTAAAGTGGAGGTGCTGGAATATGTCTACTCTAAGCTGGACCAACTCAGAAGATCTCTGGTTTGCGATGCTGAATCAGACTGTAAGGCCTGACAGTTTATTTCTGCATTGATCTGGTGTTATGAGCTAGCAACGTGGATTTAAAATAAGACAGAGTGGCATAGGAGAAATTATATTCGATAACATCTTAAGGTTTATCCTGGTGGGTGTCACAGTCATATCCTCACAGATGTGAACATTCTGCAGCTTTTGAAAAAAATTATAATTAATTTTTTCCCACAACCTTTGCAGTAATAATTCTCATAGAGTAGGACTTGATCTTGGTATTTCTCAAACTGCCATCCAAGGACAGATTCTAGGTGGTTTATGAGAATTGTTTCCCACTAAATTGGGTATTACTTAAGTCTGAGAAAAATAGGTCTCGTGTAAGATAGTACCACTGTGATGATTCATGTACTGATATGTTGTGAATCTGTGGTTATGCCTGCTTTGAACTTCAGTAATTTTGCCAATGTGCTTTCATTTCAAAAAACTTCAAACTGAGAGGGAACATTTGCTATAATTATTATGCATGTGTATGCCAGAGCCTGTTCACATAAATGATTTGTTTTGTTTGTAAAGAGATAAAACATTACTTTAAAAGGACAAAACATTACTTACAAAACAGTTAAATTACTGCAGGAAATAAAAGTCAAATTTCTTAAATTATGGATATGGTTGCCTTCAAAATCCCTGAAACATAAAAATAAAAGTGACAAAGCTAAATTTTAATCACTGACAGAAATCAATTGGTTAAGAATTATTTAAGTTTTCTCATAAAATATCTTTTCCCCCATATACTGTTTATTTCATATAAATTCTCATATAATGTAAGTATAGCCACCTACCTAATAGCTGAAATGATATATTTATATATAAAGTTTCTTTTTTCTGTGTTAATAGTAAAAATGCTTTGAGTGGCATCTGTATCAGGTATTCATATGTTATCCCAACTAATGTGAAGAGAATGATGAAAAAAATCACATGAGACACTTCCAACGACATGTGTGTGTGCTAAGTCGCTTCAGGCATGTCTGACTCTTTGTGACCCTATGGACTGTATCTGCCAAGCTCCTCTGTTCATAGGATTCTCCAGGCAACAGTACTGAAGTGGGTTGCCATGCTCTCCTCCAGCTGATCTTCCTGACCCAGGGATCGAACCTGTGTCTCCTGCGGCTCCTGCATTGCAGGCGGATTCTTTACCACTGAGCCACCAGGGAAGCCCCACCAACTATATAAACAGATATCAAATGGTGATCCATATTAAACATCTGTCCAGAGATCCGGAGGTACCCATGACCACTCTAAGTGTTGTGGCCTCTATTTGCTCAGAAGATGCTACTATTGTTGCAGAAGTTGCCACTGCCAAAATAAAGTTTAACCTCTACTTCCTCTGCCTAAACACTCCCCAGAAAAAATTCTCAATAGCCTTTTACCACTGAGAACACCCTTTCTTGTTTTAGTGTATGGCCAGACAGGCCCGTGCAGAGGGAGACCCACAGCTGCCCTTGGCTGTCCACTCCCAATTCAGGACGCTCTGTGCAGACCCGATTTGAGCTCCCTTGCTGTGTGATACTAGGTTACCAACAGGAATCTGGTCTGAACATCAAAACTTGTCAAATAGTTGATGTTTTATTATCTCTACTTCAGAGTTTTCATGAAGGTATTCTTCTGTTGTCTTTTATCTATCTTTAGGCTTATAGTGGAAGTTTGTGGAACAGAATAAGCTGAGCTCAGGAATACACTTTCAGAAATAGATGCTGGCTCTTAAATCTATTCATTTTACCCCAACACTTTGCCGACTGATCACCATCCCATGTAGGGCCATTCAGGAGCAATTGGGACTAAAATACATGAGCTGCAGTGTAACACAGCTACTAAAATCACGAGCATTAATAGACGTGCCTTTATTCTGCTGGCGAGGCTGTATCTGGGATAGTGTTTTGACACTGCAGTAAAAATGGATGCAGACAAATCAAAGTCTATCTGAAAAACCTAGAAGGCCAGCATGTAAGGGTTCTAGAAATCAAGTCAATGGGACGAAAGGGTGTATTTATCACAGAGAAGAGCAAGTCAGAGAGATATATTTGAAGTCCGGCATAGGGTTTTTCTCTTGGCATTAGGTTGCAAAATCAGATTTACTGGTTGAAGGACACAAAACATTTCAAATTTAAGCTCACAGCCCATGGTGTACAGAGACTAAGCTTTTTATTACTGTAGTGATTTAGCAAGGGCATATACCGTAACATACCATAAGAATTCTATAGACAGGATTTCTGTATTATGTGGAATATTGCATTAAAATCTTAAATTTTGATCCTAGATTACCATTTTAAAGACAAATTCTATTATTTTATTAAGTTGGAAATGAAGCACATATATTGGGTCATTAGGTTTGACCAAGGCCTTTGGTTTTCCATTACATAGGCTGTCAGTGACAAACACTGTTCATTTCTTTTTCCTGTTTTTGTTGCTATTACCATGAGTCTACCACCAAGGGGGTGACTCTCTCTTGAACCTCACAAAATAGCTTTAGGAGAGTTGACGTTCTTTTCTTGCTAGCTACACTTGTAACTTTTTTTTTTCTATTAAAGTAGCAAAATATTTCATTTAATATTCATATTCATTTACTAATTTGTAAAAGTCAGTAAGAGGTATAAACTAGGGAATTTTGATCAAATTGTTACATTCAATGTTGAGTTTATTTCAATCTTTATTTGTGAATTTGCTTTGGCTTTCTTCCTAAAATTAGAGGTATTAGTTCTTGATATTCAGGGATCAGGTATACAAATCTGCTGATTGTGCCAGGGCCCAAGCTCTAAGTGACTTGAGGGGGTGTTTTGCTTACTTAATTCCTGGATCACTTCTCCAGCTTAATGAGCCTCTGAATCGAACCACTGTGTTTTTTCCTTTATAGCAGGACTAGTTGAAAATGAAAATTTGGTTCTTGGATCTGAAGTACAATAACAGAAAACAAAAATAATCTTTCCTGCTCAGCCCCCTCTCTCATCCCCTAGTGGCATTGTAAACATGCAAATCTCCTCTACCCCTACATCCTTCCCTGCCTTTTAAACACTTCTGGCTTTTCTTTCACAGAGAAAATCTAGGCAATGAAGCCAGGAGAAGCCTTTGCCTTTCCGCCGGACATCTGTAATTTACCTGAATGGGCACCTGGTCTCCTACACCCAGTGCGTGATGACCCTCCTCTTGTTTTAGGCTAATCCTATATTTTCTGAGTTTGGTTTGTGAATTTGCAAACTCCAGGAGATAGTGAAGGAAAGGGGAGCCTCGCCTGTTGCAGTCCATGGGGTCACAAAGAGTTGGATATGACTGAGCAACTGAACGTGTCTTAAAATATATGGTCAATTTTGGTGAATGTTTGTCAGCCTTATTTTTCACTTTCAAGTTTATTAGGATTAAGTGCAGCTACATAGAACAGAGGGCTTCCCAGGTGGCTCAGTGGTAAAGAACCTGCCTGCCAATGGAGGAGACACAGGAGACGCAGGTTAGATTCCCTGGGTTGGGAAGATCCCCTGGAGAAGGAAATGGCAACCCTTCCCAACCAGTATTCTTGCCTGGAAAATGCTATGGACAGAGAAGCCCATGAGATTACAAAGATTTGGATACAACTTAGTGACTGAACAAGCACTCTCACAGGCATGCACGTAGAACAGAGAACCAACTATGATATAAACTAGGGAATTTTGATCAAATTGTTACATTCAATGTTGAGTTTATTTCAATCTTTATTTGTGAATTTGCTTTGGCTTTCTTCCTAAAATTAGAGGTATTAGTTCTTGATATTCAGGGATCAGGTATACAAATCTGCTGATTGTGCCAGGGCCCAAGCTCTAAGTGACTTGAGGGGGTGTTTTGCTTACTTAATTCCTGGATCACTTCTCCAGCTTAATGAGCCTCTGAATCGAACCACTGTGTTTTTTCCTTTATAGCAGGACTAGTTGAAAATGAAAATTTGGTTCTTGGATCTGAAGTACAATAACAGAAAACAAAAATAATCTTTCCTGCTCAGCCCCCTCTCTCATCCCCTAGTGGCATTGTAAACATGCAAATCTCCTCTACCCCTACATCCTTCCCTGCCTTTTAAACACTTCTGGCTTTTCTTTCACAGAGAAAATCTAGGCAATGAAGCCAGGAGAAGCCTTTGCCTTTCCGCCGGACATCTGTAATTTACCTGAATGGGCACCTGGTCTCCTACACCCAGTGCGTGATGACCCTCCTCTTGTTTTAGGCTAATCCTATATTTTCTGAGTTTGGTTTGTGAATTTGCAAACTCCAGGAGATAGTGAAGGAAAGGGGAGCCTCGCCTGTTGCAGTCCATGGGGTCACAAAGAGTTGGATATGACTGAGCAACTGAACGTGTCTTAAAATATATGGTCAATTTTGGTGAATGTTTGTCAGCCTTATTTTTCACTTTCAAGTTTATTAGGATTAAGTGCAGCTACATAGAACAGAGGGCTTCCCAGGTGGCTCAGTGGTAAAGAACCTGCCTGCCAATGGAGGAGACACAGGAGACGCAGGTTAGATTCCCTGGGTTGGGAAGATCCCCTGGAGAAGGAAATGGCAACCCTTCCCAACCAGTATTCTTGCCTGGAAAATGCTATGGACAGAGAAGCCCATGAGATTACAAAGATTTGGATACAACTTAGTGACTGAACAAGCACTCTCACAGGCATGCACGTAGAACAGAGAACCAACTATGATAGCATAACATCACAAGGATTTTTTTTTAAATCTAGGATTATGTAGTCCAAGGCAAGATTGGTAATTTTACCAAGTTGTTAGAAACCTAACATCTTTCATATTCACTGTTTATATGCCCTTGTTTTCGTAGTCCAAGAAGATTTTAAAGCCCAGGCCATCATATCCATCTTTTCTGGATAAGAAAAGAAAGGAAGGGTCTGCCTGTTTCTCTATAAGGGGATTTCCCAGAAGTTCCACCTGATAGTTCTTCCTCCTCATTAGTTAGAGCCTAGTCATGTGACTCTGTCTGGAGCAGGGAAGTCTGGGAAAGTAATATTTCAGCTGGGTACACTGCCACCCCAAACAAATCAGGGCAGTTTGCTTTGTGTCAATCAGAGTTAACTCATTAACAATGTTACTTAGTTCTGCCTATCATTTTTTGGTTTTACTTGATCTTTCACAGAATGAAACAGGCTGATTCTTATCTCTTACCAATTATATATGTTTATTTTTCTTTTGTTTTAGTGGTTAGATGCATCTATTCAGTGCATATATACTCCTAATATAAAATCTTATATTGGAAATTGCATTTATTTTTTATTTTAAAAATAGTTATTCCTTTGGTTGTGCAGGATCTTAGTTGTGGCACATGGGATATTCACTGCATCATACGAGATCTTTCCTTGCAGTGCACAGACTCTCTGGCTGAGGTGTGCAGGCTTTAGTTGTTCCACAGCATGTGGGATCTTAGTTCCCTGATCAGGGACCAAACGCGAGTCCCCTGAATTGAGATTCTTAACCACTGGACCATCAGCGAAGTCCCACACTACAGCATTTATATGTCCTTCTTTGTACTGCTTAATCTAAATTGGCCAGAATTCTACTATTTAGGAAAAAAAAAGTCTGTTTTTTTTTTTTTGGTTTGCAGTTACATGGCATACTTTGGAACAGTCTTTTAATTTTTCTTAATCACTTAGTTACAGTTGCATTTTTTTGGTAAATAGTGTTGTTAAGTTTTGCTTCGCAAGCCAATCTGAAAATCTTTTTTTCTTTTTAGTAGGTAATTTTAGGCCACTTATGCTGATTGATAAGGCTAATATATCTGATCTTTGCCTGCTATTTAAAAATATTATTTTATATATATATATTTACTTTAAATAATACAATTATTGGAGCTGTGTGTTTTCTACCACACTGGATTAAATAAACTTGTTGAAGTATGGTTTTTGTCACCTTCTAGGACATTTAGTAATTTGCTGTTCTTTCATGTACCTGTTAGTACATACGGCCAACTGATCACCTGTAAAAGGTACATCTCATCTTATTAGATACACAGGTAAGAAAAGTTACATTCATCCTGTCCTTGGCTCAAAGCAACAGGGGCTCCTTAGCACACAAATCTTGGCAGAATCAAGTGTCTACTATTTTATATATACATATTAAAATTAAAAAGCAGTGAAAGCACCAGACTGCTTGGATTAAACATTCTGTGCAGAAGGATAATACTAGGTTTTGCTTTTGCTTTTCCTCATCTGTAGTAAGCTACCCTTGACAGAACTAGCTGAACTGTTCCGAATTTGCTTCAGTGCAACCATATGTGATAAAGGAAAGCGAAGTCCATGAGACTTTGTTTCCTCATTGCCCATCGTGTGTGTCTCTCACCTATTCTTTCAGGAATGATAGAGTAAACCATCTTTTCTCCAGTTTCATCAGATGGATCTTGATCGGGTCCTACGGTGAGGACAATGTGGTCTCTAAATTGCAGTCTCACTGTGTTGTCCAACCCTGGTAACTGTCCACCTGGTGCTGAAAAGTTCTGCCGAACTTCCCACATAGTAAGGAGAGAATCCATTCATGGCAACATCCTTCCTCATGTCTGCTGAAGGCAGTTCTTTGATGCCCTCTAGCTGGTCTGCAAGTATCCTCAGAAAGCCACCTTATCTTCTTGTTGCAACAGCTGTGGTTTCACCTGCCAGCCCGGAGCTCCACGTCTGCCTTTGCGGTATCAAACACGAGCCCCAAAATGGTGTCCAAAAGGAAATCTCCCTCCGAACTGCTCCGGAGGTGTGGTTGGTCACATGCGTGGAGTGGGCCAGCCCCTCCGGAGTATCCGCCTGCTGGATAGTCCCTCTGCGAAAGCGCAGATCTGCCGGCTTCAGCGTGAACTCCTGTCCTCGAGCTCCACGTTTCACTCCGGTGCCGCGAGGCCGGGGGTGGGGGCGAGGGGCGCAGTACCGTGAGTTGCTACAGGCGCCAGTGTTTCTTTCCCTCCAGCTGCAGGATGAAAACCTTGACATCATTGTAGTGGGGCGGCAGGCCCGGATCTCCCGCGGGGGTTATGTACACATTGGCGCCAAAGTGGCACTCCAGCTTCTCCTGGAACTTCCAGAGCTCATCCGTAATTCTCCGAGGGTAGTGAAACGGAGCTGTTGCACTTTTCGGATCAAAATCGTTTCTCAGCTGAAGAAAGTGCACTTTGCCCTCTTGATTTAAAACCTTCTTCTTCCCTTGGACACACCTGTAGACATTTTCGAATCCTCCATAGTACTCTTCAGATCTGAGAGCGTGAACAGGAATTTCAAGGTCATCTCTCTGGATGAGAAGGGGCTTTTGCTCCCGGAATTCCTTGAAAAAGGTCTTGGACTTGATGGGCGAGATTGAACTTTCAAAGAGGCCACAGGGGCTGTCAGAGTTGAAAGGGGAAGGCCCACCGGCTGCCTCCACCTTCAGCTGCTTAGGAACAGGCCCCCCCTTCCTTCCCGTCCCCTGCAGGCTTCTCTTTCTTTTTGCCTCGCTGTCCTCGAGAGGAGGTAGTGAGGGAAATGCAAACCAGACTCAAGCCTGTTGTTAGCGGCCTCCCTATATTGTTTTTATAGGCTAAAAAACCTTTGAACAAATGGCTTAAATTTCTTCTAATATTTAAAAAGCTTTGTATATTCTACTGGTTACCTTTATAATTTTATCCAATATACTCTATCTTCTTTTTCTTAGAGAGTAACACTAGTACTTAACAATTCCTATTATTAGAAATGAAATTAGTATATATTGTCTTCCTGACTTTCTTTCCATCTGTCTCTCACCACAGGATTTCGATCAATTATATGCTATTTATTAATGTTCATTTTAGGAATATCAAATATCCACATACTGGTAGATTTCTTAGTTTTAAATGACATCTTTTGACACCTAGCTGTTTTTCTTAGTAATTTTATGGTTTCACTTTATTCATTTTGAAACTGCCTTCCTTTTTAAGTTCAATAACTTTCTGAATTGAGCCCTTTATCATTATGTGATACCTCTCTTTATCTTTGGTGATAGTCTTTGTTCAAAAGGCTCCTTTTCTCCAATGTTAACACAGCCCCCCCAACTTTAAAAAAAATCACTGCTGCATTCCTTATCTTCATTTAGCAGCATGTATTATAATATCTCTTTTTTCTCTGGTTGCCAGAAGCTCTTTTCCTTTATCTTTGGTTTTCAGCAGCTTGATTATCATTTATCAAGTTTTTTCCTTTCTACTCCTGTTTGTTTTTTTCTCTGAGGTTCTTAGATTTTGGGGGATTCATTATGTTATTTTAGAAAATTCTTGGTTATTATCTCTTTAGATATTTCTTTAAAATTGAGCAGGACCCTGTGTCTCCTGACTTGCCTCTTGTTTCTAGAAAAGTTTTATCCTCTTTCTTGAATTCCAAGGAACAAATTTAATCAGAGAAGTGAGAAAATGCAGAAACAAAGGAAAACAGTCAAGCAAGACTATTAGCCATAAAACAAAGTCAAGGATGTTAATTTCCTCCTCAAAGGCTGTAGATAACATCCTAAGCCATGTCCCTGAGTTGTTTTGCAGATAGTCACCCCCACCAGGTGGAGGAAATTAACTGTTGACCACCAGCATGTAGATGCTAGACTGACAAGAACCAGAAGGTTGACGATTAAGATTCTTGAAACACCACCTTGCTACCTCACCATCAACCAATCAGAGAATTGAACCTCAGTTGATCATGCACCCTGCAATATTATCCCTCACCTTGCCTTTAAAAACCCTTCCTTGAAAGACATCAGGGAGTTTGGGTCTTTTGAACTTGAAGTGTCTGTTCTCCTTGCTTGATACTTGCAATAAATGCTGTCCTTTCCTTGACCACCTCTGGTGTTAGTAAATTGACCTTGCACATCGAAAAAGCAAGAGAGGTCAAGAAAAACATCTATTTCTGCTTTATGGACTATGCCAAAGCCTTTGACTGTGTGGATCACAATAAACTGTGGAGAATTCTGAAAGAGATGGGAATACCAGACCACCTAACCTGCCTCTTAAGAAACCTGTATGCAGGTCAGGAAGCAACAGTTAGAACTGGACATGGAACAACAAACTGGTTCCAAATAGGGAAAGAAACATCAAGGCTGTATATTGTCACCCTGCTTATTTAACTTCTGTGCAGAGTACATCATGAGAAACGCAGGGCTGGAAGAAGCACAAGCTGAAATCAAGATTGCCGGGAGAAATATCAATAACCTCAGATATGCAGATGACACCACCCTTATGGCAGAAAGTGAAGAGGAACTGAAGAGCCTCTTGATGAAAGTGAAAGAGGAGAGTGAAAAATTTGGCTTAAAGCTCAATATTCAGAAAACTAAGATCATAGCATCTGGTCCCATCACTTCATGGGAAATGGGGAGACAGTGGAAACAGTGTCAGGCTTTATTTTGGGGGGCTCCAAAATCACTGCAGATGGTGATTGCAGCCATGAAATTAAAATATGCTTCCTCCTTGGAAGAAAAGTTATGACCAACCTAGATAGCATATTGAAAATCAGAGACATTACTTTGCCAACAAAGGTCGGTCTAGTCAAGGCTACGGTTTTTCCTGTGGTCATGTATGGATGTGAGAGTTGGACTGTGAAGAAAGCTGGGCGCCGAAGAGTTGATGCTTTTGAAGTGTGGTGTTGGAGAAGACTCTTGAGAGTTCCTTGGACTGCAAGGAGATTCAACCAGTCCATTCTAAAGGAGATCAGTCCTGGGTGTTCATTGGAAGGACTGATGCTAAAGCTGAAACTCCAATACTTTGGCCACCTCATGCAAAGAGTTGACTCATTGGAAAAGACTCTGATGCTGGGAGGGATTGGTGGCAGGAAGAGAAGGGGATGACAGAGGATGAGATGGCTGGATGGCCTCACCGATTTGATGGACATGAGTTTGAGTGAACTCCGGGAGTTGGTGATGGACAGGGAGGCCTGGCGTGCTGCGATTCATGGGGTTGCAAAGAATCTGACGTGACTGAGCAACTGGACTGAACTGAACTGATATGTCTGGAGAGCAGACCCAAGTTTTGTTTGATGACAAACAAAGTCTTGTTTTTCCTCTCCTTTTTCTGTGACCCTTTAATGCAGTTTTAGGCAATTTTATATTATCCTTTTGGATTCTTGGCTCTGTATTTCATGTTTTCTTTTTTTCTTTTTGATTCAAATGAAAGCTTTCTATTGATCTATCTTCAAGGTGATTGATTCTTTGCTCAGCTGTGTTCATCCTGCTGCTAAGCCTGTTAAAGTAATTCCCCGATTCTCTTTAAAGCTTCCATCTTTTTTGCAGACATTTTACACATGTGCATGTATCTTGCCTACTTTTTCCAATAAATCAATTAACTGATTAATGGTAAGTTTTTTAAGAAAGATTTTTTGACATGGACCATTTTTAAAGTCTTTGTGGAATTTATCACAACACTGCTTCTGCTTTATGTTTTTTTTTTTTTTTTTTGGCTATGAGGCATGTTGGATCTAAACTCCCCAACCAGGAATCAAATCTGCACCCTTCTATTGAAAGAGGAAGTTCTGCTATTGAAAGCAGTTTACTTGCTTGCTTACGACTGTACTGCTGGGGAGGTCCCAATCATAAGTTTTTTAATTTCCTTGTTTGGCAGCTGTAACATCCGAGTTATCTGTAGGTCTGGTTCTATTGATTGCTTTATAATGTGACAAAGATTATTCTTCTTGTTCTTTTTGAGGACTGGACTTTCTCAGCATTGCTGTTAATCATGACTCAGAAGCCCCAGCCCACTTTGTAACAGTACAGGATCTTGGGCTGGAGAGGCTTATCTGCCCATGTTGCTAGAGTAGAGAGCTTTGGCTTCTACCACCCTTTTGGGTTCCCAGGTGGCTCAGTGGTGAAGAACTTGCCTGCCAATGCAGAAGCTGCAAGAACTACGGGTTTGATCCCTGGTTTTGGAAGATCCCCTGGAGGAAGAAATGGCAACTCACTCTAGTATTCTTGCCTGGGCAATTCCATGAAGAGAGGAGCAGACTACAGTCCATGGGGTCGCAGAGCTGGACATGACTGAGCACACACACACACCAGTATCATAAAGCTTTTGTTTCCTAAGAAGGAAGTGTCTCAGGAAGAAGGATGGGTTTGTGCCTGTGGGCCACCAAAGAAGACTGTCTAGTTTCTTTAATCACCCCTAGCCTTGCTGTGAGTTGGTGGAGACTAGAGGAGAAGAGCCTGTTAGGAGTAGCTAACTCCCCTGAGTCTGGGGTTCACAGCTATTCCAGAGGGTTACACTATCCCACACTTGACCTTCACAGGTTTATTACAGTTTTAGTAGTTTTCTTTGTACTTGCTTTATGACCATCAACTCTTCATCTTGTGCTCTGCTAAAGGCAAAATACTGTAGATGTCCTATCTCTCCTGAATTCAGTTTACTTGCTTGCCTTACAACTGTAGTTCTCTGATGGGCTTGAGAAAATTATGATTGTGTAAATTGTAAAGTTCTTTCTCATTGGTTGAGAGGGAGCAATATTGTCTTGGGGCTTTCTATACCTTCAGCACAGCATTGTTGGAATGGAATTGTAATATACACTATTTTCTTTATATATGTATTTATAATATATAACACAATATATATAATATATAATATTTTATTATATATCTATAATATCTATTTTATTTATATTATATTTTGTATATTACAATATATTATATAATGTATAAAAATAATATGCATATTTTCTTTATACTTCATATTATGACCTTGAAATTGCACCGTGTTGATGGAAGCAGGGCGGGTGCATTCATCTTTACTATACCTGTGTGTGTGTGTGTACGTCACATCTTAATTGTGTGTCCTTTCCATGGCTTCCAGGACCTTGCTCCATAATGCATCCTCACTGGTTTCTATATTTTCAAATTCTTTATATTAGCTTCTTTTCCCTATATGTAAATTTGCTTAGTCTCATCCCAAAATGAAAGTTCACTTTACTCTTGGAATCATCATTTCAACTTTAGCTATTGCTCCAGCTGTTCATATGCTTATTTACTATTTATTTTTTCTTCCTTTTGAATTTCATATATTTTATTGTGGTGTTTATAGGTTTTTTTAAATTGCTTTGAAAGAGCTATTGAGTTTGGCCAACCCCGGGTGGCACATTGGTAAAGAACCCACTTGCCAATGCAGGAGATGCAGGAGACGTAGGTTCTATCCCTGGGTCAGGAAAATCCCCTGGAGTAGGTGAGGGTAACCCACTCCAGTTGTCTTGTCTGGTAAACCTCACGGACAGAGGAGCCTTGTGAGCTACAGCCCATGAAGTTGCAAAGAGTTGGACACGACTGAGCTACTGAGTATGCATGCACATATTAAAGGTTTTAGTCTGTTGTCTGTCGTATATCTTACAGGTATATTCTCCTAGGCTGTCATGTCTCTTTTTATTTTATTTATATTTTTCTATGTTTACTAACACATCCAACAGATTTTCTAGTTTATACTTTGCTAAATGAAAGTTCATATGCAAGGTGAAAAGCAAAAATTATTACTAGCATTAAAATTGGGATAGTATTCACTATCAGGAATGCATGTGGAGTGAGTTGTTTGGATAGTTAAAATTTAAAGATTATAATTTTTATAAAGATTATAACATTATAAAAATTTTAAAAAGTCTACCTCTTTAGTGATAAATCCTAACTGTTTTATTTTTATCTGAGATGTAAATTTTCCTTTTTAAAAGCAAAGGAAATTTTTATTATTGTATGAGTATAAAATTTCCCACATTTGCTTTTGTTTTCAATCAATGCATGGACGTTTAATTGTGAATTTATTCATGTAAATATTGCTCAATTTTACTTAATTATTAAGTTGGGATTACTGAGTATGTTATAACAGTTAATGAATACTTTTGAATCCAAATTTAATCACCACAAATGATGTTGCACTTAATTTGCCCTTTCCTTTGTCATCAGTGAGGGTACTATACTGTCATACCCAGATGCCCTCTGGACTTAGTAAGTAATGATTTAGGAGATGTTTCTCTTTTCTTAGATGGTTCCAAACCAGTGTGTTTTGAATTACAGGGTCTGCTTTTTATAGCATTTCTTGCTGTTGCTTTGTTATTAGGTTGATAGTTGTCACGTCTCACTAAAACCAACCTTACTAACTTCCCCTCCTATTTTCAAGTTGGCACTTCTAGTCTGCTGTGAGCTTAAAACTCCAACAACCAAACTTTTGGGAATCTCCTATAAAGTAAAAGAGAGAATTTTCATATGACACAGTGCATGCAAATTATGGATCAAATTTTAAAGAGATATTTTGGATTCAATTCTTCATTTTTTACCTGTCTCTTAGCCACATTTACTGGATAATTGAATTTTGCATAGATGGGCTGATGCTAAGTACCACCAACAAAGCTACTGTGTGAAAAATTCCATGGAACATATTCTGTGTGATGAGACTTCAAAAATAAATTCTAAATATCATATTCTTGTTACACAGAATTTAGAGATGGAACTAAAGTCACTTAGTCTGTCTATACCAAGTGAATGGGTGAATAGATTGACAAAGAAAAGAGGTGATGTTATACAGTGTTACAACATCCCTTCTGTCTTCTTCCTGCCTCCAAAGTATTTTGATTTTTTGGAGATATTTTATTTTAGTAAGAGTTTCCATTTAGTATCACAGTAATCCAAATCTATGTCCCAACCACTAATGCCGATGAAGCTGAATGGTTCTGTGAAGACCTACAAGACCTTCTAGAACTAACACCAAAAAAAGATGTCCTTTTCCTCATAGGGGACTGGAATGCAAAAGTAGGAAGTCAAGATATACCTAGAGTAACAGGTAAGCTTGGCCTTGAAGTAGAAAATGAAGCAGAACAAAGGCTAGGGAAAATTCATAGAGATTGGACTACTAGACCACCTGACCTACCTCTAGAGAAATCTGTATGTAGGTCAAGAAGCAACAGAACCAGACATGAAACAATGGGCTGTTTCCAAATTGAGAAAGGGATATGTCAAGGCTGTATATTGAATTCTTGCTTATTTAACTTATATGCAGAGTACATCATGTGAAATGCTGGACTGGATGAAGCACAAGCTGGAATCAGGATTTCTGGGAGAACTATCAATAATCTCAGATATGCAGATGACACCACCCTTATGGCAGAAAGTGAAGAGGAACTAAAGAGCGTCATGATGAAGGTGAAAGAGGAGAGTGAAAAAGCTGGCTTAAAACTCAACATTCAGAAAATGAAGATTATGGCATCCGTTCCTATCCCTTCATGGCAAATAGATGGGGAAACAATGGAAACAGTGACAGACTTTATTTTTGGGGGCTTTTGGTGATTGCAGCCAAGAAATTAAAAGGCACTTGCTCCTTGGAAGAAAAGCCATGAACAACCCAGACAACATATTAAAAAGCAGAGACATTACCTTACCAACAAAGGTCCATCTAGTCAAAGCTATGGTTTTTCCAGTAGTTGTATATGGATGTGAGAGTTGGACCATAAGAAAGCTGAGCGCCGAAGAACTAATGCTTTTGACCTGTGGTGTTGGAGAAGACTCTTGAGAGTCCCTTGGACTGTAAGGAGATAAAACCAGTCAATCCTACAGGAAATCAGTCCTAAATATTCATTGGAAGGACTGATGCTGAGGCTCAAACTCCAATCCTTTGGCCACTAATGCAAAGAACTGACTGATTAGAAAAGACCCTGATGCTAGGAAAGATTGAAGGCAGGAGGAGAAAGGGATGGCAGAGAACAAAATGGTTGGATGGCATCTCCGACTTGATAGACATGAGTTTGAGCAAGCTCTAGGAGATGGTGATGGACAGGAAGCCTGGCTTGCTGCAGTTCATGCAGTCACATAGAGTTGGACGTGACTGAGCTACCAAAGTGAATTAAGCTTAAAGGAGTTAGTTTAGATAATAGGAATGTTTAATAAAAGTCATGCTAAAATTTTTGAGGAATTGTGACACAATATTGACAAGTATCATTTGAGAAAAACCCAATATCCAAAATGAGCTTGGCAAAAACAGAAAAGTTAGTTGTTTTCTGTAAGAAGAGATACAGGGAACCCTCCTATACTGTTGGTAGGAATGTAAATTGGTATAGCCACGATGGAGAGCAGCATGGAGTTTCCTTAACAAACTAAAAATAGAGCTATCATATAATACAGTGACACCATTCCTGGGCATATATCTGCAGAAACTCTAATTAAGATTCATGCACCCCAATATTCATAGCAATAGCCAAGACATGGAAGCAACGTAAATGTCCATCAACAGAGTAATGGTTAAAGAATATGTGGTGCATATATACAGTGTAATACTACTCAGTCATAAAAAGAAAGAAATAATGCCATTTGCAGCAATATGGATGGATCTGGAGATTATCATACTAAGTGAAGTAAGTCAGACCGAGAAAGACAAATATCATATGATATCGCTTATGTGTGGAGTCTAAAATATGATATAAATGAACTTATTTACAAAACAGAAATAGACTCACAGACATAGAAAACAAACTGATGGTTACCACATAAGAAAGGGGGGGAAGGAAGGGATAAATTAGTCCCTTGGAATTAACAGATGCACAGTACTATATAAAATAGATAACTAACAAGGACCTACTGTATAGCACAGGGAACTGTACTCAATATCTTGTAATAACCTATAATGGAAAAGAATCTAATATATATATATATATATATATATTTTTTTTTTTTTTTTAATTTTATTGTGGTGTTTATAGGTTTTTTTAAATTGCTTTGAAAGAGCTATTGAGTTTGGCCAACCCCGGGTGGCACATTGGTAAAGAACCCACTTGCCAATGCAGGAGATGCAGGAGACGTAGGTTCTATCCCTGGGTCAGGAAAATCCCCTGGAGTAGGTGAGGGTAACCCACTCCAGTTGTCTTGTCTGGTAAACCTCACGGACAGAGGAGCCTTGTGAGCTACAGCCCATGAAGTTGCAAAGAGTTGGACACGACTGAGCTACTGAGTATGCATGCACATATTAAAGGTTTTAGTCTGTTGTCTGTCGTATATCTTACAGGTATATTCTCCTAGGCTGTCATGTCTCTTTTTATTTTATTTATATTTTTCTATGTTTACTAACACATCCAACAGATTTTCTAGTTTATACTTTGCTAAATGAAAGTTCATATGCAAGGTGAAAAGCAAAAATTATTACTAGCATTAAAATTGGGATAGTATTCACTATCAGGAATGCATGTGGAGTGAGTTGTTTGGATAGTTAAAATTTAAAGATTATAATTTTTATAAAGATTATAACATTATAAAAATTTTAAAAAGTCTACCTCTTTAGTGATAAATCCTAACTGTTTTATTTTTATCTGAGATGTAAATTTTCCTTTTTAAAAGCAAAGGAAATTTTTATTATTGTATGAGTATAAAATTTCCCACATTTGCTTTTGTTTTCAATCAATGCATGGACGTTTAATTGTGAATTTATTCATGTAAATATTGCTCAATTTTACTTAATTATTAAGTTGGGATTACTGAGTATGTTATAACAGTTAATGAATACTTTTGAATCCAAATTTAATCACCACAAATGATGTTGCACTTAATTTGCCCTTTCCTTTGTCATCAGTGAGGGTACTATACTGTCATACCCAGATGCCCTCTGGACTTAGTAAGTAATGATTTAGGAGATGTTTCTCTTTTCTTAGATGGTTCCAAACCAGTGTGTTTTGAATTACAGGGTCTGCTTTTTATAGCATTTCTTGCTGTTGCTTTGTTATTAGGTTGATAGTTGTCACGTCTCACTAAAACCAACCTTACTAACTTCCCCTCCTATTTTCAAGTTGGCACTTCTAGTCTGCTGTGAGCTTAAAACTCCAACAACCAAACTTTTGGGAATCTCCTATAAAGTAAAAGAGAGAATTTTCATATGACACAGTGCATGCAAATTATGGATCAAATTTTAAAGAGATATTTTGGATTCAATTCTTCATTTTTTACCTGTCTCTTAGCCACATTTACTGGATAATTGAATTTTGCATAGATGGGCTGATGCTAAGTACCACCAACAAAGCTACTGTGTGAAAAATTCCATGGAACATATTCTGTGTGATGAGACTTCAAAAATAAATTCTAAATATCATATTCTTGTTACACAGAATTTAGAGATGGAACTAAAGTCACTTAGTCTGTCTATACCAAGTGAATGGGTGAATAGATTGACAAAGAAAAGAGGTGATGTTATACAGTGTTACAACATCCCTTCTGTCTTCTTCCTGCCTCCAAAGTATTTTGATTTTTTGGAGATATTTTATTTTAGTAAGAGTTTCCATTTAGTATCACAGTAATCCAAATCTATGTCCCAACCACTAATGCCGATGAAGCTGAATGGTTCTGTGAAGACCTACAAGACCTTCTAGAACTAACACCAAAAAAAGATGTCCTTTTCCTCATAGGGGACTGGAATGCAAAAGTAGGAAGTCAAGATATACCTAGAGTAACAGGTAAGCTTGGCCTTGAAGTAGAAAATGAAGCAGAACAAAGGCTAGGGAAAATTCATAGAGATTGGACTACTAGACCACCTGACCTACCTCTAGAGAAATCTGTATGTAGGTCAAGAAGCAACAGAACCAGACATGAAACAATGGGCTGTTTCCAAATTGAGAAAGGGATATGTCAAGGCTGTATATTGAATTCTTGCTTATTTAACTTATATGCAGAGTACATCATGTGAAATGCTGGACTGGATGAAGCACAAGCTGGAATCAGGATTTCTGGGAGAACTATCAATAATCTCAGATATGCAGATGACACCACCCTTATGGCAGAAAGTGAAGAGGAACTAAAGAGCGTCATGATGAAGGTGAAAGAGGAGAGTGAAAAAGCTGGCTTAAAACTCAACATTCAGAAAATGAAGATTATGGCATCCGTTCCTATCCCTTCATGGCAAATAGATGGGGAAACAATGGAAACAGTGACAGACTTTATTTTTGGGGGCTTTTGGTGATTGCAGCCAAGAAATTAAAAGGCACTTGCTCCTTGGAAGAAAAGCCATGAACAACCCAGACAACATATTAAAAAGCAGAGACATTACCTTACCAACAAAGGTCCATCTAGTCAAAGCTATGGTTTTTCCAGTAGTTGTATATGGATGTGAGAGTTGGACCATAAGAAAGCTGAGCGCCGAAGAACTAATGCTTTTGACCTGTGGTGTTGGAGAAGACTCTTGAGAGTCCCTTGGACTGTAAGGAGATAAAACCAGTCAATCCTACAGGAAATCAGTCCTAAATATTCATTGGAAGGACTGATGCTGAGGCTCAAACTCCAATCCTTTGGCCACTAATGCAAAGAACTGACTGATTAGAAAAGACCCTGATGCTAGGAAAGATTGAAGGCAGGAGGAGAAAGGGATGGCAGAGAACAAAATGGTTGGATGGCATCTCCGACTTGATAGACATGAGTTTGAGCAAGCTCTAGGAGATGGTGATGGACAGGAAGCCTGGCTTGCTGCAGTTCATGCAGTCACATAGAGTTGGACGTGACTGAGCTACCAAAGTGAATTAAGCTTAAAGGAGTTAGTTTAGATAATAGGAATGTTTAATAAAAGTCATGCTAAAATTTTTGAGGAATTGTGACACAATATTGACAAGTATCATTTGAGAAAAACCCAATATCCAAAATGAGCTTGGCAAAAACAGAAAAGTTAGTTGTTTTCTGTAAGAAGAGATACAGGGAACCCTCCTATACTGTTGGTAGGAATGTAAATTGGTATAGCCACGATGGAGAGCAGCATGGAGTTTCCTTAACAAACTAAAAATAGAGCTATCATATAATACAGTGACACCATTCCTGGGCATATATCTGCAGAAACTCTAATTAAGATTCATGCACCCCAATATTCATAGCAATAGCCAAGACATGGAAGCAACGTAAATGTCCATCAACAGAGTAATGGTTAAAGAATATGTGGTGCATATATACAGTGTAATACTACTCAGTCATAAAAAGAAAGAAATAATGCCATTTGCAGCAATATGGATGGATCTGGAGATTATCATACTAAGTGAAGTAAGTCAGACCGAGAAAGACAAATATCATATGATATCGCTTATGTGTGGAGTCTAAAATATGATATAAATGAACTTATTTACAAAACAGAAATAGACTCACAGACATAGAAAACAAACTGATGGTTACCACATAAGAAAGGGGGGGAAGGAAGGGATAAATTAGTCCCTTGGAATTAACAGATGCACAGTACTATATAAAATAGATAACTAACAAGGACCTACTGTATAGCACAGGGAACTGTACTCAATATCTTGTAATAACCTATAATGGAAAAGAATCTAATATATATATATATATATATATATTTTTTTTTTTTTTTTTCTCTAAGTCGCTTCCATCGTGTCCGACTCTGTGCGACCTTATAGACAGCAGCCCACCAGGCTCCGCCGTCCCTGGGATTCTCCAGGCAAGAACACTGGAGTAGGTTGCCATTTCTTTCTCCAATGCATGAAAGTGAAAAGTGAACCAGGCTCCTCTGTCCATTGGATTTTCCAGGCAAGAGTACTGGAGTGGGGTGCCATTGCCTTCTCCAATATGTATATATTATACATTAATATAAATTAATAATATATTAATAATTTACAATATATATAATATATAATGATAGAAATATATAAATATATAATTTATTTTTAAGTATATAAAATTATATAAATAATAATAATATATATTAATAATCTAATATATATTAGATTATTTTCCATTATACACATACATATATATAACTAAATTACTTTGTTGTACTCCTGAAACTAACAGAACATTTTAAATCAACTATTATTCAATAAAAATTAAAAAAGAAAGATATAGCAACTTACAGCCAGTGCAGTCTGGGCATGTGCTGACAAAGAGATTTGTCAGGCAAGCGGGTAAGGACATTATTCATCAGTACTCTGAAAAAAAGAATCAGAAAGGAGTCCCATTTTTCTGTTTCTTTTTTCAACCTAAGTCAAACATGGGTTTATCATTATTTTCACTAAGCCGTGAACATCCAATAAGTTAGGTACATTCTTGGTCTAATTTTTTGATAAGTCTTATTATATTTAAGTGCTTGTTGGTAATAAAATTAGACAAATGATATTTGTCATATGGAAGAAGCAGTAACACCAGCAGACTGAAGAAAACGCCTGTACCCTTCACTTGTGGGTAGTGAAAAGAAGGTGATTTCAAATGAACCTTATCTTTCTTTACCAAGATTAATATACTCAGTCCCTTTACATATGAGTGAGTTCCATTCCAAGAGCATGTTCTTTAAGTCCAATTTGTTCCTAAGTCCAACAAAGTTAGCCTAGGCACCCAACAAACACGATCAGCTATATAGTACTGTACTGTAATAGGTTTATAATACTTTTCACACGAATAATACATAACAAACACAAAAGATAAAGAAAAGATTTTTGATCTTACAATGTAGTATCTTGAAAAATATAGTAGTGTAGTACTGCAGCTGACATACAGAGGCTGGCATCGAGTGAAGAGGGAAGAAAAGTTACTGACTGGAGGAGGGAAAGAAAGTGGGAGATGGTAGAGCTGAAGGATCATCAGCAACAGGAAATGGAGGGCAAGCTGCAATGTCACTCACGTCTGATGTTGATGGAATGCATGTTCATGTCTTTATAAGTTCACAGCTTGAAGGTTTGTATGTAGGGGACTTGCATTAGAGCATAGTACTGGTGTGCCTAAGAATATTGAAATGAAACATGACTGTGAGGCTGTGTTCAGTTTCGATGGGCTGACATTTTAGAAGACAGAAGATCTTATAAAATTGTTACGACTACAGAATAGCCTCATATAATAGCACTAGGAAATGGTTTTTAGTTGGAAGTGTCTTTTTCAGGTTCTAATTCCAAAAAAAATGCTACTAAACTCAAAGTGATCATTTTTATTCATGTATTTTCCTTCGATTGAAATATTTGCTTAAATTTTTAGTACTTACAGGAGAATAAGAGAATTTAGTCCATAAAATGTTAGTGGGGAAATTCGATTGAGGTGATTATCTTCAATTATCCTGCCAACCAGAAGAAAAAAATAGATTCTTTTAATATATTTTTTCAACATGAAGACAAATACCATAATATGCTACAGAAATGAAACATACAGCCATTCTAGTCTGTGGAGATCTTCAAAAACACCCGGCTTCAAGAGGGTTATTCTGTTATGACTGAGATACCTGAAGAAAGAGAAATGACAGTAAATCTGTTATCCTCCTGATATCTTACAAAGAGGAAAGCAAGAACAATAGTCATCCATCTTAAAGTTTCTTCTAAGCTGTTCTCATCAAGCCATTTTCCTGCCTTTGGAACTCTTAAAGTTCTTTATCGTTTACCTTTCCATATGCAGTTTTTAATTTCTCAATTATCAATCAACCATCAACCAATCACTCTATCTATTCATCTATTCATCACATTGTTTTGACAGTGTGGTAGGTCTCCAATCCCTTTCTTTGAGGAAGACGACATCTGAGCAGGTAAATAGTATGGCAGCGGAGGGAAAAGAGCGGGAACACACAGTTACTCTGACTTTCCAGCAGAGAAGACGCTGACTGCTGGGGGGGCTGTGGAGTTTGGAGGGAGAGGAGACAGCGAGTCCTAAGGGAAAGAGGCTCAACTGAGAAGAGATTTGGAGGAGGGCGTGTCATCCACAAAGCAAAGCATGGGTGGGAGTGAGTCCCAGAGAGGGGAAATGGCTTATGCAAAGGCAAGCGGTGTGAGGGTGACGAGTTGAAGGGTCGCGGTGAAGAGGCTGAGAGGGGACACAGGAGACGCCCTGGGGGCAGGCAGGGACTGGCTCTGGAGAAAAGACACTGAGCTCCTTGTGGGGGTCTGACCCCTGTACTCTGAGGAGACTTGGCTTCTCACTCTTCTGCAGAGTGGATGCTCTCTCCCTTCTGTTACACTGATTGCTTATGCGTTTTTCTTTTTCTTCCAAGAGCAAACACCAGCTTTTAATAACTTTCAAAATCACCTCTTGTATAAGTGGAATCAAGCTAGAATAGTCAATTCATAGAGTCAGAAAGTATACTGGCAGATGCCAAGGGCCAGAGGTGAGGGGTGGGGAGGGGAACAGCGAGTTAGTGTTAAATGGGGCCAGGGTCTCAGTTTAGGAAGGTGAAAAATTAGGGATATGGATGATGGTGAGAATGCACAACAATGTGAATGCATTTAGCGCCACTGAACTGTACAATTAAATATGATTAAATTGTTTGTTTTATATTTTGTAACTTTAGCCTCAATATAAAAAACATTAAAAAAAATCACCTCTCTTCTTTTATAGAGGCCTTAGAGTCTTTGTGTAGTTTCTTTTTCCCTGAAGAAAACTTTTGGACACACACACACAGACACACATAACCCAACAGAATAAATAAATAATGGAATAAATAAAGGGAAATATTTGCAAAAATCTAATTCCATTTAACTAATTAATCTAATTTAATCAAATTAGTTTAATCTAATGAAAATAATCTAATTCCATTTAACTTTGTCCTTTTGATTTGGGAAAGTGGAGGTGAAACTCTCAAAATACCTAAGGTTGCCGGTGGTACCGAGAGTCCAGGACTGAAATGTGTGCAAAATTCCTCTCCTTCCATTTTGGCTTAAAATGGCAGAGAAACTGTCTTGCATGTTTATTTCTGTATCAATTTCTCTGGCTCAGCAATTTTGCTCTGAATTTGCTGTCAGATAGTTTGGTTTCTAGCTCTGCCACTTAACAGTGTGACATGAAGCAAACAACTTCTGAAATCTTCAGTTTCCCCAATTCTGAAATGGAAATAACATCAGAACCTAATTCACTGGGTTGTTGAGTATTTGAGGCCAGGCGTGTCAGAAGCGCTTGGCACATGTCATCATGACCATGTCTCTGTTCAACTTCCCACATCAATTCTTGCCTCCTCTTTTTCCTCACTGCCTGTGATTCCTATGCAAGTGTTCATTCAATTCCATTTCTGCTGACACGTGGACCACATTGATTTCTCTCTTCACTCTGACAAATTGGGCAGTTGTGTGTGTTGTGTTGTTAGTCTCTCAGTGGTGTCCGACTCTTTTGTGATCCCCATGGACTGTAGCCCTCCAGGCTTCTCTGTCCTTGGAATTCTCCAGGTAATGATACTGGAGTGGGTAGTCATTCCCTTCTCCAGGGTCTCTTCCCAATCCAGACTTCCTGCATCTCCTTCACTGTAGGCAGATTCATCGTTTGAGTCACCAGGAAAACCCAATTCCACTTCTAGTGATACGTGGACCACACTGATTTCTCTTCTTTTCTCCACTCTGACAGATTAGGGAGCTGATATCCTATGAAATCTCTCCTGCCAAGAATTTCCTTTCCCCTCTCCACCCCGCAGATCTGACTTCTGCTTGGGGGTAGCATGAGATAAGACCCCCACACTCTAGCCACTTCTTTCCTTCCCTTGCAAGCCTGGAGCCCCAGCTGGGCATGGGAAGATGGAAAGCATCTCAGAGGCTCCCTTTAAGAGTCACTGGAAGTCCCCCAAGTAAAGGAATTTGATCCACCCCACACCCAAAGCCCTGTGCTTCAGTTTTCAGAGTCCTCATCCACTGCTCTGGACCTGAAATGATCACTGCTTTCAGACAACCATCATAGAAGCTGTGGTCTGAGCAACACAGGTTTAGGTCCTAAGAAAGTAAATCCCTCACCATTCTCTATGATGTATATGTGGGCATTGTTTCCCCAACATAGACTGTAAGCTTCTGGAAAGCAAGGGGGTGCCTCTCCCCAGAGGAAGCACATGGTTCACTCTGAAATACCAGAGTGTAACGTGCTGGAAGGCAGCAGGTCTGACTTCTCTTTCTCTGTACCACACTCTAGAATGTCTAGCTGAAGAACTTGCACAGTCTGAGGGGTAATGAATATCTACGGATGAGTGATGAGCAGAATCTGATGGTGATCCATGAAAACCCAGGACCGTGTGACATTTTTATACACAGACAATATTCTAGTGGCAGGAAAAAGCCAAGGAGTGATGGAAGACACTTTTGCATTTACTCTCCAGTTTCTGCTATCTTTCAAGAGCCCCCTCCATATTCATTGAACATTATACCAAGCAGATATGTTTAAAAGTTTTGAACAGATTTGTGAGAGATTGTAAAGAAAGGTAGTCAGAAATATGATAAGGGTGAGTCCAGTACTGACTTCGGGTAATTTGCTATGACATGAAAGAGCAGGGGACGGAAGGGAAGAGGACACGGCTACAGGGGTTACTGTTCAGACTTTGGAACTCCGGTGACTTTCTTCCATTTTGCTACAAAGTGATTGGGTGGCCTTCTTGACTCAGCCTCAAACTCTGATACCACCAGTGAGGAATCTGACCAAAGTTCTTGAGTTAAGGATTAAAAAATGGGATAGAATAGAAAGCAAGGGGCCAGAAATAGAAATACAAAAAACTTTTATTTATGTGATTTTGGGTCATAAATCCCTTCAGTCACTCCTGGGAGTCAGCTGCTTGGTAGAATGCAATGAAATGGAACTCTGAGAAGGACTATTTTAAAAAACTTTGCTCTTAACTACAATGAAATACCACTTTATAGCTGTAAGGATGGCTGTTATTAAAAATTACACAGCACACAACAACAAAATCCCAGAAAATAGCAAGAGTTGATGAGGATGTAGAAGAATTGGAACCTGTGCATTGCTGATGAGAATGTAAAATGGTGCAGATGCTGTGGAAAACAGTAAGGTGGATCCTCAGAAAATCAAATGTAGAATTGCCATACAAACCAGCAAGTTTGGTTCTGGGCATTCACCCAAGAGAATGGAATCAAGGGCTCAAAGAAATATTTGTATATCAATGTTCATAGCAACATTATTCACAATTGCTGAAAGGTGGAAATGATCTCAGTGTCTGTCTATCAAAGTCAATAAATAAAAAATATGATACACAGAATGGACTATTATTCAGTCTTATTATCGTTACATTCAGGAATGAAATTGTGATATATATTACATGGATAAATCTTGAAGGCATAATGCTAAGACTAAGATGTTATGAAATAAGCCTGACACAAAAGGGAAAATATTTCCTGTTTCTACTTCTGTGAGGTCCCTAGAGTAGTCAGATTCGTAGGGACAGAATGTTAAATGGTATTTCCAAGAGGCTGGAAGAGAGGCTTGGGGAGTTAGAGTTTAATGGATGTGGAGTCTTAGTTGGGAAGATGAAAAGTTCTGGAGATGGATAGTTGAACAATAGTGTGAATGTACTGAATGCCACTGAACTATATCCTTAGAAATGACTCAAATGGCAACTTTGCTATATATATTTTACCATAATTAAAAAAAAAAACTTTGTTCTTTCAAGCTTATCATGCTTTATATATTTGTACAATGAAAATCAGTGGGAAAAGCACAACTTTGGGCTTTCTCCTTCATAAATTCTAGCTATCCCTAGGTTTTCTCTGGTTGATAAAGGTCATTCAGTCCTCCTTCCCATCACTATGGCTAATGCATATTGTGTGCCTAATTCTTCTGATTTTTCTCATTCATTCCTTGCAACAACCCTGAGGTAGGTACTGTTGTAGTTTTCACTTTTACGGTAGCTGATGCTTAGAAAGGAAAATAAGCCCTCAAGTTCACACACCCAGTTTGTTGGTGCAGCACGTGTGACTCAGGGTCCCATGCCTTTGACCCCAGTGTGGCAACGTCTGCTGTCTGCACATGCCCTGAATGCTGTCACGGGCGGCAGGGCCATGTGCAGTGGGACGGGTCGGGTCCACAGGCCACCACGGAATGGGAAGACTAATTGGCCCTGGTACTTACAGTTTAGTAAGACTGTACAGTCCTCGGAAAGCATAGACAGATACGGATCTAATCTTATTGTTTTGCAGGCACCTGTGAAAATGATTATTAAAGGGAAAACGTGAGGAAAAGGAGTTTCAGTTTTGCAAGAATGAAGAGTTTTGCAGATGGATGGTGGTGATGGTGGTGCAGAAATGCGGGTGTGCTTAATGCCTCTGAGTGTACACTTAAAAATGGTTAAGATAGTACATTTTATGTCCTGTGTATTTTACCACAACATCTTGTAATAACCTATAATGGAAGAGAATGTAAAAAAAGAATACATATGCTTATATATACGTGTAATTGAATCATTTTGCTATACATCTGAAACTAACACAACATTGTACTATACTTCAATAAATTTTTTTTGAAAAAAAAATGAGGAAATGTCAAGAATTCTTTAAAATTAAAAAAGGTAAACAGGACAAAATTGTGAAGCTGGATATATGTCATTTTGTTTCTTGATTAAGTTAATAGATTACTGGGCTGGTTTTTATTTAGAACTTCTAGTTATAAATTTAGACATATGATGCCTAAAATTTAACATTTGAATTTTCAATGACTGAAACTTCAGTTTTAGGGCCTAGCAAGGTACTTACTAATCAAAGAGGCTTAGAAGGCTTTTCAACATTTTGATATCTCCTGCTGTAATTCTATAAACTTGATAGTATTCAGCACAACCCTGGCAGTGCAAGGCTGTGACATTACTAAGGCCCCAAACCATATGCCATGTTCATCACAGATTGGCCAAGCAAGTCAACTTGGATCATATTTTTTTGACACCCAAGTTTTGCTCCAAAAACTGTTTGAGAAAATGTATCAAATGTACATACCACAGAAGAGAAACAGAAATACAAAAAGTCAGGTCTAGAAGACTATAAATGAGCTTGGAAGGCCAAGCAAGGATGCTGCAGAGTTCACTGAGGTCATGCGGAAGGTCAGGCCTGGAATTAACAGGAGGTCAGAGGAAACAGAGAAGGCAATAGGACCCCACTCCAGTACTCTTGCCTGGAAAATCCCATGGATGGAGGAGCCTGGAAGGCTGCAGTCCATGGGTTCGCTAAAAGTGAGTGACTTCACTTTCACTTTTCACTTTCATGCATTGGAAAAGGAAATGGCAACCCACTCCAGTGTTCTTGCCTGGGGAATCCCAGGGACGGGGGAGCCTGGTGGGCTACCGTCTATGGGGTTGTACAGAGTTGGACACGACTGAAGTGACTTAGCAGTAGCAGCAGAGGAAACAGAACCTGGAGTGCAAGCCCTTGTATCCCATGTACCCAGTTAAGCGCCACACATTCATAAGCACTGGCCCCAGGCTGTAGCAAGGAGGAAGTAAGGATTTTAAGTCTGACTTCTTTCCTTCTTCTGATGAGGGTCACCATTGTCCTAGTGTGAGTGTGTGCTAAGTCGCTTCAGTCGAGTCTGACTCCTTGCGACCCAATGGACTGTAGCCCACCAGGTTCCTCTGTCCATGGGATTCTCCAGGCAAGAATACTGGAGTGGGTTGCCATGTTCTCCTAGAGGGGATCTTCCTGACCCAGGGATTGAACGTACGTCTCTCATGTCTCTTGCATTGACAGATTGGGTTCATTACCACTAGCGCTGCCTGGGAAGCCACATATTGCCTGGAGGTGGAATCAAAGGATATCTCTAGCCACCAATGACAACTTTTTCTGTAATTAAGCTATTTTGATCTATTACTTGGAACAAATTGGTTGTTCAAGAATTGAAGTTCATTGTATAAAAATGCCAACATACTGAATTCTGATATTTAGAGTTGAAGTCCTGACTCCTTTTAAACCATGTGAACACAAGGTGGTGCTACAGATCAGAAAAATTCTTCCTGCCCCAGAGATCAGGAAACAGGAAGAAAGTGTCCTCTTGAAGTTTGAGTATCAGGCTTAAACTTGAAAACCTCTTCTCTCTTGATTGATTAATATCTAGAATATAGTTCTGAAAAGTCTTATATTGGAATTCAGTTTTCTGATGTGAAAACTTTTTCTTCAGATAATCTGAGCTTTGAGCACATTTCATCAAGCACAATGGATATATTTTCTTCTGATTCTGTTCTATTTCTATATCTTAAAGAAAAAGTACAGATAGATGATATCTATGTACCAGGGTTCTATAGTGTGAACACAAACCCCAAACCAATGTAGATGTGAAAATGAAACCAGGAACTCTGACATGTTTTCTACATAGTATAATGCAGGCACAGAATACTTAAACCTAGCAGTTTAAGCCTAAAACAATACAATTCAGCCACAAAACTGACCTAAATAATAATAGGCAACCATCACCAGGGCCATTACAGATTTTGAGAGTACGTAGGGTAATCTTAGACTGACAGGAAGCCAACATGTCAGATAAAACTCAATGAGGTAGATGTGAACATGGAATTAATTCTACAAAGCAACATGCTTGGAGGTTTCAAACCACAAGAACTTGCTATCTTAGGTAGAGATTGGACTTGCAAACACATGGAAGAAAAATTTCCCTGTCTAAGCATGAGGGCAGACCTGGTAAAGGGTACTAACATCTTTCTCTAAGACTGATGTTGAGGTGCAGAGAGCAAAGCCTCTTGAGTGTCTTTACTTGGGGGAGGGGCAAGAGAACTGAGAGAATTCTCAATACACATTGAGAATTCACAGTACACATACTTTGGTTTCTTTAGAGATAAATATCTGAGAGTTTGCTAGGGTGGCTTTTAGAAGCAGTCAGAAAAACAATGTTACCTGGTAGTCTCCAGCTAACAGTTAAATACTTCCCCAAAGAGGGGTTAGACTTAAGCAGAGGTGTAGTGTTGGTCTCTGCAGAGGTGGGAAGAAACAGATATGCCAAAAAACATTAGTCAATTTAATACTAAGAATTAAATTTTTTTCTTACAGAGTCTGAAGACCATGGTACTTTTTGAAGACATTAGGAGGAAGCTTTCTTATTAAGTTCCGCTTGAGTGACCTGAAATAAATGTAAATTTTGAATTTTAAAGTTCTTTACTTTTAATAACAGTATGAACAATTATAAACTCTATTTATTTTAAGACTAGCTTTCACGAAACACTTTGCTTCATAACGTCACTCTTGTATTCATATCATTTAAAATTTTCTTAGAAGAGATTTTTGTTTGAGAGATATTTAAATTTTATTTTAATTAATTAGCATTTTATTAAGATACAGTTGATTTACAATATTATATTAGTTTCAGGTATATAACATAGAAAAACAAAATATTTATAGATTATACTGCATTTATAGTTATTAGAAACTATTGGCTATATTCCTGTGATGTAGCTCATTTATTTTATTCACAGCAGTTTGAAGCTCTTAATCTCCATTTTACCCCACCCCCTTCCCTCTTCCCACTGGTAACCACTAGCTTGGTTTCTATACATATGAGTCTTTTTGTTTTGTTATATTTGGTAATATGTTTTATTTTTTAGATTCCACATATAAGGGAAAACATAAAGTATTTGTCTTTTTCTGACTTATTTCACCAAGCATAATACCCTCGAGTTCAGTTCAGTTCAGTCGCTCAGTCGTGTCCGACTCTTTGTGACCCCGTGGACTGTAACCTACTAGGCTTCTTCGTCCGTGGGATTCTCCAGGCAAGAATACTGGAGTGGATTGCCATTTCCTTCTCCAGGGGATCTTCCCGACCCAGGGATCGAACCCGGGTCTCCCGCATTAGAGGCAGACGCTTTAACCTCTGAGCCACCAGGGAAGCCGACCATCCATTTTGTTGCTAATGGTAAATTTCATTCTTTTTTATGGTGGAGAAGTATTCCACTATATATATATGTACCACATCTTAGGTTGCTTCCAAGTCCAAAATAGCGTTTGCCAGCACCAGGGTCCGCTTGGTAGAATGAGCTCCCAGAATGGCTGCTCCTGTGTCTTTGTCCCCAGAGTGAGCTCTAGTGCCTCTTGCCTCTTCAGGAGGTTCTCCAAGATCAGCAGGTGAGACTAATCCAGGTTCCTTTCAGATTATTGCTTCTGCCCTGGGTCCCTGAGCAGGTAAGGTTTTGCATGCACTTCTTAAGAGTGGAGTCTCTATTTCCCACTGCCCTCTGGGACTCCTGAAAGTAACCTCTGATGGCCTTCAAAGACCAGTGTTCTTGGAACTCGTCTTCTTGGTACCAGATTCCCGAATTGAGGAGCCTGATGTGTGGTTTGGACCCCTTGGTCCCTTTAGGAGAATCTCTACAATTGCAACTGTTCTCCCAT
Source organism: Cephalophus harveyi (assembly GCA_006410635.1). NCBI lineage: Eukaryota > Metazoa > Chordata > Mammalia > Artiodactyla > Bovidae > Cephalophus > Cephalophus harveyi. The sequence continues at coordinate 311,339 of SJYT01053999.1, forward strand.
TTTTGGGTCATCCCCTGGGGTGACGGTCTTGATTATACGAAGTTTCTGCTCCTACTTCCCTTCCTGATGTAGTTACTTCTTTCTGACTTTCGTTGTAGATGGTCTTTCCTGGTAGGTTCCAGTCTTTTTCACAGATGGTTCTTCTGCAGATAGTGATGGTTTTGGTGTGCCCACGAGAGGAGGTGAGCTCAGGGTCTTACCATCCTTTGGTCTTGGGAATTGCTTCTCATCATAGTACCAATTGAACTAGGACTAACTGTTGATTTTGAATTATTAGAGACAGTTTTCTAAAATTTAAGTTACAACATTGTAATTCTGACAAAAACTTGAAACAATTAAACTGGAAAAATAATCTTCAGTTACGTTCTTTACTATTTTCATTTAACAAACAGAAAGCATCTCAGTTTTTGAGTGACCATAAGGATGTTGTTTTCTTGTTTAAAGCATTTTCAAGAACCTAATATTATATTCCTCAATATTTCAATTTTCACATTCCACTACCTTTGCTTCCTTTAAAAATTATTTATAAAGGAAACTGTCCATTGGTCCATATACTTGAACCATCTTTATTCAAGAAGTAATCCCAATGCAATTTCTAATAAGTTGTATAAAAAAGATTTCCACTTGTATTACAGTTTATACGCAGCTTGACACAGGCCAGGTTCACATAATTGTGGTTGTATTGAAAAGGACCTAACATTTAATTCTTTAAGCAATATAATATAGTAGGAACAAAATAAGCAAAAAATCCCAGCCATTGAAGCTGGCGGCCCCTGGCATGAAACATACACAGTCTTTCCATGTCAGTTTCTTTCACAGTGAAAGAATGTATTTGGACTGCATGACCTCTAATAATATGGTGCCACTGTTGTTACTGTACTTGTCTATTATGATGGAGCAGATGCTTATTAAGAAATGAGCAATACACCTCATTGACGGGAGTTTGATCTGCTGTGGGACAAACATTTGGAAACAATGGTCAACATAAAGAACTCAGTGAAGAGACAGCTTCATACAAAAGACATGGATAGTGTTACTTATGTTGGTGTGGACCAGTATTGCCTGAACTTGATAATGAATCCTTCTTAAAGAAAAATAGCTTCTCAGACTCTTGAGAACACATTTTTGGGAGCTAATTGGAGAAAAAACTATTCTAGAATATAGAAAACTATGTATCCTCAACACGAGTGTTATTAGAAAATTAAGAAAATAATTTCTAAGGAGTGAAAAAATCTTACTTTTTTAATAAATGAAGAACTAGTATATGTAAATATGCACAGTATATCTGAAGTATTAAAACATCACAGATGAGGACAAAAACGTCTAAAAAGCCTCAGGAAGGGAGGCAATAAAGAAAAGAAAAAAGGTTAAGAAACACCGTTCTAAACTATACATATCCGTCATTTAGTGATTTTTTTTTTTTTAATGACTGAATGTGAAAGGTTGATTAAATAGTAAACTTCTCTTGAAATCACTCTTAGCTGCTGGGTTATCACCAAATGTTCTTTCATTCCTTATATCAGCTAATTGAAAATCCCTTTTCTACTAAGAGTTCTCACTTGGCTTAGAGCTTCAATTCTGCTTTATATCCTGTTTAAATGTTGTGTTGTGTAAAGATTAACTGCTAAATGTTTGGGTTTGATTTAAAGTTATTGATGAAAGTTTAGTGTGTTTCCAAAAGTGTGTTCATTCATTCATTTTCTCAACAAACCTGGGTTGAATGCCTTCCATTGTACTTTGGAAAAAGATAATATCCCTGTCCTGGATAAGCTTGTACTCTATTTGGATGACAAATAACATACTTTATTAAATAAAGATTCTTCTTCAGATAATAGCTCAGGACTATTTTTTATTGCAATGATTTACTTGTAAATTCAACTCAAAAACTCTGTTTAGAGCTTATTATACATGTAAGGGACTTGGAAGTTATATAGAAAAACCACATTGTAGAGCCCCCATAGAGCTTATGGCATTCTCCTTTTTCTGGTGGAGATTAGGACCCCAACCACTATGGCATGAGGGAGAACATTTGATACACTTAAAGGAGATACAAATGAGGTTCTACGAGAGAACCCAAGAGGAAGAGGCTAATTGCTCCTGAGAGAGAGGATGACTCTAAAAGGAGGGCCAGCCCCTTTAAGGACTCCTGAATAATGTTTCTTAGGAAGTTAAGTTTTTTATTGATAGTGCCTAGAAGTTATAGACTACTTCTTTCTAATGATGCAGAATATTTCACAAGTAGCATTCTCTGTATTTTTATAATACCCTACTGAGATAAAAAGAGGTAGGTGTTAATTCTCTCACTTTACAGGATGGACCAGAATACTTTTTAATATAGTAGAGCCTTGTATTTTAAAACTTAATATTAATGAAATGTTATAGACATGAATTCCTGAGCTTGACTCCTACATTTCCAAATGCCTGTTGGCAATTTCCATGGAGTGATCTTTAATCTACCACTGAAAAAGCAACTAAATTGAAGGTCTAATCTTCCCCACTAACTGTCACCAAGTCTCCCCTATCACCCTGTTACTCAGGACGGAAGCCTTGGAGTCACCCTGAATCCTTTCTTCTCTCTTGCCTTCTGTAGCCAATCGTTCATGAAGATCAGATTCCATTCTAGATGCAGATGTAGAGAACGGATGTGTGAACATGCGAGTGGCGGGGAACTGGGACTGACATATACACACGACCATTTATAAAATAAATAACTAGTGGGAAGCTGCCGTGCAGCCCAGGGAACTCGACTTGGTGCTATGTGATGACCTAGAAGGCTAGGATGGGGAGAGGGAGGGAGGCCCTAGAGGGAGGGGATATATGTATACATATAACTGATTCACTTTGTTGTGTAGCAGAAACTAACACAAAACTATGGGCTTTCCAGGTGGTGCTAGTGGTAAAGAACCCGCCCGCCAATGCAGGTTAGAGGTAAGACATGCTGGTTCTATCCCTGGGTCGAGAAGATCTCCTGGAGAAGGGAATGGCAATCCACTCCAGTATTCTTGCCTGGAGAATCCCATGGACAGAGGAACCTGGCAGGCTACAGTTCATAGGGTTGCACAGAGTCAGACCTGACTGGAATGACTTAGCACACAGCACACAACATAACACTGTAAAGCAACTATGCCTCAATTTTAAAAATACAATATTGCAAAGTAATTAACTTCCAATTAAAATAAATAAATTCATATTTTTTTTAAAAAAGGTCTGATTCCAGTTTTTTCTTTATATCAAGGGTTGGAAATTGGCAGCTCATAGGTCTGTATACATCTCTTTATAAATGTCTATATGTTTGGATGCATGTGTACATGTATTTTGAGCCAGGATAGCCTTTTCTAAGTTGAATTAGAATGCCTTCAGGGGCACTTACAGTGACTCTTCTTAGTCACTGCTATATCCACTTCCGTTCCTCCAGCCCTCTTCCTCTTTTTCCTTTTACAAAAATTAATTAAATTGTTGAAAAATATATTCAAATTCTACTTGTGGGAAAACAAAAGATGAGATTAGCAACGTGAGGGTATTCATTGATTTGGATTTGCTAGCATTCCCATACAAGCAGTATTAGTGATAATTTTTTTCTTTAAAACTAGAAGAAACTCATCATAAATTTTTATACCTAGGTGTTCTAGTCATAATTTAAATCACAGAAACTCTCCACAGGACCTCAGACATTTTTTTGAGGGGGATATCTTTTTTCTGGCAGGACTAATTACTATGAAAATAGCTATGATGAGTCTAGGGAGAGACTGAATGCTGTCCTTAGTGTATGGGAAAATGTCACCTCTTTTGGAAAACAGATCTTTTGGCTTAACCTGTCCGGTGTTCTCAGCTCATTGACAAATTGGGTAAGCTCCCCAGATTCTGTTAATTTGATTATACTATTGTGTACGGGAACTCTGAGCTGGAGTTCTTCCCTGTTCCTTGAATATGTCAAGCATATAAATTGCAGTGTTATTTGGTTTGGATTGAAAAGGGCAGGGCTTGCCAACACTTATCACCTTAAGCATTGCTCTTATCTCATCCACGTATATACAAAGTCAGAGCTGTAAGGCACTAAAACACCTGTATGAAAACAAAAACTCAGCAGAAATATTGGATTAAAATGTCTATCCTTTGCTAATTTCTTTTAAAAATTCACCCAAATGTGTGTGTTTGTGTTACTGAAGTTTGTTGAATTCAAATTAGGACTGGATCAATCAGTTGTTTATTCTGAGGGTAATTTTCTTTTACATGGCTAAGTATTTGTTATTTAGGGACAAAATGAACATCAAGTCTCTGGGTCAAGTGTGACTCAGAAGAGTTCGATTTTAAATGTGAAATGATGGAATATTTTATCCAATTTATTTTGTTGTTGTTGTTCAGTAGCCCAGTCATGTTCGACTGTTTACAACTCCATGGACTGCAGCACGCCAGGCCTCCCTGTCCCTCACCATCCCCCAGAGTTTGCCCAAGTTCATGTTCATTGCATTGGTGATGCCATCCAGCCATCTCATCATCTGATGCCCTCTTCTCTTTCTGCCCTCAATCTTTCCCAGCATTGGGACTTTTCCAATAGGTCGTCTGTGTTCATCAGATGACCAAAATACTGGAGCTTCAGCTTCAGCCTCTGTCTTTCCAGTGAATATTCAAGGTTGATCTCCCTTAAGATTGACTGGTTTGATCTCCTTGCTGTCCAAGGGACTTTCAGAAGTCTTCTCCAGCACTGCAGTTCAAAGGCATCATAAATTCTTTGGCATTCTGCCTTCTTTATGGTCCAACTCCCACAGTCATACGTGACCACTGGGATACGTGCCTTGATATATGGACCTTTGTCAGCAGAGTACTGTCTCTGCTTTTCAACACATTGTCTAGGTTTGTCATCGCTTTCCTGTCAAGAAGCAATAGTCCTCTGATTTCATGGCTGCAGTCACCATCTGCAGTGATTTTGGAGCTCAGGAAGAGGAAATCTGTCGCTACTTCCACCTTTTCCCCTTCTATTTGCCATTAAGTAATAGGGTTGGATGCCAATTTATTTTACTTGCTTTATATTTTTTATTTATACATGAGTGTATTAAAATTTATTTCTAATAATTAAAAAATTGACTCTTTTAATGTGTTAATTCTGGTGTTAAGAAAGCTTTATATAATAGTTCGATCGTAGCTTATTTTCTTTAGTAGCACATACACTTGATGCCATCTTTTGTTTAAATACAACATAGTGATACTAAATACTTCGTAAGATTGTTATGAGGGACTGGATGAGTACAGAGAATAACTTAGAGTAGGATGTATTACTTAATAAATACAAATAAATACCAGCAATCATTATAATTGACCAAGGAACAATGATATAATCTTGAATGACAATGCGTTATTACTAATGATGATTGCGCTTTAATTATGATACAGTTTTACAAGTGCTGTACTGGCTGTCAGAATGAAAACATTTTTTTCTACTTACATAAAAGTCACATTTGAAGAAACTGATGGAACAGCTCGTAAATTGATCTCATCACACTCAAGCTCTAAACGTTGGCAAATACATTGCATGGGTGCAGAACCGACCACTGAATAAAGAGGATGTAGTAAGGAGAGGGGATGATGAGGGACCAGGAACAGGAAGGGGGTGAAAAGAAAGAAACAAAAAACTATGAGAAAATCATACACAAAAGTGTGTTGTGTCTTGTGTAAGCAATTTGTGCAAAGCTTTAAATTAAGTTTCCAAAAGTTTGCTTTAAACATTAAAATGATACTAGGACCTTAAGATAGGGAAACATACACATTTAACAGCCCAAGCATTAAAGAAAGTAGCAGCTTGCCTTTCCCTGTTTGTTGGAAAATGAAGTCATCTGCTCTTATTTTATCCTTGGAGAGTAGCTATGTCTAAAGGTGACACAACAGTGTGTGATGGGCTTTAATGTTCATTTCAAAGCTGCTACTTAAGACTAAAGTGCTCCTTTTAACGGAATACTAAGCTGTTTTTAACTAGCAAGAAAAACAACTTGACTATGAACTATAATGCTGGTAGATTTTCTTTTTAAATTCAGGAACTCTTCAAAGGACTTCTTTTGGTTTATATAGGACTGCAAGGACGCCTACTGCTTCACTTAAGGAAGTGAACATTTTCTATGCATAGCTATTCTGTTCTCACTGATGGGAGTTGGAAAGAGAGGCAAAATGGGATGTATGCCTTTGGCTACCTGTGGGCTCCCGATATCACTAAAGTTTATTAGAGATTTGGGGTGGTGTGTTCATATAGCTAAATGGGAGTATTATTCAGTGTCACAGACGTCGTCAGATCCCTGACTTGATGAAGAATGGATGATGCTTCATCAAGAGCAATGGGGCATATTCTCTTTTACATTTACTTTGAAACCCTGCACTTAGAGCAGAGCTTATAGACTTGAATGCCTACAGAAGCAAGCAAAGCAGGTACTGATCATATCTTGAGTCCCTGTGGGACAGCTGCTCCTAACTGTTGCCCTATTACCGTAGGACCACGTGTGGCCAAGTCAACCAACTTCCTCAAAGAAGCCAGAAAGACAATACTTTTTATATAATTGCCTACTTAAAAACAGTAATACTTAAAAACATTTAAATCATTACAGGACAGACAAAACTTCTGGTGAGAACTTTCTGTTTGCAGACTTGTAGTCTAGAACCTTTACAGGAAAGTTTCTGGAGAGTGGAAAAGCATCTTCATGGCAAAGAAGACATTCTGGTGGCAAAGATGGTGGATGATGGTGGGAAATTTGCACAGTGAGCTCTAGCCTTGGAAACGGCCAGGTATTCCTTTGCTCAGATATGTGGCCACGGGTGTTTCTTGTCTCTTTCCAAACAACTCTGCAGATTCCCTACAGAATCCTGAGAGCTTACGATCATAATTTAGGTTTTGTGTGTTTTGTCAGCAGAGTCTGTGCCAAGAAGTTTTGAACAGTCTTATGGTTGTAAGTGACCATTTTGGCAATGGATCCCTAAAAATTAATTCTATCTAAATTCCTGTGCTAACGTGTGTATTGTTGGGAGGGGACAGGGAGCTTTTGGAGGGGAGATGAAGGGCCTGAGAAGTTGGTACAAAGGGTAAAAATAGAAGGTGGAGAAGATAGCATTAATCTGGTGTTTTTTTTTCTATTTTTATAGGCTGAGTTGATTGATAATTCATATGTGTTGATAAGGAAAGTGAAAAAATAGCACCTAAATATCCTACCAGGAAAGAAGGATGAAGCAAATTATGTCACTTAAAAATTTATGGTATTTTGAAAGATTTATAATATGAATACCTGACTATGCTAAAATGCTACCTGAAAATATGACAAGAATGGATTGCACTGAAAGTTTCAACTATGCTAAAATAAAAAGAAAGATGAGTCATGAACCAGCAAGTTAATGCTGGCGGCTTCTGAGTGGTGAAATTATGGCTAAGTAAATAATTTTTTTCCAAATATCTATACTTTCCATATTCCTCAAATTTAAACTTTATGAATATATTTGTTATGATGGATACATTTTCTGTGATATTTTTCTTGAGAGGTGACTTTATAAATGTGAGCTCCTCACATTCATCCAGTCATAAAGTATTATAAGCCAGTTAAATTTCTCAGTTAAGTTTCCAATAAATACTTATTATAACAAAATTGAATAAAGTGATACAGTAGGAACCTTAATTTAAATTTCACCCCCTAATTTTATACTATGCTTTACATTTAATTTTCACAGTGGTTTTAAGTTTGAAAGAAGATACTGAACTTTAAATTACCACCCCACCCTTATCTTTCTTGAAAATTCTAATTAAAAATTATATGTTTGCTCATTTCTAAGAACAGATAAAAAATTGCCTTTGTACTTTTTGAAGCATCACTCTTTGTGTAGCTGCATTTCTCTTATATAAGAACACTTAGGGAACATTTCTCCCAGAGCTCATCATCTAGCAAAAAATTTATTTCTCTTGCTGACTTGATCTGTTTTCCCCCTTTGTTTGTTTTTGCATTACAGACCAAACTATGAAAGTTATGTAACCCATTATTTTTCCTCTTTGACCTAATGACTACAAAATTAAGAAGTAGGTAGTAACTTTTCTTATATAATTTTCCTTCTCTATTCCTTATCCCATTTACCATGGAATTTTTGTCTCTTATGTCATGTTAATGGGTTAAGTCTGTTCATAGCCATATTTATTTTTATTGAAAATTGCCTAAATCCTTTTGGGAATAATGTAAAATATAAAGAGATTCAATTAAAATTTAAGAAATGAAAAGGATATAGAATGAATCAAAAGAGAAAAATATAAATGATATTTTGAGGCTATATGGCTTAATCCATTAGTTTTATGCTTGATATTAGTAGTAAAATTATACCTATTAACTTTTTCCTTTTCCAAAAGCTTTCAGCTTTTTCACGATCAAGTAATTTGATCTCTCTCTATATATATTTTGGCTGCACCATGCAGCCTGTGAGATCTTGGTTTCCTAACCATAGGTGAGTTCCCCAACCCTAATTGAACCTATCTTTCCTGAGGTGCAAGTGCAGAGTCTTAACACTGAACCACTGAGGGAGTTCCGTGGTTTCCATATTTTGACAAGAAGACAACATGTGGTTGAGATAGATTGCTGAGTGACCTGTGAGATTAACGGGAGGGACTATATCCACTCAAAGTGGGGATTGTTAGCAGTTTTTATGAGTTTTATTTGAGCAGTAAAGGCAAAAAGTATATTTTAAAAATTAAAAAGCTGCACTTTACAATTTATGGTAGAACATAAAGTGGAAAATGTAGTAAAGGATTCTTTTCCCTAAGCCCTTTCTTTTAACCAAGTTTTTGAAAGCTATGACTGAAATTACAACTTTAAGGCACACATTTATATGTGAATAATTTATCAGAATAAACCCAATTTATTTAAAAAGAATTATGTATATTGATCTTCCTGATTTTAGAAATTATAGAGTTTATCCTCAATGTTATACCCTCCTACAATCCTTGCCATGGTTTTTGTAAGTTTTTGTTATGTGACCAAATGTAGAGTATAACAAATAAGGCTTTTCTGGTAGCTGTAAAGTATGACTTAGACCCCAGAAGCTTTTTCACTTACAAATGTTAAAATCCCAACAGCTTATCTGCTCTTCTTTCCATTTCCTTTAAATTGGAGTTGCTTTTATATCAGAGTTTACAGTGACTGTGAAAAGGGGACATGTAAAATAGAAGCCTCAATGCACATCAATACCTAGCATGATTTAGTCCTGTTGCACTTATGATCCCTGAGTCATTTAAAAATAAAATTCTCAATTTCAGGTTGTATGTCTAATAGAAAATTATAATTTTGCAAATAGAAAACTACAATTAACTTTATAAAAATATTAAAAACATTGTATCCAACTTTTAAGAACATGGTATCTTACTATAAGCCCAAGACAAGGATGCTCAGCCCTTCTAACTACTTACAGCATTCAGATGTTTCTGCCACAATACTGGGATACAAGGAAGTCATTTTGTAGTTATTGCCATAATATCTGTCAAATTGTGTAGACCATCCATTGATGTCTCCTACAATAAAGATCAGAGAACAGAAAGGTTCAAGAATAAAAATATTCTGGAGTGTTGGGGAAAACAGGTTTTCTCTTTAAGATAATTTAATGACCTTTTGGAAACAGAATCTAAAAAAAGTAGATATATATGTATATGTATAGATATATATATGGATGGCATCACCGACTTGATGGTCATGGGTTTGGGTGGACTCTGGGCGTTGGTGATGGACAGGGAGGCCTGGCGTGCTGCGGTTCATGAGGCTGCAAAGAGTCTGACACGACTGAGCAATGAACTGAACTGATATATACATATATCCAGGGCTTCCCTGGTGACTCAGATGGTAAAGAATTTGCCTGTTCACAGCTAAATTGTTTTGCTGTGCAGCATAAACTAATGAGACATTGTAAATCAACTACACTCCAATAAAAATTAATTTAAAAAAGAAATGAGTGATCGACAAACAGAGAAAGATCATCTGGGAGCTTGTCAACAAGGAGAATTTCTGGCCCCTCACCTAGAGATCCTGATTTCACAGGTTCCCTAATCTGTGGTTTCAATAGGCACTAGAGGTGATTCTTCACCAAGCAGTGTTTGAGCCACACATTTTTAATTTAATATTGGAGTAAAGTTGATTTACAATGTTGTGTTAGATTCGTGTGTACAGCACAGTGATTCAGTTATACATATACATGTATCTATCCCTTTTCAAATTCTTTTCCCATTTAGGTTTTTACGGAGTATTGAACAGTTTCGTGTGTTATAAGTCCTTGTGAATTATGTCTTTTAAATATAACTGTAACAAACAGTACTTTAAATGTACTGAAACACAGCACACGGTTCTTAGCATCTTCATTTTAACTTCCCTCAGTCTCTTCAATCATATTAGACTGATGTTGGAGATGGACGGCCATAGTTGTTAAATAGAAAAAGAAAAAATAACATGACCAGCATGATCTCATTCTTTTTTTAAGGCATTGTGGTATCATGGATAGTGTTGAGTGATTATCCTCTGAATGCTTACATATTTTCTCATCTATATTTTCTGATTTTGATATGAAACTCTTGTCTCATTAAAAAAAATGAGACCAAAAATAGTAAAAAAAAAAAACTTCATTTGGTGGGAGGGAAAAAATAATTTTTCCTCATGAAGTTCCTCATGAACTTGCAATTATTTTTGAACCTGAGACCATGAGGCCAGTCATGAGATGGAAAGGATATGAGCTGGGGTGCAGGAGCAGCTTCTCTGTACCATCTGCAGAGGGTACCAGCCTTATCCCACTGCAGGTTGGGGATGGGTTTAAAGGAGATCCTTCCCAAAGGCACCAAGCTTTTTTCAGGATGCTGTTGGGACTCATTAAGGATGCATAGACATAAACAAGAGACCCGAGTTCAGTCCCTGAATGGGGAATATCCCCTGGAGAAAGGAATGGTTATCCACTCCAGTATTCTTGCCTGGAGAATTCCATGGACAGAGGAGCCTGGGGTTGCAAAGAGTCAGACACGACTGAGGGACTAACACTAACTTTCAAACATATAGACAAGTGATAGAAGTGATAAAAGTTTATCTTATGTAAGTTAGGATTAAATTTAAGTCTGGAATCTATTTTATAAGTTATTTCTGCTGCATATGTATAATTCAAACCTGAGAATGAGTGCAGATAGTGCAATTTTGCCTGGATTTGGTGAACCTAACCTCATCCATGGTTTTCCTTCTAATCAGAGGACTTCCAAATTACATTTCCAGCTTGCACTTTATCTTGTGTAACGTGGAGCCCACTCACTACAAGCACCTAGAACACAACGTTCACCAAATGGAGCTCATCATCTTTCTCCATATAATCTTGCTATTTCTCCTAAATTTTCTGGATTGGTGAATGGTCTGCTCAAATCCAAAAATTTTTTGAATGTGCTCTTATTCAATTAAATATAATTTGTACAATTTTCCTCCATCTCCAGGTTATTTTCTTTTTTTCCATGGCTCATTAACTCTTTCATGAAGATTACACTTGGGGAAGGAAAGGTATTTTAACATAAGTGTTATGTATGCTTGTAAAATCATGCTTCCTTTTAAAGTTTCACTAAAAATAAATTGGAAAGAAGAGATGCTATTTAAAGATTGTATTTATAGCTGTTTCCATCCTTTAGTATTATTAGTTTGAACATTTCTTTATTATGAAGAATTTCAAAATAAACATAAGTAGCAAGGCAGTATAACGATATCTCAATGATATCATTATGATATCTCAGAAGGAGACGATTGATGGACCTCGTTTACCATCTGCAGACATCAGCTTGAGATTCCAACTGAGTGCCAGTAATTGGATAGACAAAAGATACACCCCAGAAACAGCAAACCAAGGAACCAGGTCAAAGTGCCAAGCTGACCCTTGACATGGTGAGTAGAGTAACAGGAGGAAGGGAAGGAAACTTGAAAGACTGAGTTTGTTCAGGTGAGTAGAGATAGTAGCTTGTTGCGACTGTGAAGATTTAATGCATCCTTTTTTTTTTTTTTTTTTGCTCTCCCACCTTTCAGTTTAGAATGCTTTCTTATTCTTCAGAAGCTGGTAACTTAGTTCTATATTTTCCAGACTCCAAGAAGTTCAGTTCTTACAGATATATTTCTACCAGTGGGATGCACGCATGCGACACTGGAAGTTTGTAGACTCCATCTTGGGGTACCTATTGCAGGTGGGACAGTTACCATGGTCCCAGCTTCCTGGGTAAAGAGCTGATGAGCCATAGTGGATGCTTCTTAATCTTGGGCTTGAAAGTATAGTAGTGTTTTCCCCACTCCTGCTTCGATATTCTTTATAATGATTCTATAAACACATTCTTCTCTGTGTGAAACCTCTTTTTTTTTCTTAAGCCTCCCAAACTCCAGAGTGGTTTCTGTTTTCTTCTTCCAGAAGGGATTGCAATCTCAAGGATAATAACATTGGATTGGTTATCTGACCTGAATGGTTTTGAAGATAACAACAGTCCTATGACTATTAGAAAATTGTACTCTCATGGTCTATGGCACACTGTGACAAAAAATGTTGTTTAAGTGATCACTTATGGCTTCCTGGACTATATGCCTCTTTAAAAGATAAACTCTGGCAAAGCAGTTGCTATGGTAACTCATCAGAATGAAAACGAGAAACGGCAAGTGTTGTGGAATGAAATGACTATGAGGATAGCCCTGGAGAGATTAAAGAGAGAAAACGACAATCTCAGGGTATGATGTCATCAGCTCAAGAAGGTTCAGAAAACTAGGGAGCTGCCATAACTACCCTAAGATAACCTTTTATCTTTTGGGACCTTAGGACTCAGATAGGACTCAAATCTAATGGGTTGCTAAGGTTACAACATTAGCTGAATTCACATTTTGTCCTTTCTTTTATTTATTTATTTTTGATTGCTCTGGGTCTTTGTTGCTGTGCACAGCCTTTTCTCTAGTTGTGGTGTGTGAGCCTCTCATTGCAGTGGCTTCCCTCATTGCAGAGCACACACTGTAGGGCGTGTGGGCTTCAGTAATTATGGCACATGGGCTTAGAAGTTGTGGTTCTCTGGTTCTAGAGCAGAAGCTCAATATTTGATTCATGGGTTTAGCTTCTCTGTGGCATGTGGGACCTTCCCAGATCAGGGATCAAACTCATGTCTCCTGCATTGGCAGGTGGATTCTTTACCACTGAGCCACAAGGGAAGCCCTTGTCCTATCTTTAAAGTGAACACTAGGACTCTGATTTGAAAAGAGAGGGACCCTGGGAACTGTAGTGAGACATTTGAACATGTTCAATTGAATTTGCAGTCCCCTAAAATCCCCATCCCACTGAACCTCCCTGGCCAGCATAAGCAGCTGCCTTCCGCTGTCCGATGGCGTTACTTGTTTGTTTGAGGCTTGCTAGTTACTTTCAGTTCAGTTCAGTCGCTTAGTCGTGTCCAACTCTTTGGACCCCATGGACTGCAGCACACCAGGCCCCTCTGTCCATCACCAACTCCTGGAGCTTGCTCAAATTCCTGTCCATCAAGTCCGTGATGCCATCCAACCATCTCATCCTCTGTTGTCCCCTTCTCCTCCTGCTTTCAATCTTTCCCAGCATCAGGGTCTTTTCCAATGAGTCAGTTCTTTGCATCAGGTGGCCAAAGTATTGGAGTTTCAGCTTCAGCATCAGTCCTTCCAATGAATATTCAGGACTGATCTCCTTTAGGATGGGCTGGATGGATCTTCTTGCAGTCCAAGGGATTCTCAAGAGTCTTCTCCAACACCACAGTTCAAAAGCATCAATTCTTCGGCACTCAGCTTTCTTTATAGTCCAACTCTCACATCCATACATGACTACTGGAAAAATCATAGCCTTGACTAGATGGACCTTTGTTGGCAAAGTAATGTCTCTGCTTTTTAATATTTTGTCTAGGTTGATCACAGCATTTCTTCCAAGGAGCAAGCATCTTTTAATTTCATGGCTGCTGTCACCATCTGCAGTGATTTTGGAGCCCCACCCCAAATAAAGTCTCTCACTGTTTCCATTGTTTCCCCATATATTTGCCATGAAGTGATGGGACTGGATGCCATGATTTTAGTTTTCTGAATGTTAAGTTTTAAGCCAACATTTTCACTCCTCTCTTTCACTTTCATCAAGAGACTCTAGTTCCTCTTCACTTTCTGCCATAGGAGTGGTGTCATCTGCATATCTGAGGTTATTGATATTTCTCCTGGCAATCTTGATTCCAGCTTGTGCTTCATCCAGTCTGGCATTTTGCATGATGTACTCTGCATATAAGTTAAATAAGTAGGGTGACAATATACAGCCTTGACATACTCCATTCCCGATTTTGAACCAGTTTGTTGTTCCACGTCCAGTTTTAACTGTTGCTTCTTGACCTGCATACAGATTCCTCAGGAGGCAGGTCAGGTGGTCTGGTATTCTCATCTCTTGAAGAATTTTCCACAGTTTGTTGTGATCCACACAGTCAAAGGCTTTGGTAGTCAATAAAGCAGAAGTAGATGTTTTTCTGGAACTCTCTTGCATTTTTGATGATTAAACGGATGTTGGCAATTTGATCTNCAGGTCAGGTGGTCTGGTATTCTCATCTCTTGAAGAATTTTCCACAGTTTGTTGTGATCCACACAGTCAAAGGCTTTGGTAGTCAATAAAGCAGAAGTAGATGTTTTTCTGGAACTCTCTTGCATTTTTGATGATTAAACGGATGTTGGCAATTTGATCTCTGGTTCCTCTGCCTTTTCTAAATCCAGCTCAAACATCTGGAAGTTTTTGGTTGAAATACTGTTGAAGCCTGGCTTGGAGGATTTTGAGCATTGCTTTAGTAGCGTGTGAGATGAGTGCAATTGTATGATAGTTTGAACATTCTTTGGCAGTGCCTTTACTTGAGGAAAATAACTTGCCAGCTTTCCTCAGGCCCCTTGATGACCATGCTTCCTTGTCTTCCAATTCACAGCCCATCCCAGAAGACATGCAGCAGTTGGAGCTAGGAAGAGAAGATTGTCATCATAGAAGATCTTGCTCTTTGATAATGGCAGGAAGCTAGGGAATTTGTGTGAGCGCAGTTTCTGAGAGCATTGCTCCAGGAGGAGGGACTCTAGTTGGGGCAAAGTGGGTTAATATGGGTTTCTGAGTTCAGTCTGCTAGCTCAAGCTAGAGTTTGCAGATTGTTGATTGAAATCTGAATTCAGTGTTGTCTTGGGCGAAATAAAGTTGAGCAACAGATGTGTGTGGATGACAAGTCATTGAAGGGATAGAGTATAAAGGACATGACCATTGCATTGCCAGGCTTGAATAGACCTGTAGTGGATACTGTAGATTCACCCTCTCAACCTCCATTTGACAATAGCTTTCACTGGTGTGTTTTTGCAGAGCAAGGCCTGAAACGCTTATAGCATTTTACATCTCCACTACAGCCAGAATTTGGGGTGCACTCACACATATTTTGGGCTTCCCTAGTAGCTCAGGTGGTAAAGAATCTGCCTTCAAGGTGGGAGACCTGGGTTCTATCCCTAGGTTGGGAAGATCCCCTGGAGAAGGGAAAGGCTACCCATTCAATCCTGTATTCTGGCCTGGAGAATTCCATGGGCTGTATAGTCCATGGGGTTGCAAAGAGTCAGACACGACTGAGCGACTTTCACAAGGTGGGAGACCTGGGTTCTATCCCTAGGTTGGGAAGATCCCCTGGAGAAGGGAAAGGCTACCCATTCAATCCTGTATTCTGGCCTGGAGAATTCCATGGGCTGTATAGTCCATGGGGTTGCAAAGAGTCAGACACGACTGAGCGACTTTCACTTTCACACATAGTTTGGTTGGTAGAAGAGAGCTAGTAGTCATTTTCCTGCTTTTCTGTCTAAACAGAGATGTCGTGGTAAGAAGTGGTGGTGGCAGTGGCAGGGCACTGGGCATGTGACCAGGTGTGTCTCATCTCTGGATAGGAGCATTGGCACTGTGCTCTTGGATTCAGTGGCTATTTAGGGGCTATCATAGGGGCTTTGCTGATGCCTATGTTTCCAGCCTGTCTGAGAATTTTGTAGGCATCTAATTTCTGTTTGACATACCTTGAGCTTCTTGTATAAGACCTTGATAGATATAGAGACTGATTTAATTATTGAATTAAAACATGGTTTAAGTGGCACTGGATATTTAACCATTTGGGGGAACTCAGGTGGAGTCTCATGAGTGAGAACAAAACAGTGATTTTTTTTTTTTTCTGAACCCATGCACTTCAGTGTGGTTTGGTTAGGTGGGCCCCCTTCAGGAATGGTGAGGATAATTTCCAGCATCTTACTGCATCGCCCATGTGGGTTCTAGGGAGGGAGTCAGGAGCCTTGCAGAATGCTCTGCTCTACTGCACTCCAGAAACATCTATTTCTTTCCTTGGTTGTCAGGTTTTGAAGTCTATGGCATTGGGTTGTTCCCCTTTCCTGAGTTAGCTGTGTATGATTTTTTCAGGCAAGTTTTTACTTTTAAAAACTGAGTTTGTGTCTTTAGATACAAGAAAGGATGATACTGTGAGAAATTTAAATTCTCCGATTTTTTAACAGAGAAATTAAATATTAGCACTTAGCACTGACAGAACTGGCATTTAGCAAGTATGTACTACACTGTATTACTACTTTTATTTTATTCTCATGGTATCTCTATTTGGTCATTATTGCCAGCTCCACTTACAGATGGAAAAACTGATTCTGAGAAGTTTAAGTGATCTAAGAAAAAGAATTATTAAAACTAACTGAAGGATTAAAAGAATAAAATTATTGTAATCATTTCTAAGCCCCCAAAATGATTTAGTCAGTTTATATTCTTCTTACAGAAATTTCAGCTTTTATACGACATTGCCTTGAAATATGTAACTGTTGCTGTTACCTATTATTCTCTTGCCTGTTTCGCTTCCATTCTACAGGCTCTTACATCAGCACTGTGTGGATTATACAAAAATTCATTTAAATGACAATCAGAAGCTATTATTAAATAGCATTTAAGTTCATCATTACTGTTAGCCATGGAATCAATGGAAGTATTGTGAATCGTTAAGGTATAACTGGGTTTCCCAGGCTGTGCTGGTGGTAAAGAACCTGCCTGTCAATGCAAGTTAGACGTAAGAGACATGAATTTGATCCCTGGGTCGGGAAGATTCCCTGGAGGAGGGCACAGCAATGCACTACAGTATTCTTGCCTGAAGAATTCCATGGACAGAGGAGCCTGGTGGGTTATTGTCCATGGGGTCACACAGAGTTTCGACATAACTGAAGTGACTAAGCATGCATGCAAGGTATAACTAAAAAAAATTTTTAAGTAGATTAATTTTCATACTGTGGTTTCGGAGAAGACTCTTGAGAGTCCCTTCGACTGCAGGGAGATCCAACCAGTCCATCGTAAAGGAGATCAGTCCTGGGTGTTCACTGGAAGGACTGATGCTGAAGCTGAAAGTCCAATACTTTGTCCACCTAATGCAAAGAACCGACTCATTGGAAAAGACCCTGATGCTGAGAAAGATTGAAGGCAGGAGGAAAAGGGGATGACAGAGGATGAGATGGTTGGATGGCATCACTGACTCAGTGGACATGAGTTTGGGTGAACTCTGGGAGTTGGTGATGGACAGGGAGGCCTGGTGTGCTGCGGTTCGTGGGGTTGCAGAGAGTTGGACATGACTGAGCGACTGAACTGACTGACTGCATTTTCATATGTTATTGAATTTTATACATTTATAAATGTTACAAATAAAACATGTGGGTAAGAGAAGTCATTTGGCTCTGGATGTGTCAAGGCACTGATTTTTCTATAGGAGAGTTTTTTTTGTATCTGTAGCTGGAGGGTGGAAGTCTGAACGACTCAACCTTGCAGGCTGCCGGGGCCTGTCTGGGGCAGGGGAGGTGCTTCCCATGCTCACGTTCCTGTCCTGACCCATCCACCCGGACCTCAGCACACAGCGATGGGACTCAGGTGACGTGACAGGATGGCAGAGCCAGGCTTGCTTCCACCGGTGGCGTCTCACTGCTGCTATGACATTCATAAGCTGGGCAGGTTGGATGACAGCCAGTAGACGCTGCTGTTCCTTCGCTCTGGTTCTTCAGCAGGCCCTATGTTTAACTGAGCTTTTACAAGTGAACTGTTTCAATTTGCGGCATTTTTACCATTAATAGGTGGTGCAGTGCTTCACATCACAGGCATTAGTAGCCTTTCCTAATGGTTTGTCCTTCAGCATCACTTCCTCGCCCTTCTGTCCTAAAGGGGTTCACCAAGAATGGTGTATTTGTAACAATTTAGTCCAACAAATCTAAGTAATGTAGTTACTTACACTGCTTCTCTGCTCTGTCCCTTTCTAATGCTATCTTTTTTTTCCTTTTCCATCTTATTCTACCTCAACACACACACACACACACACACACACACACGAGAGAGAGAGAGAGAGAGAGAGACAGAGACAGAGACGAGACAGAGAGACAGAGAGAGAGAGAGAGGGAGGGAGAGAGAGTGCAAAAAGAGAAAGAGAGATGATGTGGAATTTGAGAATGCAGAAGGAAATAGGACAAGACAGCTTATAAAATATTTCCCCAAGTCAGAGCATATATTTTGTAGGGAGTTCTCTTTTTAAATAGTAACATCTTCAAACAAACAAGCTTTTTCATAATTAACATTTACCTTCCTTCCTGCCTTGCCAAAGCATTTTCTTCTTGCCACCCATTACTTCCTCTCACCAGAAGGCAGGAATAAAAAACGTAGCCAAACTTGCAAGGTTGGAAAGTTAGCATTTTTAAGAAAACAGCTTTTGGCATATGTGTTTCTATATTTTAAATGCTACATCCTTCATATTTTAAGGACGTATGAGACAGTGAGCAGAGTGGTTTTTCATGCTTTAGTTATGATCCCACTGAAATTGATTCTCTGGTGTTTCTTGAAGCATCATGGAGTAAACTGCATGGTACTAAGAGGATACTGTGTTATGGTATATGGTTTCCAGTATGTGTGGGTAGTGAAATATGAACACTGTTTATCAGATATATATATATTTACTAAAAATAGTTTTTTAAAACTAAAAACATGTAATGATGCTCTGAATAGAAATGAATGCCATAGACCAAGAAAAACCTGGTCTTGCATGCTGCATTAATAAGTATTTATTAATTCAATGAATGAATGAATGAATGAAAGGGTCTCTGTCCTGAAAGACACTTCAGAGAAAACTCAGTTTCTCTTACATTATAATAAAATTTGGGAACTGGGGCTCTTAACAAAAACACAGATTTCCAGGCTTCTTTCTCTATTGGAGATTCTAATTTATTTGGTCCATAGCGGGTGTGGAGGTCTATATTTTCTATCAATGCCTTGGGGGTTCTTGCAGCAAGTTTTGGGAGAACTACATTATGGGATGTTCTCTGATTAGAGCACTTCTCATATTGCAGTGGAGAAGAGTTAGATTTAGAAGTGGAAAAAGCCTGTCAATCAGAATGAGTAGGTTCCTTTCCTTAGTAAAGTTGCTGATTGTTAATAAGGTTAATGCAAGGGGTCTATAATTTAAGGGCACATTGCTCATATGTCTTGTTACACTTTTTATAATCTGCTTCATACTGCGACTGTTTATATATGTATTTTATCTCATGAGAATATGATAGGAATTAATCTTAGCCTATGTATTTTTATTGCCTCAGTGACTTCTAAGGTACTTTTAGTATAGTTAAAATATGACTCTTCCTAGCTCTCATAAATTACATAAAACAGTAAATTATTATTTCATCAGCATCAAATATTAGTTACAATTTAGTTTTATGGAAAAGCAGGTGAGGCCCATCAACTTGAATTCTGGAGCACGCATCTCTCTGCTCCACGCTCTGATTCCCTGGCATCCTTGGCGTCAGGGGTAGGGTGGAGGGGGTGTCAAGAGACAAGGTCTGGAGGGAGATGAGGAAGGTCTACGTTTCTTGAAGGCGCTGCATAATTTGCCACGGTGCTGTATTAGGTTGTCCTCAAACAGTTTTCCAGGATTCTCTTTGAGAAGAGAGTTCTGTGGCTTAATATGCTTGGGAATCCTGTACCCCCACTTGGAATTAATAATTCAGGTTAATACAATGAAAGGAGAACTCAGGCTCAAAGAAATAACTTTAATTTTGTTGAACCCTTTTATGAAAGTGAAGTGAAAGTGTTAGTTGCTCAGTCATGTCTGACTCTTTGCGACCTCATGGACTGTAATCCGCCAGGTTCCTCTGTCCATGGAATTTTCTGAGCAAAAACACTGGAGTCGGTTGCCATTCCCTTCTCCAGGGAATCTTCCCAACCCAGGGATCAAACCCAGGTCTTCCGCATTGCAAGCAGATTCTTAACATCTGAGCCAGCAGGGAAGCCGAACCTTTCATAGCGCCATCTTTTAGTAACTTTTGGGAAGTGTTTGCTTTTGCGTTTGCACAAGACATGTCTAGTTGAGTGGTTTTCAGAGTGCAGATCCAGGATAAGTAGCTTCAGTGTCACTTGGGAACTTCAAAGAAAAGCAAATTCCTGAACCCTACTTGAGGGGCTTTCAATTAGAAACTCTGTAGATGGGGCCCAGGTTTCTGCATTTTAACAAGCCCTCCAGCTGATCTGATGTCTGCTCATGTTTGGAAATCACTGCTCTCAGCTAATAAATCATTTTCAGTAGGTTCTGAATTCGGTAATAAAATTGTCTGCGTTGGGAAGTGAGTCATTTCAAAACTTTAACAAGTGTGCTATATACCTAAGATGCAGATTTCCGGGCCCTGCTCCTATGTACTGTGCCAATGTCTCTGGAGGTGGAGCTTAGGACTCAGCATTTTTCACCAGCCTGTGGGGCCACCTGTGTTGGATCAGGCTTTCCAAACCATCCTGTAGGTTTGCAGGGGCCACTCCTGGGTTCCTTTCAAGTAGCGATTTTGAATATTCAAAAGTTGAGGGATTTGTACATCTGTCTTATGAAACTGAAGGCATAAATCCTATTGCCTACAATGCAGTCTTATTGATGAATGGATGAAATAAGTGTTATTTGGTCAGTGATGTCCAGCTCTTCACCACCCCATGTACCGTAGCCAGTCAGGCTCCTCTGTCCATGGGATCACCCAGGCAAGAATACTGGAGTGGGTAGCCATTCTCTTCTCCAGGGGATCTTCCCAACACAGGGATCGATCTCAAGTCTCCTGCATTGCAGGCATATTCTTTACCATCTGAGCCACCAGGAAAGCTAGATGAATAGGTGGTTAGTTAATTCAGTTTAGATTTATGCCAAGTGGAACATTCTTGATTTCATATACTTCCTCAATTCTCAGCACCCATTCTGGGGGACACAGTGGAGCATCTTTTTCTCAGGAAATAATGATCCCTAGAGTAGAGATGTGCTGGGACATTAGCATAGACCTTGGGGTATTTAGATTTGACCTTGACCTGGTCAGATAGACCAACTTATCAAAGTGGTGGTGTGAGAGCTCCTTGAGCTTGAATGGCAATAGTTTGCTGGATGAAATTGGTATGGCTCTTTGTGGGTACCTTTATTTTAAAATTTATTTTAATTGGAGGATAATTGCTTTACAATATTGTGTTGGCTTCTGCCACACAACAACGTGAATCAGTCACAAGAACACATATGTCCCCTCCTTCTGAACCTCCCCTCCACTCCTCACTCCGACCTACCCCTCTAGGTTGTCACAAAGCACCGAGGTGAGCACTCTGTGCTCACAGAGCAGTTTCCCACTGGCTATCTATTTTACATATGGGGAGGATCCCCTGGAGAAGGGAATGGCAACCCACTCCCGTATTCTTGCCTGGAGAAGTCCATGGACAGGGGAGCCTGGTGGGCTACAGTCCATGGGGTTGCAAAGAGTTGGACACGACTGAGCGACTTGACTTTACATACATGTCAGTGCTACTCTCAATTCCTCCCACCCTGTCCTTCCTCCCCCCACACCAGATCCGTAAGTCTGCTTTCTATGTTTGTATTTCTATTTCTGCCCTCAAATAGGTTCATCAGTACCATTTTTCTAGATCACACATATATGCATTAATATACGATATTTGGTTTTCTCTTCCTGACTCACTTTACTTGTATAACAGGCTCTAGCTTCATCTGCCTCATTATAACTGACTCAAATGTGTTCCTTTTCATTGCTGAGTAATATTCCATTGTATACATGTACTACAACTTCTTTGTCCGTTCGTCTGCCAGTGAACATCTAGGTGGCTTCCATGTTATGGCTATTGTAAATAGTGCTGCCCTGAGCACTGAGGTACATGTGTCTTTTCAGTTATGGTTTTCTCAGGGTTTATGCCCAGTCTTGGGATTGCTGGGTCATATGGTAGTTTTATTCTTAGTTTTTAAAGGACTCTCCATACAGTCCTCCATAGTGGCTGTATCAATTTACATTCCCACCAACAATACAAGAGGGTTCCCTTTTCTCTACATCCTCTCCAGCATTTATTCTTTGTAGATTTTTTTGGTGATGGCCGTTCTAGTGGGTGTGAGGTGATACCTCATTGTAGCTTTGATTTGCATTTCTCTAATAATGAGTGATGTTGAGCATCTTTTCATGTGTTTATTTGCCATCTGTATGTCTTCTACAGAGAAAAGTCTGTTTAGGTCTTCCTCCCACTTTTTGATTGGGTTGTTTGTTTTTCTGATGTTGAGATGCATGAGCTGCTTGTATGTTTTGAAGATTAATTCTTTGCCAGTTGTTTCATTTGAAATTATTTTCTCCCATTCTGAGGGTTGTCTTTTCATCTTGTTTATCATTTCCTTTTTTATTTTTAAATTAATTTCTGTTAAGTATAGTTGATTTACAATATTGTGTTAGTTTTAGGTGTATAGCATAGTGAATCAGTGTATACGTATACATATATCCACTCTTTTTAAAGGTTCTTTTCCCATTACAGAATATTGAGTATAGTTCCCTGTGCTACACAGTAAGTCCTTATTGCTGCTGCTAAGTTGCTTCAGTCGTGTCCGACTCTGTGACCCCAGAGACGGCAGCCCACCAGGCTCCGCCGTCCCTGGGATTCTCCAGGCAAGAACACTGGAGTGGCTTGCCATTTCCTTCTCCAATGCATGAAAGTAAAAAGTGAAAGGGAAGTCGCTCAGTTGTGTCCGACTCTTCATGACCCCATGGACTGCAGCCCACCAGACTCCTCCGTCCATGGGATTTTCCAGGCAAGAGCACTGGCGTGGGGTGCCATTGGCGTATCAGTTGCCAGTCCCAATCTTGCAATTTATTCCCCACTCCTTTCCCCTTTGATAACCATAAGCTTGTTTTCTACATCTGTGATTCTATTTCTGAGGACCTTTAGAGGCAACTCTTGGAAGAAATTGAGTGTGATATTATTGTGGGATATTTTAAAGGAAATCGAACCACTACAGAAACTGTCTTTTGTGTCCTATCTCAAAGGAAGCATTCTAAGCTGAGAGTCTTTTTGTAGTTAACTGAAACTTTGAAGAATTGTTGGATAAACATAGATAAACATATCTGAGGTTTTAAAAAGGTTTGTATTTATAGAAAAGCCAAGGGTTCAGCTACCTAGGTTTCTCTAATGCTATTTTGAGAATAATAAACAGAAAAACAGCCATTTTGAACATACAATGCATGGTTGTTTATCAATTCATGTATTTATGATGTGTGTCACGTTTCCTCCTGTGTTGTTAGCCTTAAAAAAGACAAACCCACAACTCTGATGAAATATTCTAAAATGAGAACACTAAGTTCTACATCAAATGGATTGGCATTGCCATCATTCTGACAGCTCTGTAAAAAGCTGTATTGAGGAAAGGAAGGGATATTTAGCAACTCAGAATTTTAAATGAAGACCCAATTAAAAATTAAAAGAATCCTTGAATACACTTCAAACATTCTTATAAGCCTATTAAAAAGTATATATTATCACCATCATACCCATAAATAAATCCTGTTTATCTAATTCTTATAGATTAGTGCCATCCAGTGACACGCAAATATTTGGGATGTGAGTTTCCTTTCCCTTGAATGCCTTGTACTTCTGCCATTTTCCTGTAACAAGAGGCTAGAATTTTCT
Source organism: Cephalophus harveyi (assembly GCA_006410635.1). Taxonomy (NCBI): domain Eukaryota; kingdom Metazoa; phylum Chordata; class Mammalia; order Artiodactyla; family Bovidae; genus Cephalophus; species Cephalophus harveyi. The sequence continues at coordinate 335,342 of SJYT01053999.1, forward strand.
ACTTTTATTGCCTTGGAGAAGAAATGAAGCAGATGTCTGCAGGAAACAAAAGAATCAAATTTTTAGTATTTAATTGCCAAAGGGCTAGGTTTGAGCATTGACAATGATTGTGGAAAAACAAAAAGAAGAGCTAGGCTTTGCTATTCCTGGACTGGACAAGAGATTTGGACCAGAAAGGGAGAGGAGAAGGGTTTGCCTGGGCTGCACCAGGGGAAACCAGAAACTCCTCAAATTCATTGTATCTACAAAGACCCTATTTCTGTGTAAGACCACATTCTGAGGTTCTGAGTGGACATCAGTTTTTAGTGCAGGCTAACCTACTGCATCATGCAAATGTATTAGAGAAAGCTTCCATTTTCCCTGTAGAGCAAAGAAATACAAATATGGAAACAGAGGAGCCAAGTTTTTGTCCTTCTCCTGTAGACTAGGCTGTTAAAGTGCAGAGCAGGGCTGATGCTCTGAGTCTACAGAGGTGAGCATCTGAACTTGGGTCTTCATGGTAGAGTGATTCAACCTGTCTCCAAGGAGGATGAAGTTGGGTGAGTGTGACTGTGATGGGGAGCCTTCTTTGTATTGCCATTTATTTATAATACAGAAGAACTGCTGGCAAATTCTAATCTGGAAATGCAGAGTTCCTTTAAAACAAAAATCTGGGTTTAATCAATAAAGTGCAAAGCATCTGTGAATCTAATGCTATTTTAATATTTTATTTTTACTGCAAAGTTAGAGCATTCAATTTGAAATGAACAAAAATAATTCCCTTTCCCTCTTTTTTTGACTATACCTCATGGCATATGGGAATCTTAGTTTCCTGACCAGGCATTGAACACATGCCCCCTGGGAGTGAAACCACTGGACCACCAGGGAAATTTCCCCAAATAACGCATGAATGAGAGTAGTTTGTACATTTCCATGTTGGAGCTTATCAGAAAGGATCAAAGTTATAAAAATGTTACAATCAATATTGTCTAGGACTTCACTGGTTTGGAGTCCAGTCAAATGTAAACAATACCTGGGATAGAATAAAAAAGATGTCAGCTTCATCATAACCATCTAGTAAACATATATATATATATATAAATTCTGTATTGCCCAAATATTTTATAAAGAAAGGGATCTCTGTGAGTTCAACTGAAAATTTTTGTTGCTTTATATAAAAATTTTGATTAAAAATTGTTCATGCATGGGGTCCGTGAAAAATGTTCAGTGATTTGATATCTTATGCTTGTTGTACTGAGATATTTTATTTTTTAATATTTTATATTCTTTTTTTATAGGTTTTCTAAGAGAACTGGGAACTTATTGCCAAATAAGACTTTTTGTTTAAAATATCTGTGATAATAAATAGTTCTTTCTAAATATAATCAGTTTATATTGTAGTTCAATCCATGGGGAATTAGTTTATTTGATGCTGTTTCATTTTTTTAGTGACTTCTCTAAATTTTGTCATTAATTCTACTTGACTTATTTCTCCACTTTAGTAATTATCATTGGTGTCAGTGTTTAAATTGTTTAAGGGAACACATGAGAGGTTTTTGGACCTACTTTTTAAAGGATATATCTTTTAAAAGGTTTAGTTAAGAAAAATGTCCCCCCTTCCACTAGAAAATTGTTTTTATTCTACAATATCAGCTCAGTTCAGTCACTCAGTCATTTCTGACTCTTTGTGACCCCATGAACTGCAGCACGCCAGGCCTCCCTGTCCATCACCAACTCCCAGAGTTACCCAGACTCATGTCCGTCGAGTCAGTGATGCCATCCAGCCATCTCATCCTCTGTCATCCCCTTCTCCTCCTGCCCCCAATCCCTCCCAGCATCAGAGTCTTTTCCAAGGAGTCAACTATTTGCATGAGGTGGCCAAAGTTCTGGAATTTCAGCTTTAGCATCATTCCTTCCAAAGAAATCCCAGGGCTGATCTCCTTTAGAATGGGCTGGTTGGATCTCCTTGCAGTCCAAGGGACTCTCAAGAGTCTTCTCCAACACCACAGTTCAAAAGCACCAATTCTTCAGCACTCAGCCTTCTTCACAATAATCACTCTAAAAGTGATTTTTATGTGTGGGTTTTCCTTTTATTTATATCTAAGATATAATATGTTACATGATTAAAATACATTTAATGCTGCTTATTCAAATATGCATGAGGTTTACATATTCTGAAAAAAACTAATTTTCTAACTTGATTTAATTCACATTAGACCAAATTTAAATGTGGATGTCTTAAAAATAGACAGGCTAGGGAGCGTAAATTATCCAGATACTATAAAACAAAGAAAAAATATAGCTGATGAAGGAAATTAATAAGAAGCAGGAAGAAACAACTACATCTCATAAATTTTTATCACCCAAGACTTTACAGACCCAAGACTGTAAAGATGGTGTGAAATTCTGACATCCTCTTTGGGAAGTCCCAACCCACCCACGTGTGGGGAGCAGAAGCATCCCAACTGGCCATCTTTGAGGTTTTGAACATAGTTCAATTTTTTGGTTTTTCTAGATGACTGCCACTAGTAGAGCGGCAATTTGTCTTATAGAAATGAAAGCAAGTTGATAATAAAAAAATTGATAATGATTGTGATAATGGAGTTTCTAAGCAAGTAAGAATGCTTGCACGCCATACTGAAGTCTTGATTTTGCTTTTTAGTTTTTCTGTGGCTACTATTTCCAGGGCATGCCTTACTTTCTGCTCCTTTGGGTTTAGGTCAGTGGTGCTCAAAGTCTACTGTGCACCTGAATGACATGAAGATCTTATAGAGCAATTGCAGACCAGTGGCAGAATTTCTGAGTCAATAAATCTGCCTACAATGTGGGAGACCTGGGTCCTGTCCCTGGGTCGGGAAGATCTCCTGGAGAAGGCAATGGCAATCCACTCTAGTATTCTTTCCTGGAGAGTTTCATGGACAGAAGAGCCTGGCAGGCTACGGTCCATGGGTTCGCAAGGAGTTGGACACAACTGAGTGACTAACACACGCTATAGATTTTCTTGATTCTCAAAGAATCCACTGACCATAAGATACAAACCACCCTTCTGGTTTACTCAGCCCAAGGGTAGGGGTGGTAGGAATCTTTTTATAGCTACTTAGAAATTAAAAACAAGTTCTTGGATTCTTTCTTTGGAATAAAGGTGTTAACATCTTTGAAATGAGAAGCATATAAACTTAATGAAATGAGTTCAATAATAAAGTCTAATTTATGAACACTGTGGTGTGTTTGGTTTGAAAGAGCAAAGAATGCAGGACAAGGAAGGATGAAATAGAGGAATTGAGATAGAGTAAAAGAAGGAAGGGGGGCAGCTGGAGAGAAGAAATAGAAGGGGAAACCTATGGGCCACAGACCTGAAGAAAGTGGAAAAATACTGGAGGGAGAGGATGGAAAAGAGAGGGGAGAGAAGGGTCTTTTCCAATGAGTCAGTTCTTCGTATCAGGTGGCCAAAGTATTGGAGCTTCAGCTTTAGCATCAGACGAACAGTATGAAAAGGCAAAAAGATGTGACAGCAAAGATAAATTCCCTAGGTCAGTAGGTGCCAATGTGCTACGGGAAAAGAGTGGAAAAATAACACCAGAAAGAATGAAGAGACAGAGCTAATGATGGAGACAGGTCAATGATGCTGTCCAAACATCTCACCCTCAGTCATCCCATTCTCCTCCTGCCTTCAATCTTTTCCAGTATCTGGGTTTTTTCCAATGAGTCAATTCTTCACATTAGGTGGCCAAAGTGTTGGAGTTTCAGCTTCAGTATCAGTCCTTCCAATGAATATTTAGGACTGATTTCCTTTAGGATGGACTGGTTGGATGGATCTCCTTGCAGTCCAAGGGACTCTCAAGAATCTTCTGCAACACCACAGTTCAAAAGCATCAATTCTTCACCATTCAGCTTTCTTTATGGTCCAGCTTTCACATCCATGACTACCGGAAAAATCATAGCTTTGACTAGATGGACCTTTGCTGGCAAAGTAATATCTCTGCTTTTTAATATGCTATCTAGGTTGGTCACAGCTTTTTTCCCAAGGAGCAAGGATCTTTTAATTTCATGGCTGCAGTCACCATCTGCAGTGATTTTGGAGCCCCCCAAAGTAAAGTCTTTCACTGTTTCTATTGTTTCTCCATCTATTTGCCATGAAGTGGTGGAACTGGATGCCATGATTTTAGTTTTCTGAAAGTTGAATTTTAAGCCAACTTTTTCACTCTCCTCTTTCATCTTCATTAAGAGGCTCTTTGGTTCCTCTTTGCTTTTTGCCATAAGGTGGTATCATCTGCATATTTGAGGTTATTGATATTTCTCCCAGCAATCCTGATTCTAGCTTGAGCTTCATCCAGCCTGGCATTTCACATGATATACTCTGCATAGAAGTTAAATAAGCAGGGTGACAGTATACAGCCTTGACATACTCCTTTCCCAATTTTGAACCCATCTGTTGTTCCATGTCCAGTTCTAACTGTTGCACAGCTTTCACAGGAGGCAGGTAAGGTGGTCTGGTATTCCCATCTCCTTAAGTATTTTCCAGTTTGTTGTGATCCACACGGTCCAAGGCTTTAGCGTAGTCAATGAAGCAGAAGTAGATGTTTTTCTAGAATTATCTTGCTTTTTTTAATGATCCAACAGATGTTGGCAATTTGATCTCTGGTTCCTCTGCCTTTTCTAAATTCAGCTTGAACATCTGGAAGTTCATGGTTCACGTACTATTGAAAAATGGCTTGGAGAATTTTGAGCATTACTTTGCTAGTGTGTGAGATGAATGTGATTATGCGGTAGTTTGAACATTCTTTGGCATTGCCTTTCTTTGGGATTGGAATGAAAACTGATCTTTTCCAGTCCTGTGGCCACTGCTAAGTTTTCCAAATTTGCTGGCATATTGAGTGCAGCACTTTGACAGCATCATCTTTCAGGATTTGAAAACACTTAGCTGGAATTCCATCACTTCCACTAACTTTGTTCATAGTGATGCTTACTAAGGCCCACTTGACTTTGCATTCCAGGATGTCTGGCTCTAGGTGAGTGATCACACTATCGTGGTCATTACGTTTTTTTTTTTTTTTTTTGGTATAGTTGTTCTGTATATTCTTGCCACGTCTTCTTAATATCTCCTGCTTCTGTTGGGTCCATGTTGTTTCTGTCCTTTATTGTGCCCATCTTTTCATGAAATGTTCCTTTGGTATCTCTAAGTTTCTTGAAGCGATCCCTAATCTTTCCCATTCAATTAATTTCCTCTATTTCTTTGCATTGATTACTTAGGAAGGCTTTTTTTTTTTTTTTTATCTCTCCTTGCTGTTCTTTGGAACCCTGCATTCAGATGGTTATAACTTTCCTTTTCTCTTTTGCTTTTCACTTCTCTACTTTCCTGAGCTATTTGTAAGGTCTCCTCAGACAACCAGTTTTTCTTTTTGCCTTTCTTTTTCTTGGGGATGGTTTTGATCACTGATTCCTTTAGGCATTCTGTCCATTATATCTAATCCCTTAAATCCCTTTGTCACTCAAGGGATTTGACATGAACTTGGGCAAACTCTGGGAGATGGTGAGGGACAGAGAAGCCTGGCATGGTGCAGTCCATGGACTGCAAAGAATTGGTCATGACTTAGGGACTGAACAACAAAAAAATTATCTGTCAGTCTGCAGGTGCTCTGCTCACCATCTTAGATACAGAATTACATTGAATTCTCTGAACAGCCCACAGACACAGATACTCTTATCATTCCCATTTTACAAAACATTTCACCAGAATTTATGCCTAGGTCTCTGGGAGCCTGATCTTCAAACCTCCGTGTGATACTGCTTCCATCTGAATTCTGAGAAACTGCTAGAGTTTAAGGATTTGAATGAATAATGTCACCTGCCATATTAGCAAACAAAGGATGTTGTGGCCACCAAGGCTTCAGTCCCTGCAGCCCTCACCTGACTTGTACCTTGAAGGGATTCAGGATGGAGAAAATCAGGATACTGGCTCTAGATAGTTAAGGTGCATATCACAGGAATGATTTCAATGAACCCAGGCTCCTGCATCTTGCCAAACACAAAAAAGTGCTGAATTCATTAATTTGAGATATCTGGTCTTCTCTAGTTAGCAGTAATCTTTTGATGTTCCAACTACCTGGTCTTTGTTGCAAAAACTCCTCTTTATCACAACCCCTCCCTTACCTCTTCAGAGCAATTTCTCAGAGCTATTGAGAGGCTGTCTCCCAGGCTTAAGTCCTCTGTATGTCCACAAAATAAACTGTAATTCTCAACTTTTAGGTTTTGGGTATGTGTGTGCGCTTGTTTTCTCAGTTGATAGCTCGATACTTTTAGATTGTTACTTTTATTATTTGGTCTTTTTAAACTTAAAGACAAAACTTCCAAAACCCTTTTCCTTGCGAAGCTGTTCTGGAGTGAATTTAGTGCTCCTTCTGCTTCCTGCCACCATTTCAATTGGCGGGGTGGGGAGATAGCTCCTGTCACTCTGTCTGAAATTGCTAGCAGCTTGAGGGTGAAGTGGTTGGCAATGGGCAGGACATATTTTTCTTAGTTTAAAAAATTAGGTAGTATTCAGTTATTTTTAACAAGGTGATATATATATATATATTTAAAGAAGAAAAACATTTGCACAGCCATCCCAAACAAAGGCACCTGCAGCCTAAGCTCAGATATAGACAGTGTGCTCACTTCTGAGTTACTGCCACCACCTAGAGACAGTTCTCCAGACTGAGAAGTTTCATTCCTTTAAGCCAATGCCTTAAAAAGTCTGTAATAGGGACTTCCCTGGTAGCTCAGTGGTGAAGAATCTGCCTGCTAGTACAGGAGATGTGGGTTCAATTCCTGGCCCAGGAAGATCCTCACATGCAGTGGAGCAACCTATCCCACGGCTAACAACTACTGTGGAGAAGGCACTGGTGACCCACTCCAGTACTCCTGCCTGGAAAATCCCATGGACAGAGGAGCCTGGTGGGCTGCAGTCCTCGGGGTTGCTAAGAGTCGGACTCGACTGAGCGACTTCACTTTCACTTTTCACTTTCATGCATTGGAGAAAGAAACGGCAATCCACTCCAGTGTTCTGGCCTGGAGAATCCCAGGGATGGGGGAGCCTGGTAGGCTGCTGTTTATGGGGTTGCACAGAGTCGGACATGACTGACGTGACTTAGCAGCAGCAACAGCAGCACAACTACAGAGTCTGTGCTCTAGGGCCCAGGAGCAGCAGCTACTCAGCCCACTTGCCCCAGGGCTCGTGCTCCACAGCAAGAGATGTCACCGCAGTGAGCAGCCCCCGCACCATGACTGCAACCAGAGAAAAGCTTCCACAGCAACAAAGACCCAGCACAGCCAAAAATAAATAAATAAAACTAATATCAAAAGATCTATAATGCTTCAGGGAGTGATAACAGCGAGGTATCAGCTGTTTATGCCACACAAAATTGTGCATGCATGTCTTGGTCCTCTAAAAATAGTACCTTATTTTTCCATGAGTGAGAGAAATCTCATTATTTTACACTATTAACCAAGGCCCATTTCCCCCCCTGCCCCCAGATCCAGCCAATTTAAATTCTTTTTTATAAATTTGTGTTTTTGAGACCTTTAGAAATTTGAACAAAAACCCAATTGAAAGCCAAATTTTAACTGTGTAGAAGCCCTACTTTTGGCTTTATAAGGTCATAAATATGGTTGTTAGTTAAGAGAGAGGTAAGCTGGACTTACTGATTTTGTCTGTTTAAGAGGGCTCATTTTCCCTTCATAATTGTACCAAGTAAATGATAAGAACAAGCAACAGCAGCTGACAAACAGCATCTGCTGCATACCTGTGCTTTTCTGATTCAATCTGCTCAAATTCCCTTGTGTGTGTGTTTACAGTCGCTCAGTTGTGTCCAACTCTTTACAACCCCGTGGACTGTAGCCTGCCAGGCTGCTCTTGTCCATGGAGTTTTTCAAATTCTATTAGTGTGGGTACAATTCTCAACACAAGGAAATTGAGGCTAAGAGAGGTTAAGAAATACCTTCAAGGTTAATGACTGGTTATTTTTGCACCAGTTTTCAACCACTCAACATTGTCTCCAGAGCCCATCCTCACAATTACACTATTCTGTGCCTTAAACATTAACTGAGCAGGTCTATGGCTTACATTTAACCATGTGCCACAGTCATTACTTTCTTGAAACATTGGCTGTGATACTAATAGATAGAAAAGAATGGATTAAAAAAATATGTTGGAGTATAGTTGATTTACCATATTGTGTTAGTTTCTGGTGTACGGCAAAGTGATTCAGTTACACACATATAAATTATCATACTGAGTGAATAATATATATATAGTCTTTAACAGATTCCTTTACATTATAGCTTATTTCAAGGTAGAGAATATATTCCCTGTGCTATAAGTAGGTCTGTGTTGCTTATTTATAAAAAGCGTGTATATGTTAGTTTCCAACTCCTAATTGCTCTCTCCTGAATCTCCTTATGCATTCAGTAATCATAAGTTTGTTTTCTATGTCTACCAGTCTGCTTCCATTTTGCAAATAAGGTCGTTTGGGTCATGTTTTAGATTTCACATAAGAGTGATATCCTATGGTATCAGCCTTTCTCTGTCTGGCTTGCCTCACTTAGTATCGTCATTTCTAGATCCACGTGTGTTGCTGCAAATGACATTCTTTCACTCTTTTTTATAGCTGAGTGGTATTCTGTTGTGTGTATATTATATATATATATATATATATATAATATACCACATCTTCTTTATCAAGAATATTTTAAACTAATAAAACAAACGTAAGATTTCCTTAAGTGACTTGTATTTTGATTTTCAAGTTCATTTCTCTTTTCCCATTTCTATTTCAAGAGTCTCAGCAACTTGATACTGGCCCTTCTGCCCTTGGGTCCTGCCAGGACTTGACCCCGGTCCTTGAGCCCGCCCGGCTGTGACCCTGGAGCTTGCTCACCGCAGTTGTCCTCGTCCACGCCGTTTTCGCAGTCGTCCACGCCGTTGCATTGCAGCTGCTGAGGTAAGCACTTGGTGGTGTTGCCGCAGGGGAAGTAGCCCAGGTCGCAGGGCACATTCTGCGCTCTGCCGGAAGTGACTGTGATGTGGAAGGGGAGAGAGGTTTACACAAGGCCCTGCACACAGTGACTCCCCACAGTCCGCAAACCTACTTCTTGTCATCCTGGCAGGTCCCACCTTCCTGATGCTGCCTCACCTTGAGCATTAGCCGGATGCCAATGCTTTTCCAAGAACCTCCACACCTAAATGAAGTTCTTCACATCTTCAGAAAATGCCAGGATTCCCTGCTCTTTGCCTTTTCTCATGTTTCCCACCTGCAAGGTCCTCGTCATTCCTCTTTTCTGTGAAAGGTCTGCCCATACTTTATAGCGGAGCTCAATTCCCCTTTTCTCTTTCAAAAATTTTTCATCCAATCATTTTTTTAAAATTTAAATTTATTTATTTTAATTGGAGGCTTATTACTTTACAATATTGTATTCGTTCTGCCACACATCAACATGAATCCGCCACGGGCGTACACGTGTTCCCCATCCTGAACCCCCGTCCCACCTCCCTCCTTTCTTGCATTCTTACTGTTGACTGAGGATCATGGCTGGTTTGGTACTGGGGTGGAAGTAGGAACTACTGTAGCGGGTTCCTGAGGGCAGGCCCTGTGCCCTGTAGCATGTAGCATCCAATAAAATGCTTCCTGCCCTTTTCATATGGGCTTCTTTCACTTATAAATTTCATTTACGGTTCCTCTATGTCTATTCATGACTTAACTCATTTCTTTTTTGTGCTAAATAATATTCAGTGGTCTGAATGAAACATCTTGATTGATTCTATTGATTCACCTAACAGAAAGACATTTTGCAAGCTTTGGCAGTTTTTAATAAAGCTCCTATTCACATCTATGTGCAAAATTTTTGTGTGGAGGGACATAAGTTAATTTTGCCATTTAAAACTCCAGATTTATATGAGCTCAAAGATTATTATAGAATCCAAGATAATTCTGTTGCTTATTATCCTTCTGATGTTTGTACATCTTTGAGGCTTTCTAGAATAATAGTCAATTATAAAGAAAAACACAGAATGGATTGAACAGTCAATAAAGGACTTTCTTGCATTCTTACTGTTGACTGAGGATCATGGCTGGTTTGGTACTGGGGAGGAAGAGAACAGGCCAGGTTGTAGGAACCGCCGGAGCTCACTAATATGTGGAGTAGGGGTGTGTGACACCTATTTAGTGTTAAAAATCAAGTTGCTATTTTGATATTAAATTGTATGAACTATTTATATATTTTGGATATTAACTCTTTACTGGTTATATTATTTGCAAATATTTTCTACCATTCAGCAGGTTGTCTTTTCAATTTTTAAAAAATTAAAAAAAAATTTTGGCCATGCCATATGGCGTGTGGGATCTGATTTCCCCAATCAAGGATTGAACCCACGCTGCAGTGGAAGTGTGGGACTTCTAGGGAAGTGCCTTTTTGTCATTTCATTTTGTTAATGGTTTCCCTTGCTGTGTAAAAGCTTTTAAGTTTCATTAGGTCCCATTTGTTTATTTTCACATTTGTTATCTTTGCCTGAGGTGACAGATTAAAGAAAAATATTGCTATGATTTATGTCAAAGAGTGTTTTGCCTATGTTTTCTTCTAGGAGTTTAATAGTTTCCTGTCTTACATATAAGCCTTTAATTCATTCTGAGTTTAAAACAATTTGGTCCAGGTCTATTTTTTGAAATTATTAAGATAGGAATAAAAAATGACTTTTCCAAATATAAACTTATAATGTTGGGTCTGCTTTGCCATACATGCCTTACACTATCTATTCCTCAATCCTGATGGGCTCCTCTTCACTGAATCTTTGTTCAGATGGTTCTATGCCGTTTGGACCCAAATAAGGAAGATTCAGTCATTTCTGGATGTGGAGCTTAAATGGAGTAAGCAAACACCTTTTCACATCTCTGTTTATGTTCATCTCGGGTGTGTGTGAATTTGCAAAATGCACTCACCAAGCATCATTGGAAGAGAAAGGCAGCAGAAGGACAATGAGTGGTTTCCTTTGAATCATTTTTTGCTTATTTTAAAATTTAGTCCTAAATTTGGTAGTAAGCTCTTTTCAGATAAGGAGTGAACAGATGAGAGAGAAAAGTTTAAGAAAATGCGATTTAGCACGTGTGTTGCCAAGTTTAATAACAGGAAAAGTATGTGGCTTAGGAGTAGATGAACTTCTAAATACATTTTTGAAGACTTTCTGACTATAGTAAATGAAATGTTAAATATATCTGGTGGCTCAGATGGTGGAGAGTTTGTCTGCCAATGCAGGAGACCTAAGAGATGCTGGTTTGATCCTTGGGCCAGGAAGATCCCCTGGTGAAGGGCATGGTAACCCACTCCAGTATTCTTGCTGGGAGAATCCCATGGACAGAGGAGCCCGTCAGGCTACATGCCATGGGGTCATAAAGAGTTGGACACAATTGGGCAACTAACACTTTCACTTTTCCTGGATATATTTATGCACTGAGAAGAAGAAGGACGTTCAGTCATGTCTGACTCTTTGCGAGCCCATGAACTATACGGTTCATAGAATTCTCCAGGCCAGAATACTGGAGTGGGTAGCTTTTTGCTTCTCCAGGGGATCTTCCCAACCCAGGGATCAAACCCAGGTTGATCATGGCTGGTGGATTCTTTACCAGTTGAGCCACAAGGAAAGCCCAAGAATACGGGAGAGGGTAGCCTAACCCTTCTCCAGGGGATCTTCCTGACTCAGGAGGTGAACCGGGGTCTCCTGCATTGCAGGCGGATCCTTTACCAACTGAGCTATGAGAGGGTTATGCAGTGGAATCAGAATATTAATAATTTCAACAGCGACTGTGTAGTGATAGATTCAGAACTGAATGAAAAACACCTAGCAGAGTGCTCGTGATGCAGGGCCCATCTGCTGACAGTGACAGCTTGGCAGTGACGAGGCGCTGGCTCTGTCAGCATAGTGTAGGTTAGTACTTAACATCGGCACAAAGGCATCTTGCTTTTCGAGATACCTGAATTTAGATTTTTGTGATTATAGCTTTTTAACTTAAATACTCTCATATCATACAAAAATCACTTATAATTTAAGAAATTCATAAATGATTTTTTAAAAAAGCACCCTAACTGAAAAATCATTCTAGTGTGTAAGAACTCAAATAAACAATACAGTCAAAATTTGAAGCAATTTGGAAAATATGCATTGTAATTTTAATTGCAACAACAGAGACTTTTTTTTGATGAAGCACTTAAATATCTTCCTTCTCTTGGAAATCCTATGAGATTGCGTGCATGCTAAGTCGCTTCAATCGTGTCTGACTCTTTGCGACCACGTGGGCTGGAGCCCGCCAGGCCCCTCTGTCCATGGGATTCTCTAGGCAAGAATACTAGAGTGGGTGGCTGTGTTCTCCTCCAGGGGATCTTCCTGAGCTAGGGATCAAACCCGTGTTTGCTATGTTTGCCTGTATTGGCAAACGGATTCTTTACCACTAGTGCCACCTAGGAAGCCCCCTATAAGGTTAAGTAGATGGAAAAACTGAAGGAGAGCTCCATGAGCTGATTGCCAAGTGAAACACAGTGCTGAATGAAAATCAGTGACTTTCTTTTTCTCTGCCAAAGAGCAAATTACCGTCATTCCCATATGACTAAAAATATGTATGTGCCTTGTCTGCATTTTGTGGGTCTGGGTAATGCACAAAGAAGGGAAGGATTGTCCAGACTTTGTTCAGTAATTTTAACTTCTCTTTGACTTAACGGGGTCCCCGTGTAATTCCCTGGTGGCTCAGAGGCAAAGAATCAGCCTGCAGTGCAGGAGGCTCAGGTTCCATCCCTAGGTCAGAGAGATCCTCTGGAAAAGAAAATGGCAGCCATTCTAGTGTTCTTACCTGTAAAATCCCATGGACAGAAGAGCCTGGTAGGCTATAGTCAAATGGGGTCTCAGAAAGAGTTGGACATGCTCTAGAAACCGAACGATAACAGCAATGTAATTCAAGGGCCAGAGTCAAAGAAGAAGTGAAGTGAAGCATGTTAGTAATGCGGTTTTGAGGAAACTGTCCTTGTTTCCATATGAGTTCAGTTTAGTTGCTCAATTGTGTCCAATTCTTTGCAGCCCCCATGGACTGTAGCACTCCAGGCTTCTCTGTCCATCACCAACTCCCGGAGACTACTCAAACTCATGTCCATCATGTCAGTGATGCCATCCAATCATCTCATCCCCTGTTGTCTCTTTCTCCTCCTGTCTTCAATCTTTCCCAGCATCAGGGTGTTTTCAAATGAGTTGGTTCTTCGCATCAGGTGACCAAAGTATTGGAGTTTCAGCTTCAGCATCAGTCCTTCCAGTGAATATTCACGATTGATTTCCTTTAGGGCTCACTGGTTGTATCTCCTTGTAGTCCAAGGGACTCTCAAGAATCTTCTCCAACACCACAGTTCAAATAATCAATTCCTTGGTGCTCAACTTTCTTTATGTCCCAGCTCTCATATCCATACTTGACTACTGGAAAAGCTAAAGCTTTGACTAAATGGACCTTTGCTGATAAAGTAATGTCTCTGCTTTTTAATACGCTGTTTAGGTTGGTCATAGCTTTTCTCCCAAGGAGCAAGCATCTTTTAATTTCATGGCTGCAATCACCATCTGCAGTGATTTTGGAGCCCAGAAAAATAAAATCTGCCACTGTTTCCATTGTTTCCCCATCTATTTGCCATGAAGTGATGGCACCAGATGCCATGGTCTTAGTTTTCTGTAAGTTGAGTTTTAAGCCAACTTTTTAATTCTCCTCTTTCACTTTCATCAAGAGGCTCTTCTTCACTTCTGCCATAAAGGTGGTGTCATCTGCATATCTGAGGTTATTGATATTTCTCCCAGCAATCTTGATTCCAACTTGTGCTTCATCCAGCCTGGCGTTTCGCATGTTGTATCCTGCATATGAGTTAAATAAGCAGGGTGACAATATACAGCTTTGACATACTCCTTTCCAAATTTGGAACCAGTCTGTTGTTCCATGTCCAGTTCTAACTGTTGCTTCTTGACCTGCATACAGGTTTCTCAAGAGGCAAGTCAGGTGGTCTGGTATTCCCATCTCTTGAAGAATTTTCCACAGTTTGTTATGATCCACACAGTCAAAGGCTTTGGTATAGTCAATAAAGCAGAAGCAGATGTTTTTCTGGAACTCTCTTTCTTTTTTGATGATCCAACAGATGTTGGCAATTTGATCTCTGGTTCCTCTGTTTTCTAAATCCAGCTTTGGCATCTGAAAGTTCACGGTTCACAGACTGTTGAAGTCTGGCTTGGAGAATTTTGAGCATTGCTTTGCTAGCGTGTGAGATGAGTACAACTGAACATTCTTTGGCATTGCCTTTCTTTGGAATTGGAATGAAAACTGACCTTTAACAGTCTTGTGGCCACTGCTGAGTTTTCCAGATTTGCTGGCATATTGAGTGCAGCACTTTCACAGCATCATCTTTAAGGATTTGAAATAGCTCAGCTGGAATTCCATCACCTCCACTAGCTTTGTTCATAGTGATTCTTCCTAAAGCCCACTTGACTTCACATTCCAGGATGTCTGGTTGTATGTGAGTGATCACACCATCATGGTTACCTGGGTTATGAAGATCTTTTTTGTATAGTTCTTCTGTGTATTCTTACCACGTCTTCTTAATATCTTCTGCTTCTGTTAGGTCCATATCATTTCTGTCCTTTATTATGCTCATCTTTGCATGAAATGTTCCCTTGGTATCTCTAATTTTCTTGAAGAGGTCTCTAGTCTTTCCCATTCTATTGTTTTCCTCTATTTCTTTGCACTGATTGCTGAGGAAGGCTTTCTTATCTCTCCTTGCTTTTCTTTGGAACTCTGCTTTCAATTGTTTCCATATAGTAAAGTGGTTATGATGGGGCTGGCTATCATTTGGGGAGTAACGACATGATCTGACCTGCTGCTACTGCTGCTAAGTCGCTTCAGTCGTGTCTGACTCTGTGCGACCCCATAGACGGCAGCCCACCAGGCTCCCCTATCCCTGGGATTCTCCAGGCAAGAACACTGGAGTGGGTTGCCATTTCCTTCTCCAATGCATGAAAGTGAAAAGTGAAAGTGAACATCTGACCTGGGTCATGTTTAAATCTTGAATCCCTCTATCAGAACTAAAATCTTACAGGTTTCAATAAATATATCTCTGAAACTAAGTTCCTACTGATTTATCTTTAGTAGAATAAAAGTTAGCTTTTACTTTTTGACAGACCTTGACAGAAATGCACAAGCACTTTGGGATGTGTCTAGGGGAACTCATTTTTTATGGAAAACAGTAACTCAGTGAATTTATAGCCCTTATTCTGTAACATTAAATGTTAATATGGAAAAATGTGAGCTTTGTTGCTCTGGAATCAATGCAGTCACTGCATTAAAGTCAGTTCTGCAAACTTAAATTCAGAGTAAACGAGGTGAATATAATTGCTATGTTTAATTGCTAATAGTATTTCTGAATAGCCATGACTTGGCAAACACTAAGATAAGAGTTTTATTGGATTCTGTGTCTTATTACCAACATTTGAAATCCCTTTTATACTCTATGGAAAAATATGCAATATTCCTATTTTGGGGGTAACTACCCACACCTGAGCCACGAGGGAAGCCCAAATGCTAACTATCAATAACTATTTCAGGTATCCAACAAGAAAACAAATAAAAATGCCAGTAGTAATAGAGGATTCTTAAATAAATATATTACATAATTATAGAACTATATGTTATATAGCTATGCGTTATATAAGTGAATCACTGTGCTGTACACTGGAAACATTATAAATTAACTATGCTGCTGCTGCTAAGTCGCTTCAGTTGTGTCCTACTCTGTGCGACCCCACAGATGGCACCCCACTGGGCTCCCCCATCCCTGGGGTTCTCCAGGCAAGAACACTGGAGTGGGTTGCCATTTCCTTCTCCAATGAATGAAAGTGAAAAGTGAAAGTGAAGTCGCTCAGTCATGTCTGACTCAGTGACCCCATGGACTGCAGCTACCAGGCTCCTCCGTCCATGGGAGTTTCCAGGCAAGAGTACTGGAGTGGGATGCCATTGCCTTCTACTTCAGTAAAAAATTTCTTCTTAAAAAAATCTGAAGCTATTTACAGATAATTCAAATGCATGAAAGTCTGATTTATTGGCTATAGATGAAAAAACACTGATTTGTAATCAGCTGGTTTTCTTTAGACTTTTTGAAAAGAGGTAGGACCAAGCCAGTGGCTCTCAATCAGGGATGATTTTGTAGCCTGGGGACAGTTGGCAGAGTCTGGAGATTTATTTTCTGTTATTACCACTTGGCAGGAGGTGCTACTAGCATCTAATAAGTAGAGCCCAGTGATGCTGTTAAACATCTCGCAATGCACAGGACAGTTCCCTCAAAGATTTATCTTCCTAAAATGACCATAGTGTCCAGATTGAGAAACCCAGAAGTAGGTGTTGATGAAGCACCAGAGGGGAAAGCATTCCTTTTCAGCAGCCTAGAACACATGTGCTCACTTGCAGGCAGGCAGTTTGTTACTTCTGTGACCTGTTTACCTCCTAGTGGAGATTTTCTAGTTGCTTTCACGAGATCTTAGAAGTGGGTGGACATTACCAAACAGAGGCAACACTGCAGCTGTTGTGTCTCTTGGAAGGTTGTTATGCTGTTGTTTTGGCAAGTAACACAGGGAAGAGGCTGCATTTATTCTGTGCCCTTATGCCAGAGATGACGTTCAAGTTAGTTATAAGAAGTCATCTCTTACTTACAGGAATCATTAAACAGTGGATGGGGTTACTGAGACAATCTCTGGAGGTTTTGAAAAACTGGATAGATAATTTAAGAATATTCTGCCAAAATTAAGGGAATTGGGAGCAAAATATTTTCAGGCTGTTTGAATTCATTCCTTCAATCTGTGAATAACATAAACAGATGTTTAAAAGAATGATCATTTAAAGAAATATTTTAGACTTCAAATTTGAGATTTTGAGATATACGCAAAAAACCTTGAAAAATTCAATGGCCTATAACCTCAATACAGCTGAAACAGTAAAAACAAAAAACAAAAAACAAGTAAAACAAAAACAACAACATCACCAATGTCCTTGAAGAGGACACATTAAAATGTTACATGACCTCTTGCTCGTTCTGCTTCTGTAACTCAGCTTGTTCCTTACAAAGTCTGGATCATGTAGGTCACATAGTCTCAGAAAGTGGGGACTTATAATACTAGGAACAGGAGTTTATCTCACTCACCCTGTCCTGCCCCTGCAAAGCTGCTTAATCATGCCTGTCCATGTAAAGGTCAGGCGTCCCCCTCCCTGTCTTGACTGCTGTTCCCATGCACGTGAAACCCCTTAGTTTAAACCAGCCTATTAGCGGCTAGTATTGCCCTACTATAGTAGGTTGACCCACTATATAGTTGACCTACTCTAGTAGGTATATAAGAACTCTATAACCTCTTTGTTTGGGACTCAGAGCTCAGAGTGTTAACTCCTCTGGGCCCGCCAGCATAATAAACCTGAGTTCTCCAACTCTCCGAGTGTGGTGCTTGGTTTCTTGGTTACTGGTTTCTGCAACATCCTGACAAAATCCTGGTACTCAATATCTCTTCATGATCTTGTCTTAGTCCTGTTTCTTCTTATGACTCATTTGGGGCCAGATGAACTAGACACTCAATTTCTCAAGAATTATGCCTCTCTTATTGACTGTCCTGATGGCAGTCTGACTGCAGAACTTACAGAGCACTGACTCAAGAGCAGAATTGTCTGTGGTCCCCAAATGTGCCAGGCACACTACTCTTCCTTCGAATAAAATGGGAGGGGGCCTTGATGCCATGTGGCAGTGGATCTCTGTTCTATGCACTCTCTCATCTCCTAGATGATGATTTCATTCCTTCTTTCCTTGAGCCTACATTGCACACTCTGCCTCCTTTGCACCCTCTCACACTGGTCCAAAGTCAGCATCCTCCCCACCCCCCATTTCCATCCTTCTTTCCTTCTCCAGATGGATCAATGATTCTCCCTTCTCTCTCAACCACGTCCATTTTCACCTCTTTCCTGAAACATGCTGTGTTCCCCTTCTTAAAAACAAGACTAAAGAAAACACATTTCATTCCCCATACCAGGTGCATCTTTATTTTGTATCTCCCCCTTTTAGCAAAACTTGTCAGAAAAGTCTATACTGGTGTGTCTGATTCTATTTTGGGTTGTAGCTTTACTTCTAAGGGTTTCCCTGGTGACTCAGATGGTAAAGAATCTGCCTGCAATGCAAGAGACCCAGGTTTGATCCCTGGGTCAGGAAGATACCCTTGAGAAGGGAATGCCAACCCGCTCTAGTAATCTGACCTGGAGAATTCCATGGACAGAGGAACCTGGCAGAGGAAACATAGATAGCAAAGAGTTGGACACAACTGAGCAACTAACACTTTCACTTTTTCACTTTACTTCTAAAGGTTTGGAGATCTATTGAAACCAAATGAACTTGGGTTATCATGTTTGTAATGGGGAAGAACAACTCTGATTCCATATTGAAATGGCTTCTTTTACTTTAAACTTTGTATGGCTTTTGCTACACTTAATCACTAAAGGGATGTTGCCTACAGCTTAAAGTATACATAATGGCCCATTTCTGGGAACCTTGAGGGTTAAGGATTAAGCTTGAGGGTTAAGCTATAATACCTTTGTTAAACTCACAGGAAACATCCTGACCAGATCCTCCAGTGAATGGCTACAAGAAAGAAGAAATTAACATATCCTTTCTGGAGTCTGGCTAGAACCAGAAAATATTTGCAACAACTTACCACCTTTTTAACTTTACCTATTCCCTTCATGCTTTTCGTTCTATAAAAGAAACCTGGGAAAGGTAGCTCTTTGGGGCACTAGTCCACCATCTTTTTGGTCTGGGGGCTTTCTGAATAAAGGCACTGTTCTTTATCCCTACAACCCATCTCTCAATTTATTGGCCTGTCATGCGGAAGCAGTTTGAGCTTGGACTTGCTAAGACACTGATGCATTAGGGCCCTTGAGAGCATTTGTGTCCTATAACTTTGACCACAGACTCCTGTGCTTTTGGAGTTCTTTCAGCTTCATGTTTTTTTCTTCCACGGTTCTTTACCAGCTGTCACTTCAACTATCATTAATGAGTCTGCTCTGTAGTCTCGGTGCACTCATTACCATATCTAATCTATTACTTAAATCTGCCGTGGCTAAAACTGCAGATCCTTGGACATGACATGTAGACCTCTGTGTAAAGTGTGAGCCAATGAGCTATGAATGAGGGCTTGAGAAAGGAGAAGAGTTCTTTTTTCTTTTTTAATGCCTGGGTTTTCAAGAATTATAGTTTTGGAGATTCTAGGATGAGTGATCTTTAGTTGGGTGAGATGCTATTGTAAGCATTGCTCAAGGCTTATGGTTCTGCCATAATAAACATCCAGTGAGCATTTGCCAAGTGAGCGCACATACTTCCCAACACACAGAATAGCTGGGAGTCCTAAATCTTGTATTTTTACATTTCTGGTCTATGTGTCAAACTAGGACATGATTCTTTGTCTGCTGTCCAACCATCCCATTTGATTCCTGCTCAATGACTGACAGCAGTTTATTGATGACGCTACAGCAAAAAAACAGACTTGAAGTCAAGGGCAGTTAAACATCTTCCTAATGATCTTTCTACCCAGCAGCTCCTTTCCACTCCCATTGTCTCAGCTGTGATTCCAATCTAGAGTATTTCACATCTGACTGATAAACTTAAAAAAAAAATTTATTTTGTATTGGGGTATAGCCAGTTAACAATGTTGTGATAGTTTCAGGTGAACAGTAAGGGCATTCAACCATACATTTATGTGTATCTGTTCTCCTCCAAACTCGCCTCATCCAGGCTGCTACATAACACTGAGAAGAGTTCCATGTGCTATACAGTTGGTCCTTGTTGGTTATCTGTTTTAAATACAGCAGTGTGTACATGTCCATTCCAAACTCCCTAACTATGCTTTCCGCCCATCCTTCCCCCTGGGACCCATAAGTTCATTCTCTAAGTCTGTGAGTTTCTTTCTGTTTTGTAAGTAAGTTCATCTGGTTGATACACTCTTAATGGCTTCCTTTGCGTTACAATTTAGCCTTAGAGTCAAAGCAACTACAACTGGCCACAATCTACTTTCTTAACCCTGAGTCCAGTGCATTGACCTTCTCACTCTGATCAAAAGACTTTTCTTTCACGGTTTTGAGCATTTACTAAATTTTAGGGGCTAGCACTGAGAGCTTTACATATTTTATTTCATTCTCATAACAATGCCGTTGAAACATTATTAATATTTTCATGATTTTACCATCTAGAAGGTAAGGCACAGAAGAGTAAGTTGCGCAGGGATCACACAACTAGGACATGGCAGAACTGAGGTTCAGACTCAGGACTCTTTGATTTCAGAATGTGTGTTTTTAACCACTGCTCCCCAGGTATTGACAAGCCTAAAGCTCCTGAAAACCATGCATATTTCTGTTTCTTGACTTGTGACAGTTGTGTTGCATATCTATTTTCACTCATAATCAAGGTCAATTACAACTGCACACTGATTCCCTCTCTGAGCATTTCTATTCTGGGTGATCTGTCCCTCTTTTGAAACCTTTCAGTGCAAGGATGAGATGCTGGCTGCTTCATCAGGGTACTTTATATTTATGTTGCCTTGGGTGTTGCAAGATATTTCCCCACAAGGTCAAAGACAAGCATGATGCATCTAAATAGACATAGTCCCACTGCTTCTTGACAGACATATTGGAGATGGCAGCCCTGCAAATTCGGATTCAGGGTTCAGAGGAGCAATAATTTCCAAGGAAGGCAATGGTTTATCACCCTGGCATCTCCTTCCTTCACATTTAGAGAGTAAATTAAAAAAATAAAAAGGGAAAAATATGGTTCTCTCATTGAAAGTGAAGTCACTCAGTCGTGTCCGACTCTTTGTGACCCCATGGACTGTAGCCTATCAGGCTCCTCTGTCCATGGGATTTTCCAGGCAAGAGTGCTGGAGTGGATTGCCATTTCCTTCTCCAGGAGATCTTCCCAATCCAGGAATCGAACCCGGGTCTCTGGCATTGCAGGTAAACGCTTTACCATCTGAGCCACCAGGAAGATCTTGGTTCTCTCATTATTTTTCCTTTTTGGAGAAGTTTCCAGAAATAAACAACTGAATTGATGAAGCCTCATGGAGAACTTTATATTTAAATATCTTAGGCATGTGCAAGAGGGGCCAAACAGCAGAGTGGAAAATAGGAACCCTGTGTTCTGAGAGCAGATGTGACAATACTGAAAGCCAGCAGGGCTACGTTTTTCTCTTGGGTGTGCCTCTCAGGTGATGGGCAAATTTTAGCAAGGTTCTTCATCTTCCTGGACTCCAGCTTTCCTCACCTGTTAAAGGTGCAAACAGTACCAGTGGTTGTAATATTATTTGACTCAAGGAGGAAGGTGAGGTGTTAATAAACATGCATGAAAGTTCATTTTTCAAGGGGCCGTAGATAGGAGAGAAGAGAAATGAAGGAAAACAGACAAGAAACCTTGAATGAGATTGAGCAGGAGGGAAGAGTGACTCTACAGCGTTGGGAGGAGTCAGGGAATCGGTTGGTTGCTGACTGGCTGTCCATTTCCCTTTTCCTCTAATACTGGAATCCCCACTGTTTTTGTGTTGATGGTGTGTTCAGTACGGAAAATGACACATCTGCCTAAATAGTAAAGCTACTTTTATTCCCCGGGTTCTCTGCTGCCTTGGCATTTAGGCATGACTGTGGGACCAAAATCCTGACCTATAAGATCTGAGAATCAGAATTCTTCTAATGGGATTTCTGGGAAAACTATTGTGGAAAGATGGGCCTATATGCCACTTGGACTTGATGTCTGGATCTACGGTGGCAGTCTTTCCATGAATTAGGAGATAAACCTTTAATATGATAATCAGCACAGAGGATGGGAAATACAGGAAAGCCCAGGACCCGAATGGCATGACTGGAGAGCTGATCTGGTGCCATAAGCACTGGGTGCTGGACTGTTAATGTGAGAAAAATTAATTCTTTGTTTAAGACACAGTTGCTTGGTCCTTCTCTTTGTTGCATGGAGAGGGCATTTCTCACTGATAGAGAAGGATGGATGAAAAGAGCAATGGAGACCCTCTACCTGGAGGAAAATGTCAGAACTCTGAGGGTAAAGGCACCTGGGAACGATCACCAGCTGGCTGGGGAAGCTGAAGCGTGGCTTGGGTAAGGCTTCAGAGATGATTCTGAAAGTTAGGAGAGATAAATGCATGTTTTTAAGGATTGTCTGAGAACATTTACAAGAAGAGGGATGGGTGAAAACTAGAAGTCTTGAGAGTCACAATTTTAAAGGAAAAGAAACAGAAATGGGACACAGTACTTTACAAAGAGATCCGCTGCCAGCACAGCAGCGAGCTTTCCTCTGGTGCATTTCTATGACAGCTTCCGTAACAATCTTGTGTTTGCACCAGACAAACCAAAATTTGAGGAATATTCTATATGGTTCAACTGGCCCTTCTTCTAAATTTATGTCATTGTCTTCAGATTAAAGGAGGCTATAGAGCTGTGGCTGCTGAGTGCAAGGGTGCGATTAGGAAAAGAAATAATTTTTTCTATAAAGGATGTAATTAGGATACTTGATAAAATATGAATATAGATGTTACATTAGATAGCCTTATTTTATCAGTGTTAACTTTCTGGAATTTAGTAATCATAAGAATGTAGTCTTTAGGAGGGCCAGGGTGAAGTGTTTAGGGGAGAGGAGTCCTGGTGTCTGCAATTTGCTCTCAAATTATTCCTCAAGAAAACATATGAGTGTGTGTGAGTGTTGAGAGAGAAAAGGCAAATGTGGGAAAATGTTAATGGATAAGCCCGAGGGAAAGGTATATGGGTGCTCATTGTACTACTTTTATCATATTTTTGTGGATTTGAAATATTTTAAAGTACAATAAAAAATTTTGGTGCATATTTTAATTGTTTAAACTTATTGTAGCTGAAACAGTTTGTAAAGTTTTTATGGCAATGAAAGCACAGAGTCTGAACCACTGGACCACCAGGGAATTCCCTAGAATTTTTATTATGTGAAGAACATTTAACTCACTCCTAGCTGCCTGGTATTTGGATATATACCAGCAGTTTTTGAGTAAATACGAAATTATCTGGACACCATATGTGTGTGTGTGTATATAATGCGTATCTGTTTTAAGCTTTCTCAAATTATGGGAGTGAGACAAAGAATTTTAAATGCCAGAAGCACTATTTATTTATAAGATATGTCATTCCATATCATCTGTGTTTTAATGAATTGGAGTCTGATATTTTTCCATCTTTAACCTAAAGGACAATTTCAAAGGCATTTTTCAGGCTATGAGAGTTGGACAAGATTTTGTTGGATATGATATAAATGTCTCCTGATGCATAGTGGGGATACTACCATTTGGGGAGGATATATGACGAGCAAGTTTCTAAATGCCATTATGGGGCAGCTCAGGGCAGGGACACTTAGCCAACCACACATCTGCAGCCTGCAGATTAAATGACCACTGCTTCCTTTTTAGAATTTCCATGTGGCTGTTGCTTTGTGAATGACATCTACCATGGGCTTAATTGTAATGCTTTTCCATACAGCTAAGTATCAATTCAGCAAAAATCAAGCAGGCTCATTTAAGTTGGAAAGCAGTGTCTTCCTGATTCTGCCTTTTCTTGAAGTTACTGCAGCCACAGGCCACAGCATTTCCTGAGGCTTGGTCTCTACACCGTGCCTACAAGCGCAGTGCAGTTTGTGCGTGGTTGCCGTGGGCTGGGAGTTCCCATTGTGCCCTGTGGACTCTCAGTAGATTTTGTCACTTCTGTTTCCTATTCCAGAAAGCAAGGAATAGTGAAACTCCTTCCCAGGGTTTTTGTGTGATTAGATGAGGCTAATGGATGAGAAAGAAGTCACATGTACTAAATGTGAATTTCTCTTCTTTAGCCCATTGGTCTTAATTTCCAGGTAATTTCTATTGTAACTAACAACTGTGCTAAAAATATATTTAATAGAATCTATATCTACAATCCATGAACTTGTAAGCAGCATGGGATGAATATTGACTGAGATGATAAGAGCCACATGTGGTCCACTTGGATGCTAAGAGTCTCTCTAATACCAAGTAAACATCGTTTATGCCTCTTCTTCTCTTATAAATGTCTATCAGGAATGAGTTAATATACTCCTCTTAATCTTTTGTAGAGCTCGCCCATTCTCAAACCCACCATGATTGAGTTCGAATGGATATGGGCACCTATGGGTACTTCGTTTTTTGTACTGACTGCCCGTCTTCCTATTTCTGTCCACACTGCCATCTCAAATTAAGAGTGAAGCATGTGATGTGAAGTGGCTGCCAATTCAGGTCGCCAGGTTAAGCAGCGAGGAAAGATCCATTTTCTATTCTCTGGTCACACTTGGAGATTGCTGTTGTCGCCTGGGCTGACTCCGAGTGGCTGCCCACTGAGCTGCCCACCCGCTCCCAGCTCACTAGACCAGTGTAGAGGTTGGAAGCCCAAAGACACAAAGATCAATGGAGCAGAATACAGAGCCCAGAAATGAATCCACGCTTATATAGTTAATTAGTCTACAACCAAGCAAACAAGACTACATAATAGGGAAAAGCTAGCCTCTTTAGTAAGTGGTTCTGGGGAAAGTAGAAGCTCCGTGCTAAAGAATCAAACTGCAGAACTCTGCCACACCATACACAAAAATAAATCCAAAATGAATTATAGACTTAAAGGTAAGACATGAAACCATAAAACTTCTGGGAGAAGCCATAAGCATTAATTTCTTTGACATCAATCTTAGTAATTTTTTTGGATATACCTCCTTCGGCAAGAGAAACAAAAGCAAAATAAACAAATGGAACTATATTCAACTAAAAAACTTTTGCACATTGAAGGAAATTATCAACAAAGCAAAAGGCCAATTATGGAATGGAAGAAGATATTTTTATATGATATACTTGATAAGGGGTTAAGTTTCAAAATATACAAAGAACTCATACAGCTCAACATCAAAGAAACAACCTGACTAAGGTGGGTAAAGTACCTGAATAGACATTTCCCCCAAAAGATGCTATACAGATGGCTGACAGACACAGGAAAAGGTGTCAAAAATCACTAATTAATAAGGAAATACAATTGAAAACCACAGATATTCACCTCACATCTGACAGAATGGCAGTCATTAAAAAGACAAACAATAGCAAGTGTTGGTGAGGATGTGGAGAAAAGGGAACCCTCATGCACTGTTGGTGGGAATATAAATTGGTGTAGCCACTTTGGAAAATAGTATGGAGATTCTTCAAAATAATTAAAAATAGAACTACCATATGATCCACTCTTGGGTATTTATCTGAAGAAAATGAAAATATTAATTACAAAAGTGCACTCCTATGTTCATTGGAAGCAACCAAAGTGCCCATAAATAGATGAATGGATAAAGAAGATGTTGTACCTACATATAATAGAATACAATTTAACCCTAAAGAAGCATGAAAGCTTGCATTTGTGACAACATGGATGAACCTTGAGGGTATTAAGCTAAATGAAGTAAATTGGACAGGGAAAGACATGCAGTATGATTTCATTTATATGTGGAATCTAAAAAATAGACCAAAGAACAAACCTAACAAAACAGAAACAGAGTTATAGATACAGAGAACAACCAGGTGGTAAGGAAGGAAAGAAATAGATGAGAGAGATTAAGAGCTACAAACTTCCAGTTGTAAAATAAACGAGTCACCAGTGTAAAATGCACAGTGTGGAGAATAAAGTCAACAATTGTGTGACGTCTTTGTATAGTGACATAACCTAACTAGACTTATTGTGCTGATAATTTTGTAATATATAGGAATATCAAAACACTATGTTTTGTACCAGAAACTAACACTGTGTTTTAGGTCAGTTATACTTCAAACATAATCAAATGAACAAATGCATAAAAAAAAAAAAGGTCAGAATTGTGGTTATCAGAGGTGGAGAGTTGGGGGGTTATAGGGAGGGGGAACTGGATGAAGGCAGTAAAAAAGTATACAAACCTCCAGTTATAAAATGAAAAATCCCCAAACCCTCCTGGGTCTGATCTTAGTACAGTCAGCCGAAAGTCTGACTATATTGGTCTTTATTTCTCAAAGGACTTAAGCCCTTTATAGACACCTAGAAACTCTGAGGTCTACATTTTGTCTGTGGAACCATCATACTAAGGAGTCTTAGCTGTGTGTTTTTTTTTTTTTTTTTAGGGCAAGGAGGGAAAGAGAGGAAATAGACAGAAAATTAAAGAAGAAAGGGATAAAGAGAGAAATATTTTTAGATTAGGACTAGCTTTTCAGTAAAGCTGGTAGTAGCATAATACTGTTTTTATCATAGCTGTAGTTTGTTATCAAATGATAGAGAAAATCCTAAAGAGAGTTTGGATTTAGAATCTAGAATATACATGTGTATTAACTTAATGAATAAAAACTTATTTTCCTAGGTTAGCTAGGTTTCTGTAAGTGACAAGAGATTAAATAGACATGGGATTTACTTTTGGGGGGAAACAAGAAATAAAACTTTTCACATTATGTATGCATGAAATTCTTTCAGTCCACCACTGTAAACCCCATTTAGTAAACCAATATTGCAACTCCAGAATGTATGTAATTTTCTATATTATTTTTAAAGAGTTAATAGAGTTTCCAGATGCACATTTAATTTATACCAGAAAGTAATTTATCCAGTGAAAAGACATTACTTGGTCCAACTGAAGGTGAATCACTTGTCTTTTCATAAATGTATTGAAAACTACTTTTTTCAGTTTTCTGTGACCTGTGGTTAAAGCATTTTTTATCATGTTAGAAGCCATTAGTATGGTTTTTATATAATGTATATAGTATTTGCAAAAAAGAGCCTATTTTCATTCATGCATCTCTTTTAGTTCAGTACTTGAGTTAATAATTATTAATACCTTCAAGAATGATATAATGTATTCTGACTTCAAAGGTGTTCTAGGCAAGCTATTTCTCTAGTTAACATGACTATGGTTCTGCAATTTTTAGGGAGATTAAAAATGTGCTGAGGGTTGAAAGTATCTTGATGCATTTTCAATGATGCACTTTAAATATTCAGCACCATTTTACCCTATCCTTACTGTGCACTTTCTAAAGGAATGGCCAAGAAATAAAGTCATGAATGTATACCTATAAGTGCCTCAAACTTACCACAGAGAGTGTTATTGATTAAAATGTAAATGTGTTAAAATAAAGAGAGTAAAATTATGCTCTTATAGATACTAGGTTTTGGACCTATTAACACAATATTTAAAATTATATATATGCTTTTCCTCCACTGTTGGGAGGTTGCAGCTGCTGAGTAAAGTCTAAAGTTTATTGACTAGACTGATTCTTAGTAACAGCCCTGACTTGCAAAGTTACTTATTGATTAAAGAAGACAGATTGTGCTTCTAGCTGGTCAGTACTTTCTTTTTGATTTAAATGACCCTGTATTTGGACACTTTATCCACCTACTTTCCATCATTTATACATCTTTGTTAATAATATTTTCTGTTATGCTTCTATCCATTGCTTGTTTGCAAAGTGCACCCAGAAGTTAACAGATGGGTTAGTGAGTAACAAGAGAGCACAGGAGAAATTGAAAGTGTTATCAATACAGACTAGATACAAAGACTTCTTTGGGAAGGAGAAGTAGAGATGGGAGTTGCATGTTTGTGGAGTGCACTGTCAAACTGGCCAGACCTGTTGCAGTCAGGGTACTAGACAAAACCGTTGTATTGCATTCCACCTGTATATTGTATATTTCATAAGTATATTTCTTAGGTATTCAGTTCAGTTCAGTTCAGTCGCTCAGTCATGTCCGACTCTGTGACCCTATGAATTGCAGCACTCCAGGCCTCCTTGTCCATCACCAACTCCCGGATCACCCAGACTCATGTCCATCGAGTTGGTGATGCTATCCAGCCATCTCATCCTCGGTTGTCCCCTTCTCCTCCTGCCCCCAATCCCTCCCAGCATCAGAGTCTTTTCCAATGAGTCAACTCTTTGCATGAGGTGGCCAAAGTACTGGAGTTTCAGCTTTAGCATCAGTCCTTCCAAAGAACACCCAGGACTGATCTCTTTCAGAATGGACTGGTTGGATCTCCTTGCAGTCCAAGGGACTCTCAAGAGTCTTCTCCAACACCACAGTTCAAAAGCATCAATTCTTCAGCACTAGTCAGGGAGAAATTATACTGAAAATGTTCTCAGGTTCTAGGAAAGCAGCCAACTTGACTTGGTCATAGC
Organism: Cephalophus harveyi; assembly: GCA_006410635.1. Taxonomy (NCBI): domain Eukaryota; kingdom Metazoa; phylum Chordata; class Mammalia; order Artiodactyla; family Bovidae; genus Cephalophus; species Cephalophus harveyi. The sequence goes on from SJYT01053999.1 coordinate 363,612, forward strand.
CTCTTCCTCTCTAGCGATGGAGAGCAACAACCACACTTCTTTAGGGCTTCCTTTCAGCTCCTCACACTCTAGATTATTTTGGGTAAGTTGCCAGAGTTATTTCCTAAGGAAAGATAGCTATATCATTGTGTTCCAAACCTCCTTCTAATTGCTGATGCTGTAAGTCCAAAGTGGCTCAGGCAGTAAAGCATCTGTCTACAATGTGGGAGACCTGGGTTCGATCCCTGGGTAGGGAAAATCCCCTGGAGAAGGAAATGGCAAACCACTCCAGTACTGTTGCCTGGAAAATCCCATGGACAGAGGAGCCCGGTAGGCTAAAGTCCATGGGGTCGCAAAGAGTCAGATACGACTGAGCACACTTCCACTTTCCACCGAGACTCATGGTCTGTATCCAAGGATCTCCTCCAACTTCATCTCCCAGCCTGTCCTCCTGCCCTCCTCTTAAGCCCCCACTCCTTCTACTAGTTTCCCTGGCCTGGCCCCACCCAGACTCCACCTGTTCCTGCCCTGCTTTGACCTCTTCCCCCAGAAGCAGCAAGTGGGAGATCTGGATTGAGTTCACCTTGCATGGTCAGTTTGCTCATCTGTCCTGTAAAATGAGACATAGTATACATAACGATGCACCATGATTTTGGTATTTGTATGGCAAGTGGAAAGAACTCAGATAAACGTGAATTCACATCCTGCATTAAGCACTTAGGAGCCTGTGATCTTGGCAATTCCTCAAGTCTCTCTGAGACTGAGTCCCTCCTCTGGGGACAGGATGATCCATCGCCCTTCATGGTTTGTAGGAGGATTTAATTAGACAACACTTCCCAGTGTTTATCATTTAACCAGAAATTCAATACTGTAACTGACTCTAATTAAAACTTCAGCAATATAAATAATTCATGTTAATCATCAGAATACAGTAACTCTGGCCTAACACATTTCATGTCTCTAAGCACACTATGAGTCATATTAAAAATTTGAAGGTTTCCTCAGAATGAATTTAAAAAGTAGTGTAGATTCCTGGGGACTATTAGACATGTGTGCTCACGATGGTGCAGCTTGTAGGTAGGATGGGATCATCACACCAGACTCCTCTTTGTTCCTCTTATTTATCACAAACTCTGTTGTTTAGACATTCTGTCAGAAAGAATTTGTGGAAGAAAGTTAATAGACAAACACAATGATTTGGGATTTGTCACTATTCGAGTAACACTTCTCTGTTTTGGTGGTTTTGTCTATAGTATTGTGATTCATGTTGGTTAGAGCCACAAGAAAAGAAAGCATTAAATAAAATGTAGGGAAAAGACATTGAAAACAAAAATAACAGAAAAGGTAAGTGAAATAAGAGTAGCTGATCTGGGCCACAGAATGGAAGAGTGGGAGGAATAGTACCAGAAAAAGCGTAGAGTTTTGAGTCATGATATTTGAGTAGAATCCGAATAGAGTGGGCACATTTTTGGGTGATTAAAAAAACTACCAAGATTCCCAGGTGACTCAGCGGTAAAGAATCTGCCTGCCAATGGAAAAGACGTGGAAAATCTGGAGGAGGAAATGGCAACCCACTCCACTATTCTTGCCTAGAAAATCCCACGGACAGAAAAGCCTGGAGGGGTCCACAGGGTCGCAAAGAGTCGACATGCCCGAGCATGCATGCACGCAGGTAAAAAAATCTAACAAACGAAGATACCCCTCTGATAAAGTGGATAACGTTATCTACTACCATTATGAAAATTTTGCAAATCCTGATTTTTCTTTAATTAAAAAAATTTTTAATTGAAGTATAGCTGACTTACAGTGTTGTGTCAATGCCTGCTGTACAGCAAAGCGACTCAGTTATACACAGGCATACATACATTCTTCTATCTTTCGAAGTTTCTTGAAAGTGGGAGTAAACCTGTGTCTTCCCTGCATCCACTTAACAGTGGTGGAAATACAGCTAAATATTTCATATTATATATTTTGAACATTCTCAAAAGAGTTCTTATTTTACTAACACATGTCATTGTAATTATTATTTCAAACTACTGATGTTTTGTGTTTATAATTCTTGCTTGTCAAATGTTCCATGCTTTTAGCATTTATCCAAATATACTGTCTTGTTGGTTATTCTTTTTTTTTTTTTTCCCCCTTCCCTGGCCATATGAGGCAGACAGACTGTGTTTGATTCTAGATGAGTGTCTTTAGATATGAGCTCATTCTGGGACGGTACCACATATAAGAGCTTTATAAAAAATGACTTTATTAATATGATTATCTGGCCAGGCGGTATGTGGGATCTTCCTTGACCAGGGATGGAAGCTGTGCACCCTGTTGAGGGAGCATGGAATCTTAACTACTTCCCAGGTGGCTCAGAGGTAAAGAATCCACCTGCCTGTGCAGGAGACATGGGTACGATCTCTGGGTTGGGAAACTCCCCTGGAGGAGGAAATGGCTACCCAGTCCTGTGTTTTTGCCTGGGAAATTCCGTGGACAGAGGAGCATGGCCGGCTACAGTCCATGGGGTTGCAAAGTCAGAAGGGACTCAGTGACCAAATAACAACAACAACCAGGAAAGTCCATAATAGATTTATAAGGGTTACACTAACATCATCACCAACACATATCCACTGTATCTTGTCCCTCCTGCCTCTGCATCATGGCCAGCTAGGTGGTTCACTGAGTTCTTCTTTTATCTGAGGGCTTGCTCTCTGTCTGCAAACACTATTTATTTTTATTCAGTACCATGCTGCATCATTCTTTCTTTGACTCCTCCATAACTCCAGCCTTGTTAAATTCCATTTTTGGTCAGTACCACATTCTTTCTCTGTTTATCAATTCAGGCATTCACGATGACTGTTCCACAGACAGACTGTTGATGGGATATAGTAATAATAACTTGTTTGGCCATAACCTATCTGTTATCATTTTAATTTAATAATTCTAGCCCATGTCTATGCATGTCTACAATATATACATTATGTCTTAGATCCTGAACTCTTGGAGGGAAGGGAATACATCTATTAATATCTTTGTGTGAGTAATGGACCATGAGATAATAAGAAATCTGCTGCATAAACTAGCTTAGGAACCTTGAAAAAAGATGCCCAGGAGCCAGCAGCATTACAAAATGATTTGTACAGGCTTTTTTTTTTTTTAATTAAAATGAACTTGATGGACAAATGAGTTGCCACATTATTCCAGGTCAACATTGGAGATGGATGCTCAGTTGCCCCAAAAACTTGTTGAAAAAACAAAAGCTATCCTTCTTCCAGGAAGCATTAACTGTTGTGCTGTGAGCTTAGAAGTTCAGGGGCAAGGACTGCAATCAGAAGGGCAGAAGTAAAAACCTATATTTAGCCTAGCCAAACAAGCCACTTCTCCTGATGTTAACACAAAGAGGGGGTTAAGTGGAGGTCCAGAGAAACTGACAACATGACCACTGACGTCTTCTTGTCTTAATTTGAAATGTGTGAGAAAGCAGGACATTTATAAACCACGAGGCAGTTGTGCAATTTCCAACAAATCGGCCACAACTCAGGAAGTAAAAATGGCAAATCTTTTGGACCATCAAAAATGAATCAAACATTTCCAACCTGCTTTGGGAAAAACTGATTAAAATATCAAAAGGCTGGAGTGAGCAGCAGAGAGTGAGAGAAAAGCATAAAAAGGAAAGGCGAGGATCAGAGGCTTTGCGCGTGAACGGGATGGCTGTATGATTGGTGTTCTCAGCGCTCGGTCTTGATCAGTTATTTCATTAATCAGTACTTGCAGTATGTGTGCTGGATAAAGGCTTCCAAAAAAGCCTCTCTCAGCTTCTCTGACTACTCCCAGTAGATCCAGGCACATACATTTACAAATTTTGTTCACAGTTTGTCAATTCATGTCCATTTGTATATCTAGGTCTGTAACATTTCAATTTCAAATCTGTAAAGAAAGATGTCTCTGTTGAAATGACTACAACTACAGAAATTTGCAAGATCATAAGTTTCTTACATTGGGAGGATCAGGTATTGCAACCATCTTCCTAAATAATGCAGAATTAGCCTGGGTTTGATTCCTGGGTCAAGAAGACCCCCTGGAGAAGGGAATGGCAACCCACCCCAGTATTCTTGCCTGGAAAATTCCATGGATAGAGGAGCCTGGCGGGCTATAGCCCATGGAGTCACAAAGAGTTGGACACGACTGAGAGACTAACACAACAACAAAAAGCCAAAAATCTCCATGAATCCGGGTAACGGTGGAATGAGATTGGGAGGATAAGGTATAATGTGCATAGAGTGTGTTTAACAGGCAATTGTCCTCTATGAAAGGACAAATTTGTGAGGAGAGAATCTTTGGGAGAAAAGGTGAGTAGAAATAAGGATTCCAGTTGCAAGGTTTGTGACCAAAATCTCTGGTGTAGATTTTGTCAGGAGGTGTGGTGAATCTGAGGAATAGAGACAAGGGTTCACATAAAAAACGAGAGGAAGAACCAGTTGGTTAGGATTGGGAATTAATATCTGGGCTGCCCGGAGGCCAGAGTAGAGATGCTGCTGAGATTCCAGTGGGAGGGATGAGAAGGAGGAGGAAGTGAGCACAGAGAACTTGTAGGAAGTGGGAAAGCGCACAAGGAGACTTGCTTAATTTTCACTTTATCTCTTGATGCCTGGAGCCAAAATATGAAGACAGTCTCACCCTACATGATAAACAGAATGTTTGACTGGCCTGGGAGTCAAGAGCTTCCTAATTGTATGGGGTTTATTTGCTACTGAACCATGAGTTGTTGGTATTAATGCCTGCAGGGAGCATCACACAACAGTGAAGGTGAATTGCAGGACTTCTGTAAGCATCCTTTCATGCTCCATGAAGTTGGAAAACACGACTCCATCTCAGGAGAGGGAGGCGGGGGGAGGGGGCAGGAGGAAAGGAAGTTCAGGGGCCTGTGTCTTTGGGAACATAGTCTCCACTGCACCCACCCCCTCTCCCCCTCCAGCATCAGCCTCAGCACAGATACTGAGACAGAAGACATGGTATTTTGGGGTGAGGAGAAGGAAGGGATTGTGAGAAGGGTTAAACATATAAGCATGGGTGCCCAGGCTATTTGAGGATAATAGATTAAGTTCCCTGCATACGAATCTTCAAGTTGTGAACTTTCAAACATGCGAACATGTGTTCCATCAGTGTCAGGCATGAGTGACATTGCAGCTTGCCCTCCATCTCCTATTGCTGATGATCCTGCAGTTCTACTATGCTGCTGCTGCTGCTGCTAAGTCGTTTCAGTCGTGTCTGACTCTGTGAGACCCCATGGACTGCAGCCCACCAGGCTCCCCCGTCCCTGGGATTCTCCAGGCAAGAACACTGGAGTGGGTTGCCATTTCCTTCTCCAATGCATGAAAGTGAAAAGTGAAAGTGAAGTCGCTCAGTTGTGTCCGACTCTTTGAGACCCCATGGACTGCAGCCTACCAGGCTCCTCCATCCATGGGATTTTCCAAGCAAAAGTACTGGAGTGGGGTGCCATCGCCTTCTCCCAGTTCTACTATATCCCACCTCATCTCCCTCCTGCACTCAGTAACTCTTCTTGCCTGTTCACTCGATGCCAGCCCCTGCATGCTAGCTGTTGTACTATACTACTGTACACTTCAAGGTACTGTACTGTAAGGTTAAAAATGTTTTCTTTATTTTTTGTGTTTGTCTTTTATGGATTATTGGTGTGAAAGGTATTATAAACATTTTACAGTTTAGTATTATATAGCCAATTGTGTTAGTTGGGTATCTAGGCTAACTTTGTGGGACTTTAATGAACAAATTGGATTTAACAAACAGGCTCTTGGAAAGGAACTTGTTCATATGTGGGGGACTTACTGTATGGAGACAAGAAAATGTCTTGAAATGAGAAGCCTGAGATTCTGATCATGTGCCAACCTCTCCTGGGACGTGGGTGGTTTCCTCCTGGACTCCTGCAGCGCTAGCAGGCTCACGCAGCCTGCAGCACAGGCAGGAGGCCTCCCGCGCTTCATGAGGATGCCCGGGGGCCGCACTCATTCATCTGCATGGCTTGTGATGAAAAGGATGCATCTTACAGTTGTCTGGAGAATAGCATGGGAGTTAGGGATGCAGAGAGCGGACACATCCACGGGCTCTGAATTTCCCCTGACAATTTGAAAAGCCCTTTTTCTAAAAGTTGGACCTGACCACAATCATGGACTTGGGAAGATGTCCTTAGAACCCTTCTCTCCTCTGTCCAGTCTCTCCTTGGTGAAGAGAATGGTTTAAAATGTTTATCTGCCAGGCAGGTGTGTGGAAGTGCGACACACGATACTGCAAGATCAATGTATTTGCAAATCTTAATTTTTGAGGCTAGGACTTTGGTGGGTAATAAATGTAATTTAATAACTGTGGTTTAGCTTCTTTCTATTTAAAGGTGATGCTTTACCCTTCTGATTTTTCTTGCCCATCCTGTCCTACATATGAAATTGGAGGCATACTTTTAAAAGCGAGTAAAAGATAAGAAAGCTGAAATAAAAGGGAGCACAGCTATCTAGGCTCAGTTTCTTTTTACACGAAAATGAGGGCGTTGTACGATATGAGCTTTACATCTCCTTTGAACTCAAAAAGTCTAATTATATGAAACAAATTAAAAAAGTGCTTGAGAGATATGAGGAAACTGTTTAATCAAATTGCAATTCACTGGAAACTCAGACTGCTGGAGGCAGAAAAAGAGACTTCATGTAATGTTACTTTACATGAATGAGGTAAGAATCAGGAGAACAAACAGTCAGGAGAAAAATAGTACAACAAAGTGTTTTTATCAATGAATTCAGTTCAGTTCAGTTCAGTTCAGTCGCTCAGTCGTGTCCGACTCTTTGCGACCCCATGAATCGCAGCACGCCAGGCCTCCCTGTTCATCACCATCTCTCGGAGTTCACTCAGACTCACATCCATCGACTCAGTGACGCCATCCAGCCATCTCATCCTCGGTCGTCCCCTTCTTCTCCTGCCCCCAATCCCTCCCAGCATCAGAGTCTTTTCCAATGAGTCAACTCTTCGCATGAGGTGGCCAAAGTACTGGAGTTTCAGCTTTAGCATCATTCCTTCCAAAGAAATCCCAGGGTTGATCTCCTTC